>JAQPZY010000799.1:0-476328 GCA_029931535.1 Margaritifera margaritifera | reverse complement strand
CAACCACATCTAGAAAAGAAATCGAATGTAAACTTCCTATGTGCGGACCAATTTTATTATTCGATCCGGACAAAATTTTGCATGCAAGGCTATATCATGCGGGCGATGCTTTTTAACCACATCCGGAAAGAAATCGAATGTAATTTTTTAATGTGCGGACCAATTTTTTTACCTGATCCAGACCAGATTTTGGATGCAAGTCTACATCATCCGGGCGATGCTTTTTTACCACATCAAGAAAAGAAATCGAACGTAAACTTCCAATGTGCGGACTAATTTTTTTATCTGATCCGGTCAATATTTTGCATGCAAGGCTACATCATCAAGGCGATGCTTTTTTACCACACCCGGAAAGATGTCGAATGTAAACTTCCCATATGCGGATCAATTTCTTTATCTGATCCGGACAAGATTTTGCATGAAAAGCTATACCATCCGGATGATGCTTTTTTACCACATCTGGAAATGAGTCGAACATAAACTTCCAATGTGCGGACCAATTTTTTTATCTGATCTGGACAATATTTTGCATGCAAGGCTATGTCATCCTGGTGATGCTTTTAACCACACCTGGAAAAGATATCACACATAAACTTCCATCATCCGGAGCATATGTGATAGGGGTGAAACCATACACCTGTGCCGCGTATCGATACGATTAACGATACACAGCCTTCGATACGATACATTATCGATTCTCAGTTTAAAGAATAAGAAGGCAAACGACAAATAATTATTCATGACTGCTGAAGATTAAAGTAACTTATATCGTTTTGTATCGATTCTTCATCTCTTGTATCGATATGTATATCGATATGGCAAAAGTATCAATACTTCGATATATCGATGAATCGTTTCACCCCTATATGTGATACACTAGGATCTATCTGTAATACTGAGCTCAGCCTGGAACACATTTCCCATTCTAGCCAAAAGTACTAACAGGTTGTGACTTAAGGTAACAAGGGGCCAGCGCACAGGAATCATCCTAATTTAAAAAAAAAAAAAAAAAAAAAAAAAAGAGTCCAATTTCTACTCTCTTCGGCCTGACCCTTTGTCATAGCCAAGAGAGGTACGTCGTCTTTCACACCTCTCAGCAGCGGACAGAGCGAGAATCTCTCGGAAACGGAAGTTTTTTCTACCCCCATTTCAGGTTAAAGTTGTCAATAATGCCAGGGGAAAAAGCACTATCGTAAGTAGAGGAGAAAAAGCAGTTCTGACACACCCAAAATGTTCCTGCTCCATTCTACGTGGGAGGGGGTGGGGTAGTTGTATTTGAGTTTGATACATGACACTTATAGAAGCTGACCTATTTGTAATCTTCTATTTTCTGAGCCATATTTCGGACAAGATTCGGACAAGATTTTGCATACAAGCCTTCATTGCCAATGCGATGCTTTTAACTAGATCTGAAAAAGATTTCGCATGTAAACTTCCATCATCCGGACCATATTTTTAATCGGATCCACACAAAATTGTGCATGCAAGGATACATCATTGAAGCGATGCTTTCAACCACATCTAGAAAAGAAATCGAATGTAAACTTCCTATGTGCGGACCAATTTTATTATTCGATCCGGACAAAATTTTGCATGCAAGGCTATATCATGCGGGCGATGCTTTTTAACCACATCCGGAAAGAAATCGAATGTAATTTTTTAATGTGCGGACCAATTTTTTTACCTGATCCAGACCAGATTTTGGATGCAAGTCTACATCATCCGGGCGATGCTTTTTTACCACATCAAGAAAAGAAATCGAACGTAAACTTCCAATGTGCGGACTAATTTTTTTATCTGATCCGGTCAATATTTTGCATGCAAGGCTACATCATCAAGGCGATGCTTTTTTACCACACCCGGAAAGATGTCGAATGTAAACTTCCCATATGCGGATCAATTTCTTTATCTGATCCGGACAAGATTTTGCATGAAAAGCTATACCATCCGGATGATGCTTTTTTACCACATCTGGAAATGAGTCGAACATAAACTTCCAATGTGCGGACCAATTTTTTTATCTGATCTGGACAATATTTTGCATGCAAGGCTATGTCATCCTGGTGATGCTTTTAACCACACCTGGAAAAGATATCACACATAAACTTCCATCATCCGGAGCATATGTGATAGGGGTGAAACCATACACCTGTGCCGCGTATCGATACGATTAACGATACACAGCCTTCGATACGATACATTATCGATTCTCAGTTTAAAGAATAAGAAGGCAAACGACAAATAATTATTCATGACTGCTGAAGATTAAAGTAACTTATATCGTTTTGTATCGATTCTTCATCTCTTGTATCGATATGTATATCGATATGGCAAAAGTATCAATACTTCGATATATCGATGAATCGTTTCACCCCTATATGTGATACACTAGGATCTATCTGTAATACTGAGCTCAGCCTGGAACACATTTCCCATTCTAGCCAAAAGTACTAACAGGTTGTGACTTAAGGTAACAAGGGGCCAGCGCACAGGAATCATCCTAATTTAAAAAAAAAAAAAAAAAAAAAAAAGAGTCCAATTTCTACTCTCTTCGGCCTGACCCTTTGTCATAGCCAAGAGAGGTACGTCGTCTTTCACACCTCTCAGCAGCGGACAGAGCGAGAATCTCTCGGAAACGGAAGTTTTTTCTACCCCCATTTCAGGTTAAAGTTGTCAATAATGCCAGGGGAAAAAGCACTATCGTAAGTAGAGGAGAAAAAGCAGTTCTGACACACCCAAAATGTTCCTGCTCCATTCTACGTGGGAGGGGGTGGGGTAGTTGTATTTGAGTTTGATACATGACACTTATAGAAGCTGACCTATTTGTAATCTTCTATTTTCTGAGCCATATTTCGGACAAGATTCGGACAAGATTTTGCATACAAGCCTTCATTGCCAATGCGATGCTTTTAACTAGATCTGAAAAAGATTTCGCATGTAAACTTCCATCATCCGGACCATATTTTTAATCGGATCCACACAAAATTGTGCATGCAAGGATACATCATTGAAGCGATGCTTTCAACCACATCTAGAAAAGAAATCGAATGTAAACTTCCTATGTGCGGACCAATTTTATTATTCGATCCGGACAAAATTTTGCATGCAAGGCTATATCATGCGGGCGATGCTTTTTAACCACATCCGGAAAGAAATCGAATGTAATTTTTTAATGTGCGGACCAATTTTTTTACCTGATCCAGACCAGATTTTGGATGCAAGTCTACATCATCCGGGCGATGCTTTTTTACCACATCAAGAAAAGAAATCGAACGTAAACTTCCAATGTGCGGACTAATTTTTTTATCTGATCCGGTCAATATTTTGCATGCAAGGCTACATCATCAAGGCGATGCTTTTTTACCACACCCGGAAAGATGTCGAATGTAAACTTCCCATATGCGGATCAATTTCTTTATCTGATCCGGACAAGATTTTGCATGAAAAGCTATACCATCCGGATGATGCTTTTTTACCACATCTGGAAATGAGTCGAACATAAACTTCCAATGTGCGGACCAATTTTTTTATCTGATCTGGACAATATTTTGCATGCAAGGCTATGTCATCCTGGTGATGCTTTTAACCACACCTGGAAAAGATATCACACATAAACTTCCATCATCCGGAGCATATGTGATAGGGGTGAAACCATACACCTGTGCCGCGTATCGATACGATTAACGATACACAGCCTTCGATACGATACATTATCGATTCTCAGTTTAAAGAATAAGAAGGCAAACGACAAATAATTATTCATGACTGCTGAAGATTAAAGTAACTTATATCGTTTTGTATCGATTCTTCATCTCTTGTATCGATATGTATATCGATATGGCAAAAGTATCAATACTTCGATATATCGATGAATCGTTTCACCCCTATATGTGATACACTAGGATCTATCTGTAATACTGAGCTCAGCCTGGAACACATTTCCCATTCTAGCCAAAAGTACTAACAGGTTGTGACTTAAGGTAACAAGGGGCCAGCGCACAGGAATCATCCTAATTTAAAAAAAAAAAAAAAAAAAAAAAAAGAGTCCAATTTCTACTCTCTTCGGCCTGACCCTTTGTCATAGCCAAGAGAGGTACGTCGTCTTTCACACCTCTCAGCAGCGGACAGAGCGAGAATCTCTCGGAAACGGAAGTTTTTTCTACCCCCATTTCAGGTTAAAGTTGTCAATAATGCCAGGGGAAAAAGCACTATCGTAAGTAGAGGAGAAAAAGCAGTTCTGACACACCCAAAATGTTCCTGCTCCATTCTACGTGGGAGGGGGTGGGGTAGTTGTATTTGAGTTTGATACATGACACTTATAGAAGCTGACCTATTTGTAATCTTCTATTTTCTGAGCCATATTTCGGACAAGATTCGGACAAGATTTTGCATACAAGCCTTCATTGCCAATGCGATGCTTTTAACTAGATCTGAAAAAGATTTCGCATGTAAACTTCCATCATCCGGACCATATTTTTAATCGGATCCACACAAAATTGTGCATGCAAGGATACATCATTGAAGCGATGCTTTCAACCACATCTAGAAAAGAAATCGAATGTAAACTTCCTATGTGCGGACCAATTTTATTATTCGATCCGGACAAAATTTTGCATGCAAGGCTATATCATGCGGGCGATGCTTTTTAACCACATCCGGAAAGAAATCGAATGTAATTTTTTAATGTGCGGACCAATTTTTTTACCTGATCCAGACCAGATTTTGGATGCAAGTCTACATCATCCGGGCGATGCTTTTTTACCACATCAAGAAAAGAAATCGAACGTAAACTTCCAATGTGCGGACTAATTTTTTTATCTGATCCGGTCAATATTTTGCATGCAAGGCTACATCATCAAGGCGATGCTTTTTTACCACACCCGGAAAGATGTCGAATGTAAACTTCCCATATGCGGATCAATTTCTTTATCTGATCCGGACAAGATTTTGCATGAAAAGCTATACCATCCGGATGATGCTTTTTTACCACATCTGGAAATGAGTCGAACATAAACTTCCAATGTGCGGACCAATTTTTTTATCTGATCTGGACAATATTTTGCATGCAAGGCTATGTCATCCTGGTGATGCTTTTAACCACACCTGGAAAAGATATCACACATAAACTTCCATCATCCGGAGCATATGTGATAGGGGTGAAACCATACACCTGTGCCGCGTATCGATACGATTAACGATACACAGCCTTCGATACGATACATTATCGATTCTCAGTTTAAAGAATAAGAAGGCAAACGACAAATAATTATTCATGACTGCTGAAGATTAAAGTAACTTATATCGTTTTGTATCGATTCTTCATCTCTTGTATCGATATGTATATCGATATGGCAAAAGTATCAATACTTCGATATATCGATGAATCGTTTCACCCCTATATGTGATACACTAGGATCTATCTGTAATACTGAGCTCAGCCTGGAACACATTTCCCATTCTAGCCAAAAGTACTAACAGGTTGTGACTTAAGGTAACAAGGGGCCAGCGCACAGGAATCATCCTAATTTAAAAAAAAAAAAAAAAAAAAAAAAGAGTCCAATTTCTACTCTCTTCGGCCTGACCCTTTGTCATAGCCAAGAGAGGTACGTCGTCTTTCACACCTCTCAGCAGCGGACAGAGCGAGAATCTCTCGGAAACGGAAGTTTTTTCTACCCCCATTTCAGGTTAAAGTTGTCAATAATGCCAGGGGAAAAAGCACTATCGTAAGTAGAGGAGAAAAAGCAGTTCTGACACACCCAAAATGTTCCTGCTCCATTCTACGTGGGAGGGGGTGGGGTAGTTGTATTTGAGTTTGATACATGACACTTATAGAAGCTGACCTATTTGTAATCTTCTATTTTCTGAGCCATATTTCGGACAAGATTCGGACAAGATTTTGCATACAAGCCTTCATTGCCAATGCGATGCTTTTAACTAGATCTGAAAAAGATTTCGCATGTAAACTTCCATCATCCGGACCATATTTTTAATCGGATCCACACAAAATTGTGCATGCAAGGATACATCATTGAAGCGATGCTTTCAACCACATCTAGAAAAGAAATCGAATGTAAACTTCCTATGTGCGGACCAATTTTATTATTCGATCCGGACAAAATTTTGCATGCAAGGCTATATCATGCGGGCGATGCTTTTTAACCACATCCGGAAAGAAATCGAATGTAATTTTTTAATGTGCGGACCAATTTTTTTACCTGATCCAGACCAGATTTTGGATGCAAGTCTACATCATCCGGGCGATGCTTTTTTACCACATCAAGAAAAGAAATCGAACGTAAACTTCCAATGTGCGGACTAATTTTTTTATCTGATCCGGTCAATATTTTGCATGCAAGGCTACATCATCAAGGCGATGCTTTTTTACCACACCCGGAAAGATGTCGAATGTAAACTTCCCATATGCGGATCAATTTCTTTATCTGATCCGGACAAGATTTTGCATGAAAAGCTATACCATCCGGATGATGCTTTTTTACCACATCTGGAAATGAGTCGAACATAAACTTCCAATGTGCGGACCAATTTTTTTATCTGATCTGGACAATATTTTGCATGCAAGGCTATGTCATCCTGGTGATGCTTTTAACCACACCTGGAAAAGATATCACACATAAACTTCCATCATCCGGAGCATATGTGATAGGGGTGAAACCATACACCTGTGCCGCGTATCGATACGATTAACGATACACAGCCTTCGATACGATACATTATCGATTCTCAGTTTAAAGAATAAGAAGGCAAACGACAAATAATTATTCATGACTGCTGAAGATTAAAGTAACTTATATCGTTTTGTATCGATTCTTCATCTCTTGTATCGATATGTATATCGATATGGCAAAAGTATCAATACTTCGATATATCGATGAATCGTTTCACCCCTATATGTGATACACTAGGATCTATCTGTAATACTGAGCTCAGCCTGGAACACATTTCCCATTCTAGCCAAAAGTACTAACAGGTTGTGACTTAAGGTAACAAGGGGCCAGCGCACAGGAATCATCCTAATTTAAAAAAAAAAAAAAAAAAAAAAAAAGAGTCCAATTTCTACTCTCTTCGGCCTGACCCTTTGTCATAGCCAAGAGAGGTACGTCGTCTTTCACACCTCTCAGCAGCGGACAGAGCGAGAATCTCTCGGAAACGGAAGTTTTTTCTACCCCCATTTCAGGTTAAAGTTGTCAATAATGCCAGGGGAAAAAGCACTATCGTAAGTAGAGGAGAAAAAGCAGTTCTGACACACCCAAAATGTTCCTGCTCCATTCTACGTGGGAGGGGGTGGGGTAGTTGTATTTGAGTTTGATACATGACACTTATAGAAGCTGACCTATTTGTAATCTTCTATTTTCTGAGCCATATTTCGGACAAGATTCGGACAAGATTTTGCATACAAGCCTTCATTGCCAATGCGATGCTTTTAACTAGATCTGAAAAAGATTTCGCATGTAAACTTCCATCATCCGGACCATATTTTTAATCGGATCCACACAAAATTGTGCATGCAAGGATACATCATTGAAGCGATGCTTTCAACCACATCTAGAAAAGAAATCGAATGTAAACTTCCTATGTGCGGACCAATTTTATTATTCGATCCGGACAAAATTTTGCATGCAAGGCTATATCATGCGGGCGATGCTTTTTAACCACATCCGGAAAGAAATCGAATGTAATTTTTTAATGTGCGGACCAATTTTTTTACCTGATCCAGACCAGATTTTGGATGCAAGTCTACATCATCCGGGCGATGCTTTTTTACCACATCAAGAAAAGAAATCGAACGTAAACTTCCAATGTGCGGACTAATTTTTTTATCTGATCCGGTCAATATTTTGCATGCAAGGCTACATCATCAAGGCGATGCTTTTTTACCACACCCGGAAAGATGTCGAATGTAAACTTCCCATATGCGGATCAATTTCTTTATCTGATCCGGACAAGATTTTGCATGAAAAGCTATACCATCCGGATGATGCTTTTTTACCACATCTGGAAATGAGTCGAACATAAACTTCCAATGTGCGGACCAATTTTTTTATCTGATCTGGACAATATTTTGCATGCAAGGCTATGTCATCCTGGTGATGCTTTTAACCACACCTGGAAAAGATATCACACATAAACTTCCATCATCCGGAGCATATGTGATAGGGGTGAAACCATACACCTGTGCCGCGTATCGATACGATTAACGATACACAGCCTTCGATACGATACATTATCGATTCTCAGTTTAAAGAATAAGAAGGCAAACGACAAATAATTATTCATGACTGCTGAAGATTAAAGTAACTTATATCGTTTTGTATCGATTCTTCATCTCTTGTATCGATATGTATATCGATATGGCAAAAGTATCAATACTTCGATATATCGATGAATCGTTTCACCCCTATATGTGATACACTAGGATCTATCTGTAATACTGAGCTCAGCCTGGAACACATTTCCCATTCTAGCCAAAAGTACTAACAGGTTGTGACTTAAGGTAACAAGGGGCCAGCGCACAGGAATCATCCTAATTTAAAAAAAAAAAAAAAAAAAAAAAAAGAGTCCAATTTCTACTCTCTTCGGCCTGACCCTTTGTCATAGCCAAGAGAGGTACGTCGTCTTTCACACCTCTCAGCAGCGGACAGAGCGAGAATCTCTCGGAAACGGAAGTTTTTTCTACCCCCATTTCAGGTTAAAGTTGTCAATAATGCCAGGGGAAAAAGCACTATCGTAAGTAGAGGAGAAAAAGCAGTTCTGACACACCCAAAATGTTCCTGCTCCATTCTACGTGGGAGGGGGTGGGGTAGTTGTATTTGAGTTTGATACATGACACTTATAGAAGCTGACCTATTTGTAATCTTCTATTTTCTGAGCCATATTTCGGACAAGATTCGGACAAGATTTTGCATACAAGCCTTCATTGCCAATGCGATGCTTTTAACTAGATCTGAAAAAGATTTCGCATGTAAACTTCCATCATCCGGACCATATTTTTAATCGGATCCACACAAAATTGTGCATGCAAGGATACATCATTGAAGCGATGCTTTCAACCACATCTAGAAAAGAAATCGAATGTAAACTTCCTATGTGCGGACCAATTTTATTATTCGATCCGGACAAAATTTTGCATGCAAGGCTATATCATGCGGGCGATGCTTTTTAACCACATCCGGAAAGAAATCGAATGTAATTTTTTAATGTGCGGACCAATTTTTTTACCTGATCCAGACCAGATTTTGGATGCAAGTCTACATCATCCGGGCGATGCTTTTTTACCACATCAAGAAAAGAAATCGAACGTAAACTTCCAATGTGCGGACTAATTTTTTTATCTGATCCGGTCAATATTTTGCATGCAAGGCTACATCATCAAGGCGATGCTTTTTTACCACACCCGGAAAGATGTCGAATGTAAACTTCCCATATGCGGATCAATTTCTTTATCTGATCCGGACAAGATTTTGCATGAAAAGCTATACCATCCGGATGATGCTTTTTTACCACATCTGGAAATGAGTCGAACATAAACTTCCAATGTGCGGACCAATTTTTTTATCTGATCTGGACAATATTTTGCATGCAAGGCTATGTCATCCTGGTGATGCTTTTAACCACACCTGGAAAAGATATCACACATAAACTTCCATCATCCGGAGCATATGTGATAGGGGTGAAACCATACACCTGTGCCGCGTATCGATACGATTAACGATACACAGCCTTCGATACGATACATTATCGATTCTCAGTTTAAAGAATAAGAAGGCAAACGACAAATAATTATTCATGACTGCTGAAGATTAAAGTAACTTATATCGTTTTGTATCGATTCTTCATCTCTTGTATCGATATGTATATCGATATGGCAAAAGTATCAATACTTCGATATATCGATGAATCGTTTCACCCCTATATGTGATACACTAGGATCTATCTGTAATACTGAGCTCAGCCTGGAACACATTTCCCATTCTAGCCAAAAGTACTAACAGGTTGTGACTTAAGGTAACAAGGGGCCAGCGCACAGGAATCATCCTAATTTAAAAAAAAAAAAAAAAAAAAAAAAGAGTCCAATTTCTACTCTCTTCGGCCTGACCCTTTGTCATAGCCAAGAGAGGTACGTCGTCTTTCACACCTCTCAGCAGCGGACAGAGCGAGAATCTCTCGGAAACGGAAGTTTTTTCTACCCCCATTTCAGGTTAAAGTTGTCAATAATGCCAGGGGAAAAAGCACTATCGTAAGTAGAGGAGAAAAAGCAGTTCTGACACACCCAAAATGTTCCTGCTCCATTCTACGTGGGAGGGGGTGGGGTAGTTGTATTTGAGTTTGATACATGACACTTATAGAAGCTGACCTATTTGTAATCTTCTATTTTCTGAGCCATATTTCGGACAAGATTCGGACAAGATTTTGCATACAAGCCTTCATTGCCAATGCGATGCTTTTAACTAGATCTGAAAAAGATTTCGCATGTAAACTTCCATCATCCGGACCATATTTTTAATCGGATCCACACAAAATTGTGCATGCAAGGATACATCATTGAAGCGATGCTTTCAACCACATCTAGAAAAGAAATCGAATGTAAACTTCCTATGTGCGGACCAATTTTATTATTCGATCCGGACAAAATTTTGCATGCAAGGCTATATCATGCGGGCGATGCTTTTTAACCACATCCGGAAAGAAATCGAATGTAATTTTTTAATGTGCGGACCAATTTTTTTACCTGATCCAGACCAGATTTTGGATGCAAGTCTACATCATCCGGGCGATGCTTTTTTACCACATCAAGAAAAGAAATCGAACGTAAACTTCCAATGTGCGGACTAATTTTTTTATCTGATCCGGTCAATATTTTGCATGCAAGGCTACATCATCAAGGCGATGCTTTTTTACCACACCCGGAAAGATGTCGAATGTAAACTTCCCATATGCGGATCAATTTCTTTATCTGATCCGGACAAGATTTTGCATGAAAAGCTATACCATCCGGATGATGCTTTTTTACCACATCTGGAAATGAGTCGAACATAAACTTCCAATGTGCGGACCAATTTTTTTATCTGATCTGGACAATATTTTGCATGCAAGGCTATGTCATCCTGGTGATGCTTTTAACCACACCTGGAAAAGATATCACACATAAACTTCCATCATCCGGAGCATATGTGATAGGGGTGAAACCATACACCTGTGCCGCGTATCGATACGATTAACGATACACAGCCTTCGATACGATACATTATCGATTCTCAGTTTAAAGAATAAGAAGGCAAACGACAAATAATTATTCATGACTGCTGAAGATTAAAGTAACTTATATCGTTTTGTATCGATTCTTCATCTCTTGTATCGATATGTATATCGATATGGCAAAAGTATCAATACTTCGATATATCGATGAATCGTTTCACCCCTATATGTGATACACTAGGATCTATCTGTAATACTGAGCTCAGCCTGGAACACATTTCCCATTCTAGCCAAAAGTACTAACAGGTTGTGACTTAAGGTAACAAGGGGCCAGCGCACAGGAATCATCCTAATTTAAAAAAAAAAAAAAAAAAAAAAAAAGAGTCCAATTTCTACTCTCTTCGGCCTGACCCTTTGTCATAGCCAAGAGAGGTACGTCGTCTTTCACACCTCTCAGCAGCGGACAGAGCGAGAATCTCTCGGAAACGGAAGTTTTTTCTACCCCCATTTCAGGTTAAAGTTGTCAATAATGCCAGGGGAAAAAGCACTATCGTAAGTAGAGGAGAAAAAGCAGTTCTGACACACCCAAAATGTTCCTGCTCCATTCTACGTGGGAGGGGGTGGGGTAGTTGTATTTGAGTTTGATACATGACACTTATAGAAGCTGACCTATTTGTAATCTTCTATTTTCTGAGCCATATTTCGGACAAGATTCGGACAAGATTTTGCATACAAGCCTTCATTGCCAATGCGATGCTTTTAACTAGATCTGAAAAAGATTTCGCATGTAAACTTCCATCATCCGGACCATATTTTTAATCGGATCCACACAAAATTGTGCATGCAAGGATACATCATTGAAGCGATGCTTTCAACCACATCTAGAAAAGAAATCGAATGTAAACTTCCTATGTGCGGACCAATTTTATTATTCGATCCGGACAAAATTTTGCATGCAAGGCTATATCATGCGGGCGATGCTTTTTAACCACATCCGGAAAGAAATCGAATGTAATTTTTTAATGTGCGGACCAATTTTTTTACCTGATCCAGACCAGATTTTGGATGCAAGTCTACATCATCCGGGCGATGCTTTTTTACCACATCAAGAAAAGAAATCGAACGTAAACTTCCAATGTGCGGACTAATTTTTTTATCTGATCCGGTCAATATTTTGCATGCAAGGCTACATCATCAAGGCGATGCTTTTTTACCACACCCGGAAAGATGTCGAATGTAAACTTCCCATATGCGGATCAATTTCTTTATCTGATCCGGACAAGATTTTGCATGAAAAGCTATACCATCCGGATGATGCTTTTTTACCACATCTGGAAATGAGTCGAACATAAACTTCCAATGTGCGGACCAATTTTTTTATCTGATCTGGACAATATTTTGCATGCAAGGCTATGTCATCCTGGTGATGCTTTTAACCACACCTGGAAAAGATATCACACATAAACTTCCATCATCCGGAGCATATGTGATAGGGGTGAAACCATACACCTGTGCCGCGTATCGATACGATTAACGATACACAGCCTTCGATACGATACATTATCGATTCTCAGTTTAAAGAATAAGAAGGCAAACGACAAATAATTATTCATGACTGCTGAAGATTAAAGTAACTTATATCGTTTTGTATCGATTCTTCATCTCTTGTATCGATATGTATATCGATATGGCAAAAGTATCAATACTTCGATATATCGATGAATCGTTTCACCCCTATATGTGATACACTAGGATCTATCTGTAATACTGAGCTCAGCCTGGAACACATTTCCCATTCTAGCCAAAAGTACTAACAGGTTGTGACTTAAGGTAACAAGGGGCCAGCGCACAGGAATCATCCTAATTTAAAAAAAAAAAAAAAAAAAAAAAAAGAGTCCAATTTCTACTCTCTTCGGCCTGACCCTTTGTCATAGCCAAGAGAGGTACGTCGTCTTTCACACCTCTCAGCAGCGGACAGAGCGAGAATCTCTCGGAAACGGAAGTTTTTTCTACCCCCATTTCAGGTTAAAGTTGTCAATAATGCCAGGGGAAAAAGCACTATCGTAAGTAGAGGAGAAAAAGCAGTTCTGACACACCCAAAATGTTCCTGCTCCATTCTACGTGGGAGGGGGTGGGGTAGTTGTATTTGAGTTTGATACATGACACTTATAGAAGCTGACCTATTTGTAATCTTCTATTTTCTGAGCCATATTTCGGACAAGATTCGGACAAGATTTTGCATACAAGCCTTCATTGCCAATGCGATGCTTTTAACTAGATCTGAAAAAGATTTCGCATGTAAACTTCCATCATCCGGACCATATTTTTAATCGGATCCACACAAAATTGTGCATGCAAGGATACATCATTGAAGCGATGCTTTCAACCACATCTAGAAAAGAAATCGAATGTAAACTTCCTATGTGCGGACCAATTTTATTATTCGATCCGGACAAAATTTTGCATGCAAGGCTATATCATGCGGGCGATGCTTTTTAACCACATCCGGAAAGAAATCGAATGTAATTTTTTAATGTGCGGACCAATTTTTTTACCTGATCCAGACCAGATTTTGGATGCAAGTCTACATCATCCGGGCGATGCTTTTTTACCACATCAAGAAAAGAAATCGAACGTAAACTTCCAATGTGCGGACTAATTTTTTTATCTGATCCGGTCAATATTTTGCATGCAAGGCTACATCATCAAGGCGATGCTTTTTTACCACACCCGGAAAGATGTCGAATGTAAACTTCCCATATGCGGATCAATTTCTTTATCTGATCCGGACAAGATTTTGCATGAAAAGCTATACCATCCGGATGATGCTTTTTTACCACATCTGGAAATGAGTCGAACATAAACTTCCAATGTGCGGACCAATTTTTTTATCTGATCTGGACAATATTTTGCATGCAAGGCTATGTCATCCTGGTGATGCTTTTAACCACACCTGGAAAAGATATCACACATAAACTTCCATCATCCGGAGCATATGTGATAGGGGTGAAACCATACACCTGTGCCGCGTATCGATACGATTAACGATACACAGCCTTCGATACGATACATTATCGATTCTCAGTTTAAAGAATAAGAAGGCAAACGACAAATAATTATTCATGACTGCTGAAGATTAAAGTAACTTATATCGTTTTGTATCGATTCTTCATCTCTTGTATCGATATGTATATCGATATGGCAAAAGTATCAATACTTCGATATATCGATGAATCGTTTCACCCCTATATGTGATACACTAGGATCTATCTGTAATACTGAGCTCAGCCTGGAACACATTTCCCATTCTAGCCAAAAGTACTAACAGGTTGTGACTTAAGGTAACAAGGGGCCAGCGCACAGGAATCATCCTAATTTAAAAAAAAAAAAAAAAAAAAAAAAAAGAGTCCAATTTCTACTCTCTTCGGCCTGACCCTTTGTCATAGCCAAGAGAGGTACGTCGTCTTTCACACCTCTCAGCAGCGGACAGAGCGAGAATCTCTCGGAAACGGAAGTTTTTTCTACCCCCATTTCAGGTTAAAGTTGTCAATAATGCCAGGGGAAAAAGCACTATCGTAAGTAGAGGAGAAAAAGCAGTTCTGACACACCCAAAATGTTCCTGCTCCATTCTACGTGGGAGGGGGTGGGGTAGTTGTATTTGAGTTTGATACATGACACTTATAGAAGCTGACCTATTTGTAATCTTCTATTTTCTGAGCCATATTTCGGACAAGATTCGGACAAGATTTTGCATACAAGCCTTCATTGCCAATGCGATGCTTTTAACTAGATCTGAAAAAGATTTCGCATGTAAACTTCCATCATCCGGACCATATTTTTAATCGGATCCACACAAAATTGTGCATGCAAGGATACATCATTGAAGCGATGCTTTCAACCACATCTAGAAAAGAAATCGAATGTAAACTTCCTATGTGCGGACCAATTTTATTATTCGATCCGGACAAAATTTTGCATGCAAGGCTATATCATGCGGGCGATGCTTTTTAACCACATCCGGAAAGAAATCGAATGTAATTTTTTAATGTGCGGACCAATTTTTTTACCTGATCCAGACCAGATTTTGGATGCAAGTCTACATCATCCGGGCGATGCTTTTTTACCACATCAAGAAAAGAAATCGAACGTAAACTTCCAATGTGCGGACTAATTTTTTTATCTGATCCGGTCAATATTTTGCATGCAAGGCTACATCATCAAGGCGATGCTTTTTTACCACACCCGGAAAGATGTCGAATGTAAACTTCCCATATGCGGATCAATTTCTTTATCTGATCCGGACAAGATTTTGCATGAAAAGCTATACCATCCGGATGATGCTTTTTTACCACATCTGGAAATGAGTCGAACATAAACTTCCAATGTGCGGACCAATTTTTTTATCTGATCTGGACAATATTTTGCATGCAAGGCTATGTCATCCTGGTGATGCTTTTAACCACACCTGGAAAAGATATCACACATAAACTTCCATCATCCGGAGCATATGTGATAGGGGTGAAACCATACACCTGTGCCGCGTATCGATACGATTAACGATACACAGCCTTCGATACGATACATTATCGATTCTCAGTTTAAAGAATAAGAAGGCAAACGACAAATAATTATTCATGACTGCTGAAGATTAAAGTAACTTATATCGTTTTGTATCGATTCTTCATCTCTTGTATCGATATGTATATCGATATGGCAAAAGTATCAATACTTCGATATATCGATGAATCGTTTCACCCCTATATGTGATACACTAGGATCTATCTGTAATACTGAGCTCAGCCTGGAACACATTTCCCATTCTAGCCAAAAGTACTAACAGGTTGTGACTTAAGGTAACAAGGGGCCAGCGCACAGGAATCATCCTAATTTAAAAAAAAAAAAAAAAAAAAAAAAAGAGTCCAATTTCTACTCTCTTCGGCCTGACCCTTTGTCATAGCCAAGAGAGGTACGTCGTCTTTCACACCTCTCAGCAGCGGACAGAGCGAGAATCTCTCGGAAACGGAAGTTTTTTCTACCCCCATTTCAGGTTAAAGTTGTCAATAATGCCAGGGGAAAAAGCACTATCGTAAGTAGAGGAGAAAAAGCAGTTCTGACACACCCAAAATGTTCCTGCTCCATTCTACGTGGGAGGGGGTGGGGTAGTTGTATTTGAGTTTGATACATGACACTTATAGAAGCTGACCTATTTGTAATCTTCTATTTTCTGAGCCATATTTCGGACAAGATTCGGACAAGATTTTGCATACAAGCCTTCATTGCCAATGCGATGCTTTTAACTAGATCTGAAAAAGATTTCGCATGTAAACTTCCATCATCCGGACCATATTTTTAATCGGATCCACACAAAATTGTGCATGCAAGGATACATCATTGAAGCGATGCTTTCAACCACATCTAGAAAAGAAATCGAATGTAAACTTCCTATGTGCGGACCAATTTTATTATTCGATCCGGACAAAATTTTGCATGCAAGGCTATATCATGCGGGCGATGCTTTTTAACCACATCCGGAAAGAAATCGAATGTAATTTTTTAATGTGCGGACCAATTTTTTTACCTGATCCAGACCAGATTTTGGATGCAAGTCTACATCATCCGGGCGATGCTTTTTTACCACATCAAGAAAAGAAATCGAACGTAAACTTCCAATGTGCGGACTAATTTTTTTATCTGATCCGGTCAATATTTTGCATGCAAGGCTACATCATCAAGGCGATGCTTTTTTACCACACCCGGAAAGATGTCGAATGTAAACTTCCCATATGCGGATCAATTTCTTTATCTGATCCGGACAAGATTTTGCATGAAAAGCTATACCATCCGGATGATGCTTTTTTACCACATCTGGAAATGAGTCGAACATAAACTTCCAATGTGCGGACCAATTTTTTTATCTGATCTGGACAATATTTTGCATGCAAGGCTATGTCATCCTGGTGATGCTTTTAACCACACCTGGAAAAGATATCACACATAAACTTCCATCATCCGGAGCATATGTGATAGGGGTGAAACCATACACCTGTGCCGCGTATCGATACGATTAACGATACACAGCCTTCGATACGATACATTATCGATTCTCAGTTTAAAGAATAAGAAGGCAAACGACAAATAATTATTCATGACTGCTGAAGATTAAAGTAACTTATATCGTTTTGTATCGATTCTTCATCTCTTGTATCGATATGTATATCGATATGGCAAAAGTATCAATACTTCGATATATCGATGAATCGTTTCACCCCTATATGTGATACACTAGGATCTATCTGTAATACTGAGCTCAGCCTGGAACACATTTCCCATTCTAGCCAAAAGTACTAACAGGTTGTGACTTAAGGTAACAAGGGGCCAGCGCACAGGAATCATCCTAATTTAAAAAAAAAAAAAAAAAAAAAAAAAGAGTCCAATTTCTACTCTCTTCGGCCTGACCCTTTGTCATAGCCAAGAGAGGTACGTCGTCTTTCACACCTCTCAGCAGCGGACAGAGCGAGAATCTCTCGGAAACGGAAGTTTTTTCTACCCCCATTTCAGGTTAAAGTTGTCAATAATGCCAGGGGAAAAAGCACTATCGTAAGTAGAGGAGAAAAAGCAGTTCTGACACACCCAAAATGTTCCTGCTCCATTCTACGTGGGAGGGGGTGGGGTAGTTGTATTTGAGTTTGATACATGACACTTATAGAAGCTGACCTATTTGTAATCTTCTATTTTCTGAGCCATATTTCGGACAAGATTCGGACAAGATTTTGCATACAAGCCTTCATTGCCAATGCGATGCTTTTAACTAGATCTGAAAAAGATTTCGCATGTAAACTTCCATCATCCGGACCATATTTTTAATCGGATCCACACAAAATTGTGCATGCAAGGATACATCATTGAAGCGATGCTTTCAACCACATCTAGAAAAGAAATCGAATGTAAACTTCCTATGTGCGGACCAATTTTATTATTCGATCCGGACAAAATTTTGCATGCAAGGCTATATCATGCGGGCGATGCTTTTTAACCACATCCGGAAAGAAATCGAATGTAATTTTTTAATGTGCGGACCAATTTTTTTACCTGATCCAGACCAGATTTTGGATGCAAGTCTACATCATCCGGGCGATGCTTTTTTACCACATCAAGAAAAGAAATCGAACGTAAACTTCCAATGTGCGGACTAATTTTTTTATCTGATCCGGTCAATATTTTGCATGCAAGGCTACATCATCAAGGCGATGCTTTTTTACCACACCCGGAAAGATGTCGAATGTAAACTTCCCATATGCGGATCAATTTCTTTATCTGATCCGGACAAGATTTTGCATGAAAAGCTATACCATCCGGATGATGCTTTTTTACCACATCTGGAAATGAGTCGAACATAAACTTCCAATGTGCGGACCAATTTTTTTATCTGATCTGGACAATATTTTGCATGCAAGGCTATGTCATCCTGGTGATGCTTTTAACCACACCTGGAAAAGATATCACACATAAACTTCCATCATCCGGAGCATATGTGATAGGGGTGAAACCATACACCTGTGCCGCGTATCGATACGATTAACGATACACAGCCTTCGATACGATACATTATCGATTCTCAGTTTAAAGAATAAGAAGGCAAACGACAAATAATTATTCATGACTGCTGAAGATTAAAGTAACTTATATCGTTTTGTATCGATTCTTCATCTCTTGTATCGATATGTATATCGATATGGCAAAAGTATCAATACTTCGATATATCGATGAATCGTTTCACCCCTATATGTGATACACTAGGATCTATCTGTAATACTGAGCTCAGCCTGGAACACATTTCCCATTCTAGCCAAAAGTACTAACAGGTTGTGACTTAAGGTAACAAGGGGCCAGCGCACAGGAATCATCCTAATTTAAAAAAAAAAAAAAAAAAAAAAAAAGAGTCCAATTTCTACTCTCTTCGGCCTGACCCTTTGTCATAGCCAAGAGAGGTACGTCGTCTTTCACACCTCTCAGCAGCGGACAGAGCGAGAATCTCTCGGAAACGGAAGTTTTTTCTACCCCCATTTCAGGTTAAAGTTGTCAATAATGCCAGGGGAAAAAGCACTATCGTAAGTAGAGGAGAAAAAGCAGTTCTGACACACCCAAAATGTTCCTGCTCCATTCTACGTGGGAGGGGGTGGGGTAGTTGTATTTGAGTTTGATACATGACACTTATAGAAGCTGACCTATTTGTAATCTTCTATTTTCTGAGCCATATTTCGGACAAGATTCGGACAAGATTTTGCATACAAGCCTTCATTGCCAATGCGATGCTTTTAACTAGATCTGAAAAAGATTTCGCATGTAAACTTCCATCATCCGGACCATATTTTTAATCGGATCCACACAAAATTGTGCATGCAAGGATACATCATTGAAGCGATGCTTTCAACCACATCTAGAAAAGAAATCGAATGTAAACTTCCTATGTGCGGACCAATTTTATTATTCGATCCGGACAAAATTTTGCATGCAAGGCTATATCATGCGGGCGATGCTTTTTAACCACATCCGGAAAGAAATCGAATGTAATTTTTTAATGTGCGGACCAATTTTTTTACCTGATCCAGACCAGATTTTGGATGCAAGTCTACATCATCCGGGCGATGCTTTTTTACCACATCAAGAAAAGAAATCGAACGTAAACTTCCAATGTGCGGACTAATTTTTTTATCTGATCCGGTCAATATTTTGCATGCAAGGCTACATCATCAAGGCGATGCTTTTTTACCACACCCGGAAAGATGTCGAATGTAAACTTCCCATATGCGGATCAATTTCTTTATCTGATCCGGACAAGATTTTGCATGAAAAGCTATACCATCCGGATGATGCTTTTTTACCACATCTGGAAATGAGTCGAACATAAACTTCCAATGTGCGGACCAATTTTTTTATCTGATCTGGACAATATTTTGCATGCAAGGCTATGTCATCCTGGTGATGCTTTTAACCACACCTGGAAAAGATATCACACATAAACTTCCATCATCCGGAGCATATGTGATAGGGGTGAAACCATACACCTGTGCCGCGTATCGATACGATTAACGATACACAGCCTTCGATACGATACATTATCGATTCTCAGTTTAAAGAATAAGAAGGCAAACGACAAATAATTATTCATGACTGCTGAAGATTAAAGTAACTTATATCGTTTTGTATCGATTCTTCATCTCTTGTATCGATATGTATATCGATATGGCAAAAGTATCAATACTTCGATATATCGATGAATCGTTTCACCCCTATATGTGATACACTAGGATCTATCTGTAATACTGAGCTCAGCCTGGAACACATTTCCCATTCTAGCCAAAAGTACTAACAGGTTGTGACTTAAGGTAACAAGGGGCCAGCGCACAGGAATCATCCTAATTTAAAAAAAAAAAAAAAAAAAAAAAAGAGTCCAATTTCTACTCTCTTCGGCCTGACCCTTTGTCATAGCCAAGAGAGGTACGTCGTCTTTCACACCTCTCAGCAGCGGACAGAGCGAGAATCTCTCGGAAACGGAAGTTTTTTCTACCCCCATTTCAGGTTAAAGTTGTCAATAATGCCAGGGGAAAAAGCACTATCGTAAGTAGAGGAGAAAAAGCAGTTCTGACACACCCAAAATGTTCCTGCTCCATTCTACGTGGGAGGGGGTGGGGTAGTTGTATTTGAGTTTGATACATGACACTTATAGAAGCTGACCTATTTGTAATCTTCTATTTTCTGAGCCATATTTCGGACAAGATTCGGACAAGATTTTGCATACAAGCCTTCATTGCCAATGCGATGCTTTTAACTAGATCTGAAAAAGATTTCGCATGTAAACTTCCATCATCCGGACCATATTTTTAATCGGATCCACACAAAATTGTGCATGCAAGGATACATCATTGAAGCGATGCTTTCAACCACATCTAGAAAAGAAATCGAATGTAAACTTCCTATGTGCGGACCAATTTTATTATTCGATCCGGACAAAATTTTGCATGCAAGGCTATATCATGCGGGCGATGCTTTTTAACCACATCCGGAAAGAAATCGAATGTAATTTTTTAATGTGCGGACCAATTTTTTTACCTGATCCAGACCAGATTTTGGATGCAAGTCTACATCATCCGGGCGATGCTTTTTTACCACATCAAGAAAAGAAATCGAACGTAAACTTCCAATGTGCGGACTAATTTTTTTATCTGATCCGGTCAATATTTTGCATGCAAGGCTACATCATCAAGGCGATGCTTTTTTACCACACCCGGAAAGATGTCGAATGTAAACTTCCCATATGCGGATCAATTTCTTTATCTGATCCGGACAAGATTTTGCATGAAAAGCTATACCATCCGGATGATGCTTTTTTACCACATCTGGAAATGAGTCGAACATAAACTTCCAATGTGCGGACCAATTTTTTTATCTGATCTGGACAATATTTTGCATGCAAGGCTATGTCATCCTGGTGATGCTTTTAACCACACCTGGAAAAGATATCACACATAAACTTCCATCATCCGGAGCATATGTGATAGGGGTGAAACCATACACCTGTGCCGCGTATCGATACGATTAACGATACACAGCCTTCGATACGATACATTATCGATTCTCAGTTTAAAGAATAAGAAGGCAAACGACAAATAATTATTCATGACTGCTGAAGATTAAAGTAACTTATATCGTTTTGTATCGATTCTTCATCTCTTGTATCGATATGTATATCGATATGGCAAAAGTATCAATACTTCGATATATCGATGAATCGTTTCACCCCTATATGTGATACACTAGGATCTATCTGTAATACTGAGCTCAGCCTGGAACACATTTCCCATTCTAGCCAAAAGTACTAACAGGTTGTGACTTAAGGTAACAAGGGGCCAGCGCACAGGAATCATCCTAATTTAAAAAAAAAAAAAAAAAAAAAAAAAAAAAGAGTCCAATTTCTACTCTCTTCGGCCTGACCCTTTGTCATAGCCAAGAGAGGTACGTCGTCTTTCACACCTCTCAGCAGCGGACAGAGCGAGAATCTCTCGGAAACGGAAGTTTTTTCTACCCCCATTTCAGGTTAAAGTTGTCAATAATGCCAGGGGAAAAAGCACTATCGTAAGTAGAGGAGAAAAAGCAGTTCTGACACACCCAAAATGTTCCTGCTCCATTCTACGTGGGAGGGGGTGGGGTAGTTGTATTTGAGTTTGATACATGACACTTATAGAAGCTGACCTATTTGTAATCTTCTATTTTCTGAGCCATATTTCGGACAAGATTCGGACAAGATTTTGCATACAAGCCTTCATTGCCAATGCGATGCTTTTAACTAGATCTGAAAAAGATTTCGCATGTAAACTTCCATCATCCGGACCATATTTTTAATCGGATCCACACAAAATTGTGCATGCAAGGATACATCATTGAAGCGATGCTTTCAACCACATCTAGAAAAGAAATCGAATGTAAACTTCCTATGTGCGGACCAATTTTATTATTCGATCCGGACAAAATTTTGCATGCAAGGCTATATCATGCGGGCGATGCTTTTTAACCACATCCGGAAAGAAATCGAATGTAATTTTTTAATGTGCGGACCAATTTTTTTACCTGATCCAGACCAGATTTTGGATGCAAGTCTACATCATCCGGGCGATGCTTTTTTACCACATCAAGAAAAGAAATCGAACGTAAACTTCCAATGTGCGGACTAATTTTTTTATCTGATCCGGTCAATATTTTGCATGCAAGGCTACATCATCAAGGCGATGCTTTTTTACCACACCCGGAAAGATGTCGAATGTAAACTTCCCATATGCGGATCAATTTCTTTATCTGATCCGGACAAGATTTTGCATGAAAAGCTATACCATCCGGATGATGCTTTTTTACCACATCTGGAAATGAGTCGAACATAAACTTCCAATGTGCGGACCAATTTTTTTATCTGATCTGGACAATATTTTGCATGCAAGGCTATGTCATCCTGGTGATGCTTTTAACCACACCTGGAAAAGATATCACACATAAACTTCCATCATCCGGAGCATATGTGATAGGGGTGAAACCATACACCTGTGCCGCGTATCGATACGATTAACGATACACAGCCTTCGATACGATACATTATCGATTCTCAGTTTAAAGAATAAGAAGGCAAACGACAAATAATTATTCATGACTGCTGAAGATTAAAGTAACTTATATCGTTTTGTATCGATTCTTCATCTCTTGTATCGATATGTATATCGATATGGCAAAAGTATCAATACTTCGATATATCGATGAATCGTTTCACCCCTATATGTGATACACTAGGATCTATCTGTAATACTGAGCTCAGCCTGGAACACATTTCCCATTCTAGCCAAAAGTACTAACAGGTTGTGACTTAAGGTAACAAGGGGCCAGCGCACAGGAATCATCCTAATTTAAAAAAAAAAAAAAAAAAAAAAAAAAAGAGTCCAATTTCTACTCTCTTCGGCCTGACCCTTTGTCATAGCCAAGAGAGGTACGTCGTCTTTCACACCTCTCAGCAGCGGACAGAGCGAGAATCTCTCGGAAACGGAAGTTTTTTCTACCCCCATTTCAGGTTAAAGTTGTCAATAATGCCAGGGGAAAAAGCACTATCGTAAGTAGAGGAGAAAAAGCAGTTCTGACACACCCAAAATGTTCCTGCTCCATTCTACGTGGGAGGGGGTGGGGTAGTTGTATTTGAGTTTGATACATGACACTTATAGAAGCTGACCTATTTGTAATCTTCTATTTTCTGAGCCATATTTCGGACAAGATTCGGACAAGATTTTGCATACAAGCCTTCATTGCCAATGCGATGCTTTTAACTAGATCTGAAAAAGATTTCGCATGTAAACTTCCATCATCCGGACCATATTTTTAATCGGATCCACACAAAATTGTGCATGCAAGGATACATCATTGAAGCGATGCTTTCAACCACATCTAGAAAAGAAATCGAATGTAAACTTCCTATGTGCGGACCAATTTTATTATTCGATCCGGACAAAATTTTGCATGCAAGGCTATATCATGCGGGCGATGCTTTTTAACCACATCCGGAAAGAAATCGAATGTAATTTTTTAATGTGCGGACCAATTTTTTTACCTGATCCAGACCAGATTTTGGATGCAAGTCTACATCATCCGGGCGATGCTTTTTTACCACATCAAGAAAAGAAATCGAACGTAAACTTCCAATGTGCGGACTAATTTTTTTATCTGATCCGGTCAATATTTTGCATGCAAGGCTACATCATCAAGGCGATGCTTTTTTACCACACCCGGAAAGATGTCGAATGTAAACTTCCCATATGCGGATCAATTTCTTTATCTGATCCGGACAAGATTTTGCATGAAAAGCTATACCATCCGGATGATGCTTTTTTACCACATCTGGAAATGAGTCGAACATAAACTTCCAATGTGCGGACCAATTTTTTTATCTGATCTGGACAATATTTTGCATGCAAGGCTATGTCATCCTGGTGATGCTTTTAACCACACCTGGAAAAGATATCACACATAAACTTCCATCATCCGGAGCATATGTGATAGGGGTGAAACCATACACCTGTGCCGCGTATCGATACGATTAACGATACACAGCCTTCGATACGATACATTATCGATTCTCAGTTTAAAGAATAAGAAGGCAAACGACAAATAATTATTCATGACTGCTGAAGATTAAAGTAACTTATATCGTTTTGTATCGATTCTTCATCTCTTGTATCGATATGTATATCGATATGGCAAAAGTATCAATACTTCGATATATCGATGAATCGTTTCACCCCTATATGTGATACACTAGGATCTATCTGTAATACTGAGCTCAGCCTGGAACACATTTCCCATTCTAGCCAAAAGTACTAACAGGTTGTGACTTAAGGTAACAAGGGGCCAGCGCACAGGAATCATCCTAATTTAAAAAAAAAAAAAAAAAAAAAAAAAAGAGTCCAATTTCTACTCTCTTCGGCCTGACCCTTTGTCATAGCCAAGAGAGGTACGTCGTCTTTCACACCTCTCAGCAGCGGACAGAGCGAGAATCTCTCGGAAACGGAAGTTTTTTCTACCCCCATTTCAGGTTAAAGTTGTCAATAATGCCAGGGGAAAAAGCACTATCGTAAGTAGAGGAGAAAAAGCAGTTCTGACACACCCAAAATGTTCCTGCTCCATTCTACGTGGGAGGGGGTGGGGTAGTTGTATTTGAGTTTGATACATGACACTTATAGAAGCTGACCTATTTGTAATCTTCTATTTTCTGAGCCATATTTCGGACAAGATTCGGACAAGATTTTGCATACAAGCCTTCATTGCCAATGCGATGCTTTTAACTAGATCTGAAAAAGATTTCGCATGTAAACTTCCATCATCCGGACCATATTTTTAATCGGATCCACACAAAATTGTGCATGCAAGGATACATCATTGAAGCGATGCTTTCAACCACATCTAGAAAAGAAATCGAATGTAAACTTCCTATGTGCGGACCAATTTTATTATTCGATCCGGACAAAATTTTGCATGCAAGGCTATATCATGCGGGCGATGCTTTTTAACCACATCCGGAAAGAAATCGAATGTAATTTTTTAATGTGCGGACCAATTTTTTTACCTGATCCAGACCAGATTTTGGATGCAAGTCTACATCATCCGGGCGATGCTTTTTTACCACATCAAGAAAAGAAATCGAACGTAAACTTCCAATGTGCGGACTAATTTTTTTATCTGATCCGGTCAATATTTTGCATGCAAGGCTACATCATCAAGGCGATGCTTTTTTACCACACCCGGAAAGATGTCGAATGTAAACTTCCCATATGCGGATCAATTTCTTTATCTGATCCGGACAAGATTTTGCATGAAAAGCTATACCATCCGGATGATGCTTTTTTACCACATCTGGAAATGAGTCGAACATAAACTTCCAATGTGCGGACCAATTTTTTTATCTGATCTGGACAATATTTTGCATGCAAGGCTATGTCATCCTGGTGATGCTTTTAACCACACCTGGAAAAGATATCACACATAAACTTCCATCATCCGGAGCATATGTGATAGGGGTGAAACCATACACCTGTGCCGCGTATCGATACGATTAACGATACACAGCCTTCGATACGATACATTATCGATTCTCAGTTTAAAGAATAAGAAGGCAAACGACAAATAATTATTCATGACTGCTGAAGATTAAAGTAACTTATATCGTTTTGTATCGATTCTTCATCTCTTGTATCGATATGTATATCGATATGGCAAAAGTATCAATACTTCGATATATCGATGAATCGTTTCACCCCTATATGTGATACACTAGGATCTATCTGTAATACTGAGCTCAGCCTGGAACACATTTCCCATTCTAGCCAAAAGTACTAACAGGTTGTGACTTAAGGTAACAAGGGGCCAGCGCACAGGAATCATCCTAATTTAAAAAAAAAAAAAAAAAAAAAAAAAAGAGTCCAATTTCTACTCTCTTCGGCCTGACCCTTTGTCATAGCCAAGAGAGGTACGTCGTCTTTCACACCTCTCAGCAGCGGACAGAGCGAGAATCTCTCGGAAACGGAAGTTTTTTCTACCCCCATTTCAGGTTAAAGTTGTCAATAATGCCAGGGGAAAAAGCACTATCGTAAGTAGAGGAGAAAAAGCAGTTCTGACACACCCAAAATGTTCCTGCTCCATTCTACGTGGGAGGGGGTGGGGTAGTTGTATTTGAGTTTGATACATGACACTTATAGAAGCTGACCTATTTGTAATCTTCTATTTTCTGAGCCATATTTCGGACAAGATTCGGACAAGATTTTGCATACAAGCCTTCATTGCCAATGCGATGCTTTTAACTAGATCTGAAAAAGATTTCGCATGTAAACTTCCATCATCCGGACCATATTTTTAATCGGATCCACACAAAATTGTGCATGCAAGGATACATCATTGAAGCGATGCTTTCAACCACATCTAGAAAAGAAATCGAATGTAAACTTCCTATGTGCGGACCAATTTTATTATTCGATCCGGACAAAATTTTGCATGCAAGGCTATATCATGCGGGCGATGCTTTTTAACCACATCCGGAAAGAAATCGAATGTAATTTTTTAATGTGCGGACCAATTTTTTTACCTGATCCAGACCAGATTTTGGATGCAAGTCTACATCATCCGGGCGATGCTTTTTTACCACATCAAGAAAAGAAATCGAACGTAAACTTCCAATGTGCGGACTAATTTTTTTATCTGATCCGGTCAATATTTTGCATGCAAGGCTACATCATCAAGGCGATGCTTTTTTACCACACCCGGAAAGATGTCGAATGTAAACTTCCCATATGCGGATCAATTTCTTTATCTGATCCGGACAAGATTTTGCATGAAAAGCTATACCATCCGGATGATGCTTTTTTACCACATCTGGAAATGAGTCGAACATAAACTTCCAATGTGCGGACCAATTTTTTTATCTGATCTGGACAATATTTTGCATGCAAGGCTATGTCATCCTGGTGATGCTTTTAACCACACCTGGAAAAGATATCACACATAAACTTCCATCATCCGGAGCATATGTGATAGGGGTGAAACCATACACCTGTGCCGCGTATCGATACGATTAACGATACACAGCCTTCGATACGATACATTATCGATTCTCAGTTTAAAGAATAAGAAGGCAAACGACAAATAATTATTCATGACTGCTGAAGATTAAAGTAACTTATATCGTTTTGTATCGATTCTTCATCTCTTGTATCGATATGTATATCGATATGGCAAAAGTATCAATACTTCGATATATCGATGAATCGTTTCACCCCTATATGTGATACACTAGGATCTATCTGTAATACTGAGCTCAGCCTGGAACACATTTCCCATTCTAGCCAAAAGTACTAACAGGTTGTGACTTAAGGTAACAAGGGGCCAGCGCACAGGAATCATCCTAATTTAAAAAAAAAAAAAAAAAAAAAAAAAAAAGAGTCCAATTTCTACTCTCTTCGGCCTGACCCTTTGTCATAGCCAAGAGAGGTACGTCGTCTTTCACACCTCTCAGCAGCGGACAGAGCGAGAATCTCTCGGAAACGGAAGTTTTTTCTACCCCCATTTCAGGTTAAAGTTGTCAATAATGCCAGGGGAAAAAGCACTATCGTAAGTAGAGGAGAAAAAGCAGTTCTGACACACCCAAAATGTTCCTGCTCCATTCTACGTGGGAGGGGGTGGGGTAGTTGTATTTGAGTTTGATACATGACACTTATAGAAGCTGACCTATTTGTAATCTTCTATTTTCTGAGCCATATTTCGGACAAGATTCGGACAAGATTTTGCATACAAGCCTTCATTGCCAATGCGATGCTTTTAACTAGATCTGAAAAAGATTTCGCATGTAAACTTCCATCATCCGGACCATATTTTTAATCGGATCCACACAAAATTGTGCATGCAAGGATACATCATTGAAGCGATGCTTTCAACCACATCTAGAAAAGAAATCGAATGTAAACTTCCTATGTGCGGACCAATTTTATTATTCGATCCGGACAAAATTTTCATTTTCTTTGTGTGCAGTTCAGAACCCCTGCTGTGCACCAATGCTCTCTGGATGCAATAACACTTTATCCTGGACTATAGTTACAGTGGAATCTAATACTAATAATCAGTCTCCTACCAATCATTCCTAAATGAATAAGAGATGATTATATATTCAAAATATGCTAATCTGGAACTTTACTAAATCAACCTAGTCAGTTGGACACTTTACGTCTGTTTAAACATGATCTTATTTAGGAGAACAGTTTCTCGCTTCATGTATTAACATGGAAGATTCTATCAATCTTTTGTACCTAATTCAGGACAATTCACTTGAGGGCAGCAGTTTTTCAGGGTTTTCAAAAAGTGATGTCGACACCACCTGTGCAACTCTCATTAAACAAACCACAAATACTGATGGAGATTATTCTACTTTGAAATACAATGCTAAACCTGAAACTGTTTCTAATGCAAAATGTATATCTGAAGGGAATGCCAAACTAATCTTTAGATATGGACCAGGAATTTATCATAAGCATAATGGTGTCATTTTTAAAATTTAATATTCATCAAACAATCTACAGTCCTACAAAGTTACTGTGACCCTTTACAACTCCACAGACACTCTATTTATTCAGGGACCCAATTATAAAGAATGGACTGACAATGAATTTCAACCAGTGATAGTAACCATGACAGCAATCAAAGTATATTTCAGGCCTGTAGCACCCCAAATCAAGTGATGATATAAATTGTCAATTAACTGGAGATCAAATAAAACTTTCCCCTATTGGGAATTCAGATATGGAAGTTAGTGGTTCCACACCAAATCAATCTGGGGAAATTATTCAGAAATCCCAGCCATGCAGTCCATGGAGTCCAGGCAGCTTTCACCAGCTGGAATCTGAGCTGGTCAGTGAACAAGAGATGACAGCCCTAACAAATGATCAGGGTAACAACTTGCTCCAGGATAAAAACACTCAGCTGGAAGCTCCACCAGAAAAGTCTTCTCTGCTGACAGGGGCTGCTGAGGGCACTGATAAGAACATAACAGCCCTAATGAGGGAAAATATATCACTGCTTCAGGAAGTTGCAAATTTGAAGGCCCAACAAACTAAATTATCAAAAGAACATGAATGTTTGAAAACAAAATACCACTCAGCAAAAGACGGACATGACAAGCTTGCTGAACAACTTTCAAATATTAGGGTGAAATCTGAACTACTGGAAAAAACAAACAAAACCATAAAATGTGACCATATCCAATCATCGAGTCGCTGTCTAATCCTTGAAGTGGAAAACAGTAGGCTGAAGGATAAGGTGAAGCATTTGAATAAAGACAAAGATAATCTGCTGTAAGAAATAACTGAAATAAAATATGGTTCTGCTGCTATTGATCCTGAAATTCTCTTGTCAATAATGGAAGACATTAGAAATTTGAAAACTGAAATTGAACGTGTGGTAAAAGAAGAATCTGAAAAGTGCAGAATAATATCACCATGGTAATGAAAACCAACGAAAAATTCATAGCTGTTGATGACATACTTAAGTTAATCATAGCAGAGACTCAAAAGATCAACAGTAACATGGACAAATTTGTCAAAAATGAAACCACATTTAAAGCTGGTAACTCTACCACACCAAATAAAAACTTGTCTTCACTCTCAAAGCATTCTGTCAAAGGAGATCATACAACTGATTCTGTGGAGATAAGCTCAGGTCACAAAAATGTTGTGAATGGTGAGCATCACTATTCTAATATTAGCAGTGAAACTCTTGGCTCTTCCAATACCAGGGATTCTTCTCATAAAAGAAAATCAAGTCACCCAAAACATCAGGAAATTTCCATGAAACAAACACTGCTAATTGGTGACTCAATCATTAATTATGTCAGTGAAAGAGGTCTTAAACCTTGGGTCAGAGTCAAGTCATTACCTGTGGTGGAAACTGGTCATATGCTTGATGTGATCAGAGAAGCAGACCTTTCTCAGTATGATAACATTATCATCAGTGTTGGATAAAATTATATTAACAACAACATTGAGATTGAACAAACTGAAGACAATTTTTACCATATTCTGAATAACATCTACTTGGACAACCCAGCATGTAAGGTATTCACTTGCACAGTTTCTCCAAGAATTTACACTGATATTCAAAACTTGACTGCCTTAATAGGGCACCTATGCAGTGAATGGGACCACAAAATGATTGACATTGAAAATGCATTTGTTACAAAGTCTGGCTTGGTGCTGGAACAACTTATGGCTAAGGACAGAATCCATTTAAACAAAAAGGAACTTTCACACTTTCTGCATACAATTAATGAACATGTTCCAATACTCAAAGGCAAATATATTAATCAAAGATATGACAGGGACCAAGATAACACTTTCAACAAACCAGACAAGCTAGGGAGGTGTTATAATTGCTTTGAATCTGGGCATGGCTTTGATGCATGCAGACATACTGTGAAAATTCAATGCTATGACTGTTCGGAATATGGACACAAGGCCAAACACTGCAAAATGTTTCACCCTAGCAACAGTTGCTAGGCTTATGGCTGATGCATGGCTATGAAGATAGTGCCCTGCTAATGAGACATAATTTCTCTACTGTTTCAAGACAAATCTTGGGAACTCTACTGGGTGATGATGCTCATGTTGTTTCCTTTGGGACCTCAGTTAAAAGTTTTATCTCTCAAACTGACAACTGTGATGGATGTTTTGAATGTGGAAGTACATTATGTGTTTGTGAATGTTCTAACAAAGATTAAATGCATTCTTCAAGAAATGATATAAATGTCAGGGTGGAACTAAACTCCTTGTCTGATCCTCCTAGTAATATTTACTTAAAGAACATATTAAATCTAGGAATTAAAGTAAAAGGTCTACACATTGGGCATATAAATACACAAGGTGTGTGAATAACAAGTTAGACCAACTGAATTTATTATTATCTTCTAAGGTCAATAATGTCCATATTCTGGGTTTAACAGAAACAAAGTTAAATGACAATCATGCAAATGACTTCTTGTTGATTGATGGTGGTTATGGCACACCAATCAGATGTGATTTAGGTTCATTGGGTGGAGGTGTTGTTGTTTATGTAAGAAATGGTTTATCAGTTGAAAGGAGAAATAATCTAGAATCAGATGAAATTGATGCAATATGGATCCAGGTAAATCAATCAAATATTAAGCCATTCCTAGTGGGGTTTGTCTATAGGTCCCAATCTGCAACGGTCGGATGGAATGAAAATTTTGAAAAGCAACTAGATAAAGTGATTGACGACAAAAACGAAATATACATTTTAGGTGACTTCAACAGGCATCTTATGAATAATCAGATTGACAGAAATTGGTTGAACTACATAGAAACTTTTGGTCTAATCCAGTTAGTGGACCAACTAACACGAGAAACTGACCATGCAAAAGCTCTAATAGATCATATCTATACAAATATGGAAGAAAATATGACAAAAATACATATTCCTAGGATAGGTCTTAGTGATCACTTCCCTATTTTCCTAACCAAAAAATCTGCCTTTAAAACATGTGCTGTAAAATCCAAAACTCATAAAACCATAACATATAGGTCATTTAAGCATTATGATGAAGACAAATTTCTGGAAGATCTCAGTAATGTTCCTTAGAGTATAGTATCTGTGTTTGATGATGTGGATGATGCTCTTGATATATGGACTCAACTTTTTATACAAGTAGTAGATAAACATGCACCAATGAAAACACAGTAAAACTGGACTTCCAACTTGATTGGTTAACTACTGACATTCTAGATGCCATGACAAACCGTGATTATTTCAAATCTGTCACTCAACAAGCACATTACAAAACATGGAGAAATAAAGTAACCAGAATGATTGAAAGGGGCAAAGAAGAATTACTATCAGTCAGCTTTAGAAAATAATTGCAATACAAATTCTATGTGGAAAATGTTTACCAAACTAGGTGCAGGTAAACGGTCCACAAGGTCATCCAAAATCCAACAACTTAGCCAGGAAGGCCAGATTATTGATGAGGATGTTGAAATAGCAAATTGTAAGCTCCAATCACGATGAACTAAGAAATTTCTGTTCAGAAAAAAATTCCAGCTGACACAAACTTTTTTTTCTTTGCAATACCAAATGAAAAAGTTTTAAAATTTTTGCAAACTATTGCAACAATGAAATCAACAGGCGTATATAATATTGGACCACATCTCCTGAGGGCTGCTGCAAACATAATATTTGATGGCTTAGCTTACATATGTAATCTAAGCATATCCACTTCAGTGTTTCACCAGACATGGAAATTGGCAAAAATTACCCCCATTCACATGTTTGGCAGCAAAGAAGATGTCAGTAACTACAGACCCATATCTATCTTACCAACTCTGTCCAAACTACTTGAAAAGCATGTCCATGACAATCTTATGATGTACCTATCAACCTATAACTTAATTCATCAAAACCAATCAGGATTCAGAGAAAACCACTTCTGTGAGACATCCTTAGTCTCCATGATAGATAGATGGATTACTGCCTTAGATCAAGGAAAATTAGTTGTTTCCATACTAGCTGATCTTAGAAAATCTTCTGACCTTGTTGATCATAATATTCTTATCAATAAATTGAACATTTATCTATGTCACAATTCAACAATTGATTGGTTTACATCATATCGAACAATGAGAAAACAGTGTGTCAAAATAAATAGCAGTTTTTCTAAAGAAGAACCAATTACATGTGGAGTACCACAGGGATGAATCCTGGGCCCGCTCCTCTTTCTCATTTTCATAAATGATCTGCCACTGAAAATAGGCAACTGTATTTCATCTACTGACTTATATGCAGATGACACCACTCTATCAGATTTCAAACAGCTAAAATCAGATCTAGAGGTCTCCCTTCAGATAGCCTTTCTTAGAATAGTTTCCTGGTGTAAGGAAAATGGCATGAAAGTAAACATGGACAAGACTAAAGTATTGATGATTGCTACCTAATAAAAGAGAGCTAAATTGGAAAATAACAATTTGAATCTTAAGTTGAATGAAATTTGTCCACAAATGGTTACCCATGACAAAATCCTAGGGCTGATGGTTGACAACAATTTGCAATGGAATGAACATATCCAAATGATATATCATAAAGTCAATTCATTTCAGTGGTTATCAAGCAAGATAAGGCCATATCTATCAACTAAACACAGGTTAATATATTACAAAAGTTATATACAACCTTACCTAGACTACTGTAATGTTATCTGGGGAAACACTTCTGACAAGAATATTAGCAAATTGTTCCACTTGCAAAAAAGAGCTTGCAGACTCATCCTAGATAATGCTGAAAGCATCCCATATGCAGTGAATGATATTAAAATGTTAACAGTAAGTGAACGAATAATTTTGAGAAAGACTAGACTTATGCACAAAGTTTCAAACAATATGGCCCCATTATATCTCAAGGAACTATTTCATGCTAGAAAACAAGGCAACACTCCCAATTTAAGATCAATTTCAGCTAACCACCTCTGCATTCCAAAACCAAATAAAGAACTCTTTAAGAAAAGTTATAAATATTTGGAGTCACTAATTTGGAACAGAATTGCAAAGGAAATTAGAGAAAGTACAAATATAAATGCATTTAATTATAATCTAATTCAATGGATGAAAAGTGGAACCTGTTCAATTTGACAAATACATTACAACTTAGAGTATAAATACTCAAACCCTCTACTTTGTTGTCTCACTATTTTTGTACTGTATATATACATAATGTACCTAGTTGGAGCATGTTCTTACAATCTTACAAACAGTTCTGTTTATTATGTCCATATATACATGTAGCTTATTATCAATGCTTTTTTATAATTATTAATATCATTATTGTGTGTGCAACTATATACATGTACTCTGTATGTAAATATGCATATAATAGAGGGCCACAAGGAGGATTAGTTCCATGCAACTAATTGTGTCACCCTCTTTAAATAAAGTTGTTATTATTGTTATTATTATCATTAAATATAAAATATGCATGAAGTACACCCAAAAGAATATTTATTTTTTCAATTTGATTGATTCTGCTTATGCAATACGCTCTATGAAGTTTTTATATTTAATTTTACCCAAGCCAAATATGGAACTGTTATAGGAGATTTTGTATGTATTCTGGAGAAACAGTTTGCTGACTGGCATCAAAAGATCCACATGTCTTAAAGGTAAACAATTGATTGTGACAAAACCGGTTTAATTAAATGTACAATGTGCAGAATATATATATTCCAAAGTTCTGCTTATTAACATTCTTCATTTATTAGGTACACATATATTTATGATCCTCCTGTGGCCAAATGGGTAGAGAAAATTGAATGCTGTTTGCTGTTATGAAGAGAAGAAATGTCCAGATATGTTGCTCATGTGTACAAAAGCCACTAGCTTCAACAAGAAAGGAATAAAATAAGGGCAATGTCACCACATCCCACAACTGCCTCATTATACACCCTATATAGGCCGCTTGGGGTTCCCTTAAATATTCATCCAGCAGAGCAAGTGCATCCAAAAATTTGCAAAGTTAACATCATTTTTTTTTTTTGGCATATACTAAAGCATAAAATATGCCAAAGAGATAGGGTATGGGGGAGGGGGTCCTAGCCCATGGACTATACTGGTGATATTTTTTTTTAAATAAAAATAATCATATCTTTGACCTTTAACATAACATTGCTATTGACCCAGTTCTTAACATCTGGGTTATTTTTAATTTCAAGAATTTTAAATTTAACATTAATTGTTTTGAGGTGAGTAATTCCTCCCCACAGCCCAGTTTAGCACCAATACGTCCAGAACATTCTGCAAAGGGGTTGTAATATCCATAATGTTGCATTAAGAGATTTATGATCCCCATTTAATATAAGCAATGAGTTATCAGCATACTAACTAATAATGTATTTGGACTGATTAATATTTAAGTATATAATATTTTAATCAAATTTAATGGCTTCAAAGTTCAACAGAACAAAATGAAGTGGTATGGGGAGAGTGAATCACTTTGTATAGAGCCTCATGTGATGGGAGAGAAACTGGAAAGATTACCATTACTTATCACGTAACTAGAAATATCAAAGTGAAAAGAGTGAAACCAATCTCAAAGTGAAAGGGGCAAAAACCACAACATTTTTTATACTTTTGCAAGGAATAACCATTCCAAGGAATCCAAGGCTTTTTAAAACTATAATAAAAGAAGTAACCCTGAAAATAATTTACTTCAGCTTGATCAATTATGTCAAAAAAATTAGTCTAGTGCATTTTATTCCACAATAATTCTACCTCTAATAAAACCAAATTATGATTCGCTAATTAGGTATTTCAGGAATTTTTTCACATGATTTGCAATAAATGATTAACCTGTCTTAGCATCTACATTTAAAAGTGACACAGGATGCCATTTTTAGATACAATTAGATTTTGAATGTGAACATTGATCATAATCATAATTCAAGGATCCAAACAAAAAGTATCCAATATATTGCCAAAAATGTTTATAAAATTTCTACCGTAAAACTGCCTAATGCCAGCGATTTTCCAGTATGCACTTTTTTCCATAAAATTTAGACTTTCTTGAAGCATGAGATGACCCTTGAAAGTTTCACTATTTTCCTCAGATAAGATATTTAAATAAAAAATGTTCAAATTTATTGTTTTCTTTATGTATTTCATTTATGGAATAATCTTCTGCTGTAAAGGATCGAATATGCATTTTCTTGATCTGGTAGCATCAATTAATTCTTTTCCATCCGATGATTTAAGTATTTTCATGGCTTTAGCTAAATAATGTCTTTTTAATATGTTAACTTCTCCCCTTCCATGATCCATTTTGCTTTCGATCTTAAAATTATTATTTTTATTTTTATATGCACTCATTTGCTTCAGCTCTTGTTCCATTTGACTAATTTCGTTCCTTAAAGATATATTGGTTCTTCCAGGTTGGTGTTGGTGCATAAATTCAAGTTCTAGAGAGACTGCAGTATGATTGGATCTGTAACTAGCACCAATATCAGATTTATTAAAAAGTATTTGAGGCTTGTTTGCTTGCAATGTGGTCGCATCCAAGTATACCTTCTTAATATAGATGAGCATCACTCCATGAATAAATAAGATCTAAATGAGACATTGTCTCATGTACCTGTTTATGTCATTGTTTATTATTGTGGAGCCCACTTTGCAGGAACTCAACACAGCACTTTGGCATTCCTGTGCATGTACATCCATCTGTCCATACATCCATCTGTCTGTACATCCATCTGTCATTCACACTCTAGACTAACCTCAATGTTAAACTTATTTACTTTCCTTTTATTTCAGTACCATTTTACTCACCCTCTTCGGGTTTGGAATATAACTTGAGTATGTACTTATCTTTAACTGGTGTCATCCTGTTATAGCACATTAACTTTGATATTAGTTTATTTTACTTTGTTTATACTCAGTAATATAGTCAGTTTGTCATGTACAGTTGGCCACAGAGTCATATTTCTTCTTAGGTATATGCATCTTCATGTGTAAAACACCAATATACCAGAGTAGGTCAGTGTAACCTACACTTCATGCATCTCTCACTTAAGTTTAAGTTGTTCGTTTGCCTCAGTTTCTTATGTACGGTTGGTTAGTTATCCAGCCTAGTTAATAGATACATCATGGTAAAATATCCAAATACCCCAAATTATGTCAGTTTGACTTAGATTTCATACTTCAGAGACTTTTATTGTTTGCGTTTGGGTCAGTTTCCTGGGTACCACTTTCCAAAGAGTCAGCAAAGCTGATATGTTGATGTGTCTTGGACAGTACAATACCTTTCCACCAAAAGTAGGTCACTATGACCTATATTTCATTTCAAAGCTTGGGGGCAAGTTTGATATAAAGATCATGACCAGTTTATTGTTTTCTTTTTGATAATTTATCATGTCCAGATCATAATCTTCAGGAATATTCTAATCCCCGCCTATAACTATTGAGAGTTAACAAACAATTTGTATTTGTCTTGTAATGTTTTTAAATAATTGGGACTGTCATTATTTGAACCATATACATGTATTGCAGAGAGAGTCATTCTCCAACCATTAAAGTTAATGTTTAGAATTAAGTAACTCCCTTCTTTGTCATAAAGTCCTTATATCTTTCAAACTCAGTGGTATTATTTATTAAAATGGCAACCCTTTTAATGTTACTAAACTGAGAGTTAAAATAATCATTATATTGCTGTTCACTTCTCCAATATGTTTCAGCATTATTAGTTGAAACATTAATAAGAAACATAATATCATAATATTTGTGTAAACCTATGAAAAATATATTTTCTAAGATTCTATCTGAAAATAATCCATGGTAATTAGCACTGCCACATTTAAGTGTACTCATGTAATTGCTATTCTAAATAGAGTCTATTAAAAGCAGATTTAAGTCTTGTAATGAAGATTTGTAAAACACAGCATTCTGGATAGAGAAAAAAATTGATATATGAACTAAAAAACATTTCTTTTCTTAAAAGGCTCTCGGTAATAGTCTTCCCAAATATACCATCTGAACTCAAAGTATCCACATTTTACCAAAAATGCCCGCAGTCCAGTTTTCCTTCTGTGCATACAACAAGTTACAACATATCATCTCCCCCACTCTAATTCAGCCATATTAGCAAAGTATATAATTGTCTAATAGAGTTTTACACAACAATACTTACACGTATAAGGTCTTAGAACAAAATTCCTCAGTCCATTAGCATGTTCCCAGGTGTAAACTAACCAACACGATTAAAAAAAAAAAAAAAAAAAAAAAAAAATGTTATATAAAATACCCCAAACCAACGTTAAGTAAAGTTTCAACAACACAATAATATAGATTTTGAAACGAAAGAAGCAGTAGAAGAAGTAGTACAAGAAGTATTAGTAGAAAAAAGTAGTAGTAGTAGAAGTAGTAGAAGAAGTAGTAGCAGACATAGTAGTAGAAGTAGTAGTGGAAGTAGTAGAAGAAGTAGTAGCAGAAGTAGTAGTACAAATAGTAGTAGAAGAAGTAGTAGTAGAAGTAGTAATAGAAGTAGTAGTAAAAGTAGTAATAGAAGTAGTAATAGCAGTAGTAGAAGTAGTAGTAGAAGTAGTAATAGCAATAGTAGTAGTAGAAGTAGTGGTAGAAGAAGTAGTAGTAGAAGTAGTAGCAGCAGTGTACTGGGTAAGCAACTCGGCCCTGGACTTATCTGCTGGGACAGGCTCGAGGTTTTGCTCACACCAGTAAAACACCAGTAAAAACGGATTTTTTTGCGGCAGACCACCGGGATTTGTCCCGGTATGCCCAATGGCCAGTACACCACTGAGTAGTAGTAGAAGTAGCAGAAGAAGTAGTAGTAGTAGAAGTAGTAGTAGTAGAGGTAATAGTAGAAGTAGTAGTAGAAGTAGTAGTAGAAGAAGTAGTAGTAGAAGAAGTAGTAGTAGTAGAGGTAATAGTAGAAGTAGTAGTAGCAGTAAAAATAGTAGTAGAAGTAGTAATAGCAGTAGTAGAAATAGTAGTAGAAGAAGTAGTAGTTGATGTAGTAGTAGTAGTAAAAGAAGTAGTAGAAGTAGTAGTAGTACTAGAGGTAATAGTAGAAGTAGTAGTAGTAGTAGTAAAAGAAGTAGTAGAAGAAGTAGTAGTAAAAGTAGTAGAGGAAGTAGTAGTAGTAGAAGTAGTGGTAGTAGAGGTAATAGTAGAAGTAATAGTAGAAGTAGTTGTAGAAGTAGTAGAAGAAGTAGAAGTAGTAGAGGAAGTAGTAGGAGAAGAAGTTGTAGTAGAAATAGTAGTAAAAGAAGTAGAAGAAAAGTCAAGGAGAAAACACAATATTAAAAATACAACAAAATATCTTAAACATGTATTGAAGAAGAAAGAAATCATAAGAATTTTTTTAAATAATGTTAAGGAATAATGGACCCTGAATAAAAAAATTCGAAATAACGTACTAACATTAGTGTTGTTAATTGTTTTCTGCAACCAATACATCAAAGGTAGGTTTTCATTAGAATATCCAGTACTCAATTCTTTGAAAAGTACAAATACACAAATTAGATGAGATGAATTCAAAATTAGAAAAGAAAATATAAATATAATTTGTTCTTTCTTAGTTCAGATCATAAATTGTTAATATATTCCACAAATCCTTGCCAGTGTCCAAATAGCACACCCACGTTTGGCCAACACTGTACCAACGTTGGCCCAGGGCCTTTTTGCTCAAAGACCCTCTATGGGACCAACGTGTTAGGTCAACGTTAGCCCAAAGGTGAGCATTGTTGAACCAATGTCGGCCCAGCGTCACAATCTTATGATCCGCCAGACCAACGTTGGTCCGACACGTTGGCCCAACAGAGGGACAATGAACAAAATAATGTTGGACCAGCGTCATTTAGCCAAGTGGGCAGACGTTGGAAACAAATTTGTACCCATTGGGCCAAAGTCCCAAGGAGGGTCATTGAGCAAAATGATGTTTGACAGTCATGTGTAATGGCACGTGACATTTTATCTGAATCAATGATTGTAATGTTCTAAATAAAGATTTTACACCAGCTGATTTGATCCTCAAAAGAAACAACAATTAGTTGGGTTTTTTTAAAACTAATAATCTTAGATGTAATTACAAAGCTATTATATAAACGGTCAGCCATATCAGCCATATGTCATCTAGTTTCCACGAACATTTTTGTAATTTTTGTGCCGAATATGATTTTTAAATATATGTATACTAAACCGTTCAAGCAAGAACTCTGCTTCACATATTGGTTCTACAGATTTAGTGTCAAAGGCGAGTCACGTGATTTATTTTATAGATAGAAAATATTAAACTTGGAAAAACTTGGCCCAACTTTGGGCCGACGCATATATCCCAATGTTAGCATTGCAGCCACATAACATCATTGGCCCAACTACTATTTTTCCCACGTCGGAATTACAACTGCTGATCAACGTTGGCTCAACTAGTGCTTTTCCGAAATCGGCAATTCAAGAATGGTTTGACGTTGGCCCAACGTCAAAAACCTAACGCCGACCATGCGAGTATTGCCAATGTTGGCCCAACGTACGTGCGTTATCTGGGTGGTAACTTTTCTGAACCGTCTCCTCTCATTTAACTTTCAGCAAAAGTCATTGGATGCATAAATTTACAGCTTATCTTGACTCTTAGAGAATATCAATAGGGAGTACATGCCTGTCTCGGGCGTATTAGTCATATAATGTTTGACATGCGAAGTATCTTCAATCTATTGGCTGAATTAATCCTTTCACTTGAGATTGTAATTCAAACCACAAAAAGCTGCCTTGAGGAATATGTTGGGGAATCTTTTTCACTATCACTGAGTGCTGAACATTATCAAATAATAAATTGGCACTGAAAGCAGGTCATAACCAATACTGGTATATCACAATGAAACGATATGAACATTCCCTTAAAGGCTCCAGCACAAAGAAACAACCAGTGTAACCCTGATGTATGAAAACAAATGAGTATATACAAGATTTAACATTTTCTGTTTGTTTTTGGTCACTGTATGCTTTCGAACAACAAAACTATTTTACAAAAAATAATTTTTTCATGCGATGTAATTTTGAGACATCGTTTCAAAAGAATTTTATTCATGTACTTATTCTTAGGACACAGTTGTAGTTTTCTAATCATAGGACAAGTGAAACGAACCAATACCGTTCTCATCAAGCTGAGGAAGGTTTTCTTATCATCAGCAAAAGCCTGGACAAATTAGGTCAAATTGTTGAAAATGGGAGAACCACGCTTCACCATTCATTAGGTTTCTGCCACTGAAATAACGATTGCCATTTGTTTAAACCATATACCTTTCTCGTAAAGGACAATCTAAATCGTGAAAATATGAACAGGATATGTCATTATGTATTAAAAGAGAAAACTATTAAGGTCAAAGCCTTCATCTCGCAACTTATCTATCCCTTCCCTATCGTCGAGTAAATGAGTTGAAATACAGCATTTGGACATGTTAGGTAATTTCACTGCTATCTAAGATAATGTTTACATGTCGCTGTTGGCAATTAATCTGAGCATGAAACAAACTTTCAATGCATTGTTCGTTACGATGACTAATAGCTGTTTACATCGGGGAAACATAAAATGGAAAGACAACAAATAATTGTACGTTTTGTCCTAAGGGGACCATAAAACGAAAGGTAAGAAAATGCAGGGAGTTGAAGAACTCAGGAACTTATAAAACTCTATTTATCCCTGGGGACTTTACACAATCGCGCTTCAAGAAACTGCAGCTGGTTAAACGGCAGTAGTTGCTGGTGGGTAAATAGGTACTGGTGGGCCTCTACAGGTACTCTACGAGAATTTAACATGGGGGATGGTACTCTGGGTACCAAGGGGAAATTAACATTGGGGCCTCTCTGGGTACTCTATTGGAAATTAACATGGTGGGGCCTCTCTGGGTACTCTATGGGAACTTAACATTGGGGGTCTCTTTGGGTACGTACGGGAGTTTTTAACGTGGCGGGAGTGTGGGTGGGGGTGTGGGAGGGAATAGAATTAATCTTTCTTGAAAAAGGGTGGTCCTAATACGTCATCTACTATCCAAACACCCCACACTACACTATCCAACACGCCGTGTGTAGTGACCTTCTGCCTAGTGGCTATATCTATATAGCCTAGAGTTATATATAAAGCATTACCTATACCTCAGATCATGTTGGAGGTGTCAGTAAATTTGCATATATTGTACCTATGTTATAAATAGCTTTGATCAAGGGAACTAACTTATAATAACACTAAAATGGACGTGACTAAATGTTGTATTAAACTTCGGGAACCGTCACGGACTTTAGCGTTGACTAGAAAAAAACCGGAACATTAGATTATAATGGCCTAGACTAAAAGTAACACTAAAATTCCGAAATCGTACCGGACGTTAGCGGAGACTGAAAATAATCCGGAAAAAAAAATGGAAAAAAATTGGCTGAGACTAAAAGTAACACTAAACTTCCGAAATTGTACCGGACGTTAGCGGAGACTGAAAATAATCCGGAAAAAAATGGAAAAAATTGACTGAGACTAAAAAATAGTACTAAAATTTCGTAACTCATTTTAACTTTTTTTTTTTATTTTATATTTTTTTATATACAAACCCAAATAAACCCAAAACCCAAACCCAAACCTAACACACTATCCCAAATTTTTTTATTTTTTAAATTTTTTTTATCAAAACACACACACTCACACAACCATTTTTTTTACTTTCTAAATTTTTTATATCAAACACAAAACTTACACACACTACACAACCTATTTTTTATTTTTTAAATTTTGTTTATATCAAAACACTCACCACACTATCCATTTTTTTACTTTTTTAAATTTTTTTATATATCAAACAAAACTCACACACACTACAGAACCTATTTTTTATTTTTTAAATTTTGTTTATATCAAAACACTCACCACACTATCCATTCTTTTACTTTTTGAAAAATTTTTATATATCAAACACAAAACTTACACACACTAGACAACCATTTTTTTATTTTTTAAATTTTGTTTATATCAAAACACACAACCATCTTTTTTTACTTTTTAAATTTTTTATATCAAAACACACACCACAAATATACAATCCATTTTTTTTTTTTTAAATTTTATTTGATGGACTGCAAAAGTTGTTGTTGTTGTTGTTGTTGTCTTTGCTGCTGCTGCTGTTGGTGCTGTAGTCTATTTCTTTCCTCCCAATTTTAGATCGATAGAAAGAGAGAGAACATAATTATTTTTTTTTTCAAAAATTCAATAAAAAACCACACAACACCATTTTTTTTCAAAGAACAATAACATTGTTTTTATTCAACAATAACTATTCTAACATAAAAAAGTAACAATTCAACAATAATTTTTTTTTCAAACAGGAACATATTTACAAGGTTGACAACGTTGGGAAGGTAAAGTAAATGTCAAACTTTCTACATCTACATCATTTTGATGCACACTACGATTGTGAGCTAAAGACAAGAGATAACCATAACGTTCACAAAACCATTGTTGAACTTTAGCATCGTTTCTAACATAGTCACTATCAAAATAAGTCAGTAAATGCTCTAAGGAATATCCAAGACTACGTTGATGAAGATAATGGACACAATAGTGTCCACACACCATGGAATCGGATCCTTGTAGTCTCACATTATTGAATCGAGTCGAGACGGCATTTCTTCTCATAAACTCGATGATGTCTTTTTCCAAAGGAGGTAATCCATAAGAATCAAAATATTCCACACCTCCACCATTGTGATCGTTGGGAAAGTACACGGCAATCCAATGGGTTCCTGGTAGATGATTGTCGTCGGTATTGATGACATAGGCATGAACATCTTTAGGTTTACGATGAGGTAGTTCATCTTTAGCACATACCACAGGATTCCAAGAAGAAGTGTAGGAACTACGAGTCAATAGGTAATAAAGTTCTCTAGTATCCATTTTTTTCTTCTTCTTCTTTTTTTTGTCTTCAATGGAAATAATGAGTCACCAATTCACACCTGACTTTATGCTTGAATTGATCTGTCTTGTAATTCCACGAATATTCACGTCGGATAGGTTCTGCACTCTGTTGAATGAGCCCTTCGATGCGTCTGATCTCCAGAAGAGTAAGTGGAGGAAAAAAAGAATTCACCAAGTCTTTATACCATTGTCTCAACACTTTTTCGTCCGAGTTCTGGGACCAAGCCGTTTCCAAATAGTTGTCCAATTGTTCTTCACCTGTCAACATCATACATTTGTCGTGTTGTATCTGACTAGGATGATCGATTTGACATCCATGACATTGTTCTTGGACTAGACTGTTAATGATTTTACTCAATTCCTGAGCATAACAGGACACTAACTGTTTTTCTTGTTCTGGCCATCGAGAAATAAATCCAGTAAACTCGGTTTTAGGTTCTGAATGAATGACTTCGTCATCATCATCATTTGTGGTAGTTTGTGACTTCTCACAAAATTCCTCATCTATTCCCATAGGTTCTTCTTCTACGTGTTGCATCTTTTTTTTCTTCTTCTAATAGTCTAGAATCACTTCTCTCAAACTGTTGATCTCTAGAGTATTATCAAATTCTGCATACAAGACGACGTTCACTGTGTCGGGTAGAGGATCTGCAAACTGAAGTTCCACACGAAGTGGGCCTGATTTTATAGGGTGGAAATGTCCTTCAAAGCTGCCTTGGTCAGGAGTGAAATCAAATCCCCACAAGGCATACCCTCCTGCATAATCCTCGTACGAAATGCCGTGGCTGGTGTTGGTACCTAACTGTCCTGTGGCTTCAAACAGGCTCAGGTAAGATCGCAAGTAATTTTTATGGCCGTCGCTAAAGTTAGGTTCAAAAGGTCTGGTACACAAGGTCTTGCCATCTCGACTGACTTCTATCTTGGAGACGTTGTAGTGTTTAAACTCGAACGGATTCTGATCGTGGACTCCGTTGAGGGCTGCATTACTGACGATGCCAATCAGCAAACGTTTGGGGAGCTGTCCTTGGAAGATGTGATCTTCGACTTTGGATCGGAGTCCAGCGGCTATGGTAAAGGTTATCACTTCCACTCGTCGCACAGGATACTTAGCAGTGGTTCTGCTCAAGGATTGACTGATGTCATTGGCTACTTTTGGTAAGACTTCTACACGTCGCACGTAAAGTTTGGCTTCTTGGATTTTGGTTTTCCACTCGTTAGCATGAGGCATCAAATGGAAGGCGGCACTACTGCGATTCAGTCTCAGGCGTACATCTACTCCGTTCAACAAATACTTGTCTTGCAACCACATGTCCAAATGCAAACGATCCATCAGTTCTAAACTTCGTCTGATTTTCTTTCGACGGTCGTTAAATCCCACATTGTGAGGGACTGCTGGAATTATAGGATCACCATCATTAGCAGAAGTCTTCGCCGGTACTGACAGCTCTGTGTCGTTGAACTTTTCCGAGGTGTCAGGTTTCCAGACCACCGAAGCATCCAGATGAGTGTTCTTGGCTTCTTTTCCGTACGTCAAGAGATTTTCCAAATAAGCACGGTAAGGGTAAGTATCCAAACTGCTGCTGACCAGTTTGTTATTCAAGTACAAATCTACTCCACTGAACAAGGAATGCATGAAATTATTGACGGGTGCCACTCGGGCAGCTTCCCCAGGAAGGGTGTTGTCATTTTTTTGTACTTGAAGTTTCAGGTACAAGTAACTGTTATTCAGATCGATGTAATCTTCGGTTTGTCCTTTGATTTCAAATTCGATAGGAGCTGATTCCGTCAAAGACGATACAGGATGAAATTCCACCCATTGGGATTCTTGCATCGTCATCATGGTGGGAGGCATAGAAAACATATCCAGTTCTGACTTGGTACATTCGCAAGAATCTCGGTGCATCATTTGTTTTTCACAGTTAATAATCAAACACGTCTAATTCTCTGACGGTTCTTCTTCTTTTCTTATTCTTTCTGGAACTACTGCCGTGTGTTCTTTTATGAACTTTGAAAGGATTTCGATGTCGTCGTCGTCTCTTTCTACCTTGTCCTTGCTGTGAAGTGGAGGAAGAAGTAATGCCAGGGTCTGAAGCGTGAAGCGTATTTATAGGATTTTCTTGGAGATCTAAAAGATTTTTACCAGTGGTCATCAACACATTTTTGCCTGCTCTCATAAAGGCTTCTTTTGGATTTTGTTTGTCGATGAGGACATTTTGCAAAAATTCTTTTCCTTGTGTCAAAGCAGCATCTTTTAAGGCATGAAATCCTCGAGTCACCATCGGTTTCAAAATAGGAGCTACCGTCCGAAATGCTGATTTTAACATATCTCCTAAACCATGTCCTCGTTGTCGAGTCACTCCTTGGTACACTGGATACATTTTTTTTGTTTGGGTCAGTTACAATTCGTTAGAGAACTTGTTTTTTTTCGAAAATGTAGTTTCACCGTGACTTTTCCTTTGTCAATGAATGGCACATCTTGTCCCAAATCTCCTTTTATACTAATGTTGACACTGTCAAAATACGATTTACTGACTGGAAGATAATGAGGATGTACAAATTCACGGTGAACGTGAAACGTGTTTCCACCTTCTTCGTACGCACCAGCAGCAGTATCCACTTTGAAAGGAATGACTCTCAGTAAGGGAGCAGCTGTGTGGCCCACCACGTTGTACTCCACCACATCGGAGTACACAAACATTAAATTCAGTCCAACGTTCAATTCGATAGGGGTGCGAAAAGCCTCTCCGAAATCTGTGTTGGTGTGGATTGTTCGTTCACCATGATACTTTTTATTTCCACCCAAAATATCAAACAACCCAGCAGAAAAACCGATGGTCATGAATTTTCTTTCGTGCGCGGGTAAGTGTTTGTCTTCTTTCTCGTCGAATGGCTTTCCCTCATGCCCTTTCAAAAATTGCAAGAGGAAACGGCGTGCCACAGGATGGTATTTGATCTCTACCCATTTTTGGTTTTTTTCCAAGGCTTTGCCAAATTGGGCTTCGAAGACGGCCGCAATCGTCTCCACCAAATGTTGAGCACTAAAATAATACCCTTCAGGAATTCTCATGCGATAGGTCGAGTAGGGAGTATTGTCAGTTTTTGAACTCATTTTTTTCCCAATTTCAGGATCATGAGCGTCCAACTCTTTTTGCACTTTTTCGTTATAGATTGCTACGTCAAAAATGGTTTGATTTCCAGACACATTCTTGATTTGCGTAGGATGAATGATTTCTACCAAAGCCACTTCCCAATGAGCGTCGTGATCCAATTGGAAGGATTGAGGTAATTTGGCCGTGAAACAACATAATTTGTTGTTGGGAAACACATCCATGGAACTGTCACTGGGTAAAGTTAAATAAAATTGGTCATTCATAGTTCTAAGGTGGTTCTGGTGTCCGAGGAGTCACTCAAGTGAACAGAAGAATGATGTTCAAAAGGTTCCAAAAGAGAATTGGTATTGTGGTGATGACTGGACGAAGAAGAAGGTGAACTGGCGTTGGTCGAACTAGCGTGGTTGTTGCTATGGCTGCTGTTGTCCGTCGTTGTCGTAAATTTCAAAGAGGGACTGGGTAAAAGATAACCGATGCAACTGCTCAGTAAAATGGTCCACAATTGTTTGTCTCCTTGTTGTAAACTCAAATTGGCAATAGCTGCTCCGATGACACAATACACTACAAAAATTTGGCAGAAAAAGACGATTTGATTTTTAGGCACACGTTCTCCGCACCACACCCAAAGCGGTTGTTTTTGTAATTCTTGAAGAGAAGAACTCTGCGAAGGAGTCGTTGAAGTCTGGGTTGCTGCTGTGTTGAATGGCATGTTGTTGAGTTACTTCTTTTCTTTTTATAGTCGACGACTTGAGAAGCAGCAATCCAAGAATCAAAACTAGGTGGATATCCTTTCCAACGTACTTTGACTTCTTCTACTCGACGTTTACCTACTTTGCGTGTTCTTTGTTCGAGAATGCTTTCGATGTCGTACAAGGTGTCTTCTTTTTTGGTCACTCGTTGTAACTCAGGCAAGTAAAATGTTCCTTTGAGAACTTCACCGTGCATGTCTTCCAATTTATAGACGGGAGGATCACGACCACGGACGGGGGTAGTGACACGAAACAATTCGGTGGTCCAGTTGGGCAAATAACCTTTGTCAAAAGTGCGTTTGGTTTTTCCGATGCGAACCCAATCTCCCGTCTTTAACTCCAACAAGGTTTTTCTTCTACTTTTTTAATTCTGGGGTGAACCAAATAATTTATCAAACACGGTCACTTCGTTTTCAGGGCTGACCTCTTCGGGGGCACATCCGATGCTACGATGGTACGATTGATTGTACGCTTTGACCAAACGAGGTAACACGTCGATGTACTTGAGAGTATGTTGATGTGTAAAATATTTCCACATGCGTTCTTTCAAAGTTCTTTGAAAACGTTCCACGATACTGGCTTTGGTTTCAGGATTTTCGGTAGTAAAAAAATGAATTTGTCTTTGTTTCAATTCTTTTTGAAAAGCTTGGTTTAGAAATTCGGTGCCTTTGTCAGTTTGCCATCGTAAAGCTTGGCGTCCACTTTGTTTCAAGACCAATTTTAAGGCCCGTACCAATTCGGTACTGCTTTTAGAGGTCAAAGGCACGACCCAAGCAAATTTGGAAAACACGTCGATGACACAAAACAAATATTTGTGACCACGATTGTAAGTGGCTAAATGAGAGACGTCGGCTAAATCGGCTTGCCATTGATGATCGATCCCTTCTACTTGAGTGGTACTTCTAGAAAATTTACGTCGAATGGGCTTGTGTAACGTGTACGTCGATTGTTCTTGTAACCATCGTCGTACTTCGGGCAAACGTACACTTTTCAATTTACTTTTAGCAGCTCGATATAATTTTTGAACTCCTCCGTAACCAGCACCATGGCCAGGATTGTAATAAAGGCTAGCTAACAGTTTCTCCATGATTTTTTTTTTCTCAATAAGTCAACCAAGTTCCAATGCTCTTTTCTTCGTGAGGTATCTTTTTGGATTGTTTACGTGTTTGACGTGCTACTGGGGTAAAAGAAGAAGATGTGGTTTGAACAGGGGTCATCGGTTCTGTTTTGACTTCTGACTTCACTTCTTCCTTTTTCTTTTCTGAGGGTAATGGGGTAAACAACATCTTTTTCATCCTGGTGTGGCTAACTTTTTTTTCTTTTTAAGAGTAGGTGGAGTTGGTAACTCTTCTTCTTCTTCTTCTTCTTCTTCTTCTTCTTCTTCTTCTTTTTCTTCTTTGACGGTCATCCCTGTACCGGTGTCTGTTTTAGTGGTGGTGGTGACTTTAGCTTCGCTTTTCATCATCGTCTTAAAATCTCTCAAAGTGGGTGGAGCTGTTTCGTCGACAGCGTTTTGGTGAAAGAGTTGTAGACGTTGTAAAAGTTGACCGTACCGTTGGGATTTTTCTGTTTCGGACACATCGCTTCGTTACATCAGGGATTGTATTTCTTGTTGTAACTGAGACATCTCGTTGAGATTAGGATTGGGTGGTAAATGAGGTATCCGTTGTTCGTTCCAACGATGAAATTCCATCCATCGTTTGTAAGATACTAAAGTCAGTTTTCGTCCTTCCATTTCATTCAAAGGTACCAAAAAGGTGTGGTCTTTTCAGAGAAGGGTGGTCCTTTTTATCTTCTTTTTTTTGGTTATCGCATGACCCCTCCTAAAAGCGGTCTAGCAATCGTTCCTAACAAAGGAGCAGCTATTTTTAACAACGGTCCTATCAACATAGGTAGAAATCCTCCTCGTTGTACCAACATTTGTTTCTTTTGTTGAAGAGGTATTTTCTTTTTCACCATTTGACGAAGAACGTTCCGATGTTTCCCTAATTTTTGTTTCTGTATCTTGGACAAAGGTACCGTTCCTTTCAACACGTTCAAACAACATTCACACACGGTATCGATGATTTCTTTAGGAGCTGTTTGAATGAGTTGTTTTCGCATGGGAGTATTGGATTTGGTTAGGACAGACAAGACATCCCAATGTTTGGTTAGACGAGGTGGAAGTCGTCCTTTTTTGGTGGTTTTACTTTTCTTCTTTTTTTGGTGGAGGTAGTTGTGGTGTGCACGTTTGGGAGCCATCTTAGAGGTGAGGAGTAAGTCTGAAGTCTCTGGCAGGGTACCCTTCTATTTTATACTGGAATACGTCTCCACTGATTGTCTGTACGACGTACCAACTTAATGACAGGCCTCACTCGACGTTGAAGTGTTTTCACAGGACTAAATCGAGTCAATTCTTCTTTGGATAAATCCGGTAAACTTTGTAAGATACCAGTTCTTTCTTGGACTTTGGTTTTAGTGGAAGGTACTTTGTTGGTGGCTGCTGCCATGGTCAAATCAGCCGATGTCGTCGAGGGTCCCGAAGTGGTGACTTTTGAAATAGGTTTCCATTTTTGCATCAAATTAGGAAACACGGGACTTAAGTCTGTTTTGGCAGGCATCATCGTGAAGGGTGGTGAAGATGATGGGGACGAAGGAGAAGGAGACCTCGTCACGGTTGTTTGTCGTGGTGTCTTGCGGGTGTACGTTTTCCTGGCTGCAGCAGTTCCTCTCTTACGGCGGGTGCTAGTGGTAGGTGTTGTTTTCTTCTTCTTGGCACGACTTTTCTTTGTGGCTTTCTTCTTTTTAGGACTTTTCTTCTTTTCGGGTGATTTGGGTTTTTGGCTTGGGCATTAGGATCCCATTTCAAAAGGGAACGAATCATAACCCCTCCTAAAGAACCACTTCCACCAGGAGTTAAAATGATTTGTTTTTTAGTCCGTGAATCGATTCTAGGATCAGCCAGTTGTGACAATGCCGCTTTATGTCTTTGAAAAAAACGTTGAGTTTGATGAGGGATGTGAATGATGCCTTGCAGTAATTGACGTGCTGTCAAAGTAAACCATCTTAACACTTCTTTAAGACTCGCTTCTAACAAATGAGCACGGACTTGTGCATTTTTTTCACGACTGATACCATACAAGGCACGAATCAATTTAGCCGAAGGATGAGCTTGAAAGGAAGCCATCTCTCAAAAGAGTGTGAGACAGAAATGACGTAGTGGCTGTTTTTATAGTTTTTTTTAAAATGGGCTGAAGGGGACGTGTAAATGACAAGACCACCTTCTTGACCCCAAGGGTGAAACAATTGAGCACGAAATCTCAAATAGTCAGGAGTGGTGGGTTTTAAGTCGATGAGTAAATACTCGTGAGTTGTTTGAGTGGCATCGTCGTACGCATAATTCAACCAAGACATGCCTAACTGTTTGGCTAACACTTGTACTTGAGATTTGTCTCTGGGGCTTTTAAACAAGACCACGTGATGAGCATTCAGACTGATGGTCCGATGGGCTTTACTTTGTTGAAATAAATTTTGAGTAATGTAGACAATACTAGCATTACGATGGTGTCCTTTTCGTGTAAACCAAAGTTTAATTTCTTCTTCGTCTTCTCCTAACATGTCATCAAAAATAACCAAATGGGTTTGAGTCACGTCAGACACAATTCCATCGTCTTCGTGAGGGATGCCTTCTACAAACGAAATGGTTTCTCCTTGACTTTCTTTCAATAACGTGTAAGACGGTTGCCACTCTTTGTAACACCACACGATACGTTGAGGTGGACGATCAAACAAATCAGCTTTGTGTTCGATCAAACGTTTGACAAATTCGGTTTTACCTGAACCACTCGGTCCAGCAATCAACATGTTAAATGGATGGCACAGATACAAAGCATTCCAACTTTGACGATCTAACTTTTCGTCAATCACTTTAACCACAGAAGCAGAAGAGGAGGTAGACGAGGTAGAAGAAGAAGATGATGTAGCCATGTCTGAGGTAAGAAGATTTTTGAGAAGAAGACAAAAAACCCAAGGCATTTTATACGTTTCATACACGTTTATTTTTTTTTAAAAACATGTTTTACAAGTCATTAAAGCCAACGAGTGATAAAATAGCAAAGTAAAATCATCAGGTACACAATTAAGGCTCCTACTGAAACAATCAAACTGTCATATAAACACGTCAATGTACAACAATATTTTCGTGTCCTAGTAATGAAAGACACAGACACTGTGTTTTGGGGTGGTGGTGGTATTCTTCTGGTCTTCTTCTTTGTTTTTGAATCCTCTGACGACGGCGGTAAAGAAGGGTTGTGTTCCTCAAAAGGTATTTGAACCACAGTGGTGTCAGGTACTTCTTCTTCTTTTTCTTCTTTCAGGGTTTCCCATGGAGGTTCCCATTTTTTCACTTTTGGGCCCTTATGGACAAGTTGCCAAATCTTTGGCAAACTGAGCCACTTCTTGTAGCCAATATTGGAAACCAAGGTTTCTCCAGGGTCGTACATCTTTCCAATTGAAAAGGTGTTGGTGTAACTCACTAGCAAAACACACTTCTTGAAATGTTTTATAAACAGATAAAGTGTGACGAATGTCTTCTTCACATGGAAGTTCCTCACTGATTTTCATTACCACTCTCAACGCTTTACGTACAATGTTTCTTTCTTGTACTGATAAAATCAAATATTTATAGTCTTCTTCTTCTACTAAGTCCGAAGAAGAACAAAGGGTCATATTGTTTTTTTTTTGAACTCAACAATTGAGTCCAAAACAACCACGGATCCTCCAAAATAATCCAAGGCAAACACTTGTCCTCAAAAATATTCCACAACGAATGTCCTGGAAAACGAATTCCAAGATAAGTAGTCACTAAGACACACACTGCATAACGTCCAAAATTCAATGGTAACAGTACTTGTATCACTTTTTTATAATCCTCTAAGGTCTGAACATGATCTGTGATTTCCTTCCACGGAATCCGTTTCACGAGTGACGTGTACAGCGCAGGCATGCCAACTCTTTATAGGGGTCGATGGCAAAGGTAGGTATCTTGGGTGGCATGTTTTTTATAGCCAGGCTCCCAAGGTTGGTACCTTTTGAGAAAGTCTCCGTGAACGTAGCTATTGCGATAGACGTTTCCCATAATCATTCTTCTATGACCTTGGAAGAGGGTATAGTGTACAGCTCGAGAAATGACTTTGAGTTTACGTTTCACTTGGATCTTGACAAACTCTTGGTAAATCTTTTCGCGCACTTCCAAAGGCAAGCCACGAATGTACTCTGGTAAAGTTTCCGTATTCTTCTAAAGAAGAAGTATTCTCCTCCGACATGGAATTTTTTTACTTCTTCTTCTGTTTGGCATCTGGCTCATCGTACCCGTACTGTTCTAAGGCGACTAAAGGTAAGAACTGACAGTGCGGAGACCATCTGGCATGTTCAATGTAAGCTGAGTCGGTAGGCTCCCATTGGTGAAGTTTCACACCGCAACTGAAACATTGAACTTTATCTCCTTCTCCCACGTATTTAAATCCAGATCTAGCTAAACCTTCCGGTTTAGGACCTTCTAGATATTTTGGCCACTTGTCTTTGAATGACTCGAGACGACTTTCATACTTGGAATAACCAAGTAAACTCACAGGTATTCTGACATGCGAATATTGACCAACATTGACCTTGTTGTCATTAACGTCAATACCAGTTCCTTTAGTATTTCCAGTAAAACATAAAAACTGCCTCTTTAGAGGGTGGCCGATGAGTGGTGAGACTTGGAGAGGGTCCTGAATCCAAGATGTTACAAGCTACGGAATCCTTTTGAACGTGTGAATCGGGAATGCCAAACCGTACAGAATCCGTTTCATCGCATGGTACTGCATCACACTCCAAGTCGTGATGATAGTCCTTGGAGTTCACACTACCACTAGATTTCTCCCTTGGTAATGGTGGTGGGTGGGTGGCAGTTTGAGTACTCTTATTGAAGTTTGGTGGAAGGATGACAAAATGACTCATCTTCTTGCTTGGTTAACGTTGAAAGTCAGAATGAAGGGTTAGGTTTGAAAGGGGTTCCTTTTTTATACCTGTCGACTGTACCATCCGAAAAGTATTGTAATGTAATCCGTGGAAACGCTAAAGAAAGGTAAGCACAGTTTGGTGACCATCTGACATGTTCCAGGAGAGCTGAATTCTTACAATCCATACGAATAGTGACACCACAACTAAAACACTGTACTTTGGTTCCCTGTCCAAAGTAAACAAATCCTGCTCTGGCTAAAGAGTAGGAAGTAGGTAATCCATTTTTTCCTAAGTTTTTTTCCTATTTTGGATGTGCTCCATCGATGAGGACAATAACAATAGTCAGGCGTGTGTTTAGGCCAATGTTTGAACGTTTTCAAGCGACTGGTACACTCACAATAGTCAGGCAAGGCCAATGTTGAAGTCATCTTTTTTGGTGTTGTCTTTTTTTTTTGTTCAAGACGGTTTCCTTTTTTTATACTCCAAATCAGCGTGTCCGTAAGGTAAAGTCGTGTGATCTGGAAGTCTCACTCGTTTTTGGTACACAATACGATACACTTTTTTAACAGGTCGAGTCACGATTTGATGATTAGGTAGTCGTACAATCTTGTGAGGTTCTAACGTGGGTACTTGAAAGTCTTCCACTTGTCCAGACAGTAAAGCATTTTTCAAAACCTCAAAGTTAACCACTTGGCTGGTTAGGGATGCCTGCTTGTTGCAACAGGAGTTCTGCTTCGTTTCGTTGTTTGGCTCTGTCCGACTGTCGAATGTTATTCCAGGCTCTTTTCCATTCTTTGCTCTCATTCTTGTTGGCATACGTTCGCCCCACCACAATAGCCCGAGCCAAGCACATCTGGTCTTGAGTATTGTCGATTTGGACGACACTGCGTTTGGTACTTCGTCCACTTCCTCAAGGAGGGGAAGCGTGAGTCAAGTAAAGTGTGGCCTTTCCATCGGTGATGGTAAACTTGTCGTTCGATTGTTGAACATGTTCTATTTTGGACATGACTTTGTCTGGCGTTAATTCTGCCGGGGTGCTGAACTCGATCCAAACAGGACTCTTCAAATTGTCATGATGAATGGCCAGTCTCAATCGATCGTCTTCTTTGGCTCCACATTGTCGTTTCAAGTTCATTAAGACAGAATCCCACAAATCGCTAATGAACCCCGCCGCTTTCTCGGGAGGTACTTCGGACTTGAAGTCTTTAAAGTGAACCGTGTGAGTGTAAGCTGTAGTTTTAAATTTTCGAGAAGTTATTTTCTCCGTCTCTCGAATCCGATAGTAATTTTCAGGAGGAGCCAAGGTAGTAGGTAGTGTTTTTGATAAGGGGTTCTGGTGTTGGTAGTGGTGCTGGTGGTGGATTTTGTTTTGGGTGGGTTAGAAGTTTGGGTTTCAGGTTCACTCATCTCCTCTTCGAAGTCACTAGCATGGACTTGAGCTAGTAGTTCATCTAGCGGTGTTTCAGGCGGTACGGAATGTCTTCGTCGTCGTGGCCTCTTTGTTTCTTCTTCTTCTTCTGGTTTCTCATGGCTTCGGCGTGATCTTTTCATCTTGAAGTTTACTTTGAAACTGATTCAGTTTCACCCAGGGAACCTATATATATATATATATATATATATATATATATATATATATATATATATATATATATATATATATATACCTTCTTACCCTCAGAATCACTAGTCGTGATTGAACTTTCAAACTGTGAAGATGGAAAAGTACTGCGCTCGAGATAAAAGTCAAGATCCTGGAATTGAATTGAATAAGTATGTTCATAAGGTGTATGATAATTATGCTGCTGACATACTTGGTAATGTCTATCATATGAAGTATGGAAGGAAAGTCAAAGGAAATTTGAATTCATTTGGATTGATAAAGATTAAGGTTACTGGTAAGGAAGGAAAGAGGAAGAAACATACAAATCGAGGGAGATTTGTCTTTGAAGCGGTGAATGGAGTGGATCTACCAAGACAGAGTCAAGTGGTACATCTCAATGATGTACTTGATGATGATAGAATAGAAAATCTTCAAGTGATGACTGCTAGTGAACGAACATGTTTGCATAAACATGTGAAGAATGATAAAGAAAAAAGGAGAATTAATTTTGGAAGTGATAGAAGTGTGTTGTGCCAGTTTGTTGGTGAGACAGAGGAAAGAAGATTTGAAAGTATGGAAAAGGCTGCTGAATATTTTGATTGTCATGCAGGAAGTATCTACTATTGCTGTACTGGGATTTGTAAGTCGGTCTTTTCGAAGAAGTTCCAGAAAAGATTTCAAGCTAGATGGGAAGAGCCAGAGAAGAAGAGTCAAGGAACTAGTGGATTTGTGAGACCTGTGAAATTAACTGACTTGAATTCAGGATTATATAGTCGGATGGATTCCATTTGTGATGTGGCAAGATGTTTTGGATTAGATCATAGTAAATTTACAAGATTTGTAAAAAAGAGCGGTGGATTCGAGATGATAATGGACATTTTATTAAGTTCGAATTTATCAATGAGAGTCCAGAAGAAAGTTATGAGAGAATTGTAGACAAGAATCTTCCTGAAGTGTCAAAACAATAAGAGAATGAAATGGTAAATATGGAAGTGTATTGAACTGTATTGGATTTATATGAAATTGTTTTATTACCAAGAGTAACATAATGTATATACATTGAATAAAATATAATTATTATTATTGATGTATATCTCTGAATGGTGTTGTGTGGTTTGTTTTTTACCCACCAAACAAAAAAAAACCCACTTTCTCTCTCTTTCTATCGATCTAAAATTGGGAGGAAAGAAATAGACTACAGCACCAACAGCAGCAGCAGCAAAGACAACAACAACAACAACAACAACTTTTGCAGTCCATCAAATAAATTTTTTTTTTTTTTAAATGGATTGTATATTTGTGGTGTGTGTTTTGATATAAAAAATTTAAAAAGTAAAAAAGATGGTTGTGTGTTTTGATATAAACAAAATTTAAAAAATAAAAAAATGGTTGTGTAGGTGTGTAAGTTTTGTGTTTGATATATAAAAAAATTTTTAAAAAAGTAAAAAAATGGATAATGTGGTGAGTGTTTTGATATAAACAAAATTTAAAAAATAAAAAATAGGTTGTGTAGTGTGTGTAAGTTTTGTTTTTTATAAAAAAAAATTTTAAAAAGTAAAAAAATGGATAGTGTGGTGAGTGTTTTGATATAAACAAAATTTAAAAAATAAAAAATAGGTTCTGTAGTGTGTGTAAGTTTTGTGTTTGATATATAAAAAATTTTTTAAAAAGTAAAAAAATGGATAGTGTGGTGAGTGTTTTGATATAAACAAAATTTAAAAAATAAAAAATAGGTTGTGTAGTGTGTGTAAGTTTTGTGTTTAATATAAAAAATTTAAAAAGTAAAAAAAATGGTTGTGGTGTGTGTGTTTTGATAAAAAAATATTTAAAAAATAAAAAAATTTGGGATAGTGTGTTAGGTTTGGGTTTGGGTTTTAGGTTTATTTGGGTTTGTATATAAAAAAATATAAAATTAAAAAAAAAATTTAAAATGAGTTACGAAATTTTAGTACTATTTTTTAGTCTCAGTCAATTTTTTCCATTTTTTTTCCGGATTATTTTCAGTCTCCGCTAACGTCCGGTACAATTTCGGAAGTTCAGTGTTACTTTTAGTCTCAGCCAATTTTTTCCATTTTTTTTCCGGATTATTTTCAGTCTCCGCTAACGTCCGGTACGATTTCGGAATTTTAGTGTTACTTTTAGTCTAGGCCATTATAATCTAATGTTCCGGATTTTTTCTAGTCAACGCTAAAGTCCGTGACGGTTCCCGAAGTTTAATACAACATTTAGTCACGTCCATTTTAGTGTTATTATAAGTTAGTTCCCTTGATCAAAGCTATTTATAACATAGGTACAATATATGCAAATTTACTGACACCTCCAACATGATCTGAGGTATAGGTAATGCTTTATATATAACTCTAGGCTATATAGATATAGCCACTAGGCAGAAGGTCACTACACACGGCGAGTTGGATAGTGTAGTGTGGGGTGTTTGGATAGTAGATGACGTATTAGGACCACCCTTTTTCAAGAAAGATTAATTCTATTCCCTCCCACACCCCCACCCACACTCCCGCCACGTTAAAAACTCCCGTACGTACCCAAAGAGACCCCCAATGTTAATTTCCCATAGAATACCCAGAGAGGCCCCACCATGTTAATTTCCAATAGAGTACCCAGAGAGGCCCCAATGTTAATTTCCCCTTGGTACCCAGAGTGCCATCCCCCATGTTAAATTCTCGTAGAGTACCTGTAGAGGCCCGCCAGTACCTATTTACCCACCAGCAACTACTAACGGCAGATGGATGGTTAGTCCACATATAGTCAAGATGGGAAGATATTATGTACCCTCCGTCAAGGCACCAAATGCACAATGGAATCCCGCAATGACTTGTTTCAGATTGGGATGAAATAAATTTATTTCAAATTCGTTGTACTCTCAAAACTTAAGGACTGTGTTAGGAGATCACGGCAGCTGATAACTGGTCCACCCATGTCCAAACCAGTAGTATTATGAGGCGACTGGGGGACAAATGATAAGTATATAGGTGCCCGTCGGTTTATATGTGGCGATGAGATGGGGACATACGGGAAATCCTATGCTAAAATATACATAGGTTTAACATGCGGGAGACGATATGGGGACATAATGGAATTCCCATGTTAAAATTATCCATAGGTTTGACATGCGGGATACGTTATGGGGTCATACGGGAAGTATAATGTTAGCTTGGGAACTGTTATAGGCCGTTTCCATGTTGAAAAATGTATGGGGTCAAACAGGAATTTAACATGGAAAACATTTATCGGTCAAAAACTGACGGGGTCAAACATACAATCTAACATCCACTTTTTGACTACTATCAAACACCCACTTTTTGAGTACTATTCAACACACACTTTTTGAGAACTATCCAACATACACTTCTTGAGAACTATCCAACTGACACTTTTTGAGTACCGTCCAACACCCACTTTTTAGTACTATCTAGCACACACTTGTTATTTCTATCCAAGACACACTTTTTGATTACTATCCAACACCCACTTTTTTTTTAGTATCCAACACTCACTTATTGAGTACTATCCAACACCCACATTTTGCTTATTATCGAACATCTTATGCATATTATCCAACATGCCGTACGTAATGACTTAAAACCCCACACATACTATAAAACGAAAAGGGTAGGATGTAAAATAAGGGGGTTGAAATATACACACACTATCGCAGACAAATGTGAACCAGGACTTTATTTAATCTTCTGATGGTAGACATGGTTGTTGACAAGTCAGAGATGAATGGCACAGCTGGTGAACTCACCGATTTATATGTGAGAAGTACGGATGTTAAGGAAAAATTCCGTCTTATTCAAAGATTGACAGAAAGAATGTGAAAGAGCATGTTAAAAAAAAAAAATATAAAAAAAAGTCAAACCATTTTACTTTTCAAAATCAACATTTTTTGTTTAGTAAGACCCGCTCACTGAAACATCAACTATGAAGATAAACGATTAGGTCACATCCCTTCCTCTTCATTTACAAATACCAACCAACGTTATGGAGTCAGACTAGACTTTCAGCAATCTAGTACAGTGTCAACTTGCCATAGATGCACACTACGTTTCTGAGCCAAAAAAAATAGATATCCATAATGTTCACAATTTATAAATTGTATCATCTTTTCCAAAGTAATGTAATCTGATCCATGTAATCTCACATTATTGAATTGAATAGATAAAGCGTCTTCCAGAGTAGGTTGTTCAAAAGAATCAAAATATTCCACACTGTGGTCGTTGGGAAGTAGACTGTTATCCAGCTGGTTCCTGGAGGGGGGGGGGTGACTGTCGTCTGTGCTAATGATATAACCTTGAACGTCTTTAGGTTTGCGATGAGGAAGTTCATCTTCAGCACACACCATTGGATTCCAAGAAGCTGTGTACGAATTGTGAGTCAGAAGGTAATGAAATTACCAGGTATTCCTTCTTTATGTTCATATGTAATGATAGGTCATCAGTTCACACTTGACGTTTTCCTTCAAAAATATTTGTCAAGTAAGTCAATGAACGGGCAGTCTCGGTACACTGTTTCAAGAGAGCTTCGATGCGTTTCGTCTCCAGGGAAGACAATGGAGATAAGGAATGGTCACTCAAGTCTTTATACCACTTTTTCAAAATCTTCTCTTCTGAGATGAGGGTCCATGCATCCTCCAGATACTCTTCAAACTTTTCTTCTGGACTCATCATCAAACACGTGTCGTTTTATTTCTGACTAGGATGATTGATTTGACATCCATGACAATTTTCTCTTGTTAGGCATGTGCTTCTTCCAGCCAATTCACGAGCAAAATAGGAGACTAAGTGTTGTTCTTGTCCAAGCCATCTTGACATCATGACTGTATTTTTGTCTTCTTCGCTTATGGTCTGTGACTGTTGTTGTTGTTGTTGTTGTTGTTGTTGTTGTTGTTGTTGTTGTTGTTGTAGATAGAATACATCCTCTTCGCCCATCTCCACAGGTTCGTGCTCCATGTTTTTTCCTAATAGTCTAGGATCACTTCTATCAAACTGTTGATTTCCAGAGTATTGTCAACTTCTGCACAGAAGATGACGTTCACTGTGTTCGCCAGAGCTATTGCAAACTAAAGTTCCACGCGAAGTTGGTCAGATTTTATAGGTTGGAAATCTCCCTCGTAGCTGCCTTTGTCTGGAGTGAAATTAAAACCCCACAAAGCATATCCTCCTGCATAATCTTCGTACGAAATGCCGTGGCTGCTGTTGGTTCCAACCTATACTGTGGCTTCAAACAGTGTCAAGTAATAGATCAAGTAATTTTTTCTGTGCAAAGTTGGGTTTAAGGGTCTGGTACACACCTTCTGGCCATATAGGGTGACTTCAATCACGTTGAAGTTTTGGAACTCGACAGGATTTCGATCGATGGCTCCGTTGAGGGCCGCATTGCTGACTATGCCGATGAGCAAACGTTATGTTATTGGACCTTAAAAAACATTATCTTCAATCCTGGATCGGAGTAGAGAGGCAATGGTGAAGATTTTGATTTTCAATTGTCGTAGAGGATACTTGAATGTTATTCGGCTAAGTGTTTGACTGATGTCGTTTCCCACTTTAGGTAAGACCTCCACATGTCGCTTCTTCGATGTTCATTTTGTACTCGTAGTAGTAGCCATCAAATGGAATAGGTTTCTACTTCGATTCAGTCTCATCCACTCCATTCAACAAATACTTGTCTTACAACCACATGTCCAAATACAAACGATCCATCATTTCAAAAATATGACCTTTTTTTTTTTTTTGGCGGTCGTTAACTCCAACAATGTTGTCTGCATCATTATCTGCAATCAACACTATGTCGTTGAGCGTGTCCAAAGTGTCAGGTTTGCACAAAACTGGGGCATCCAGATGTGTGTTCTTTTGGCTTCTTTTCCGTACGTTAAGAGATTTTCCAGGTACTATCGGTAAGGGAAAATGTCCATCCTGCTGCTGGCTACTTTGTTATTCAAGTACAAATCCACTTCGTGGGATAACGAATGCATGAAATTTTTGACGGGAGTTACTCTCGTATCGGCGCATGGATTGCTGTCCTCCGTTTTGAGAACTTTGACTTTCAGTTCAAATAACTGTTATTCTGATCGATGTAATCTTCCGTTTGTCCCTTGATTTCAAATTGGATAGATGCTAAGCTGGTCAAAGACGATACAGGGTATAATTCTACCAATTGGGATTCTTACATTGTCATCGTCGGTAGCATGGCAAACAGATCGACTTCTGACTTAAGACATTAGCAAGAATCTAGGTGCATCGTTTTTTCTTTTCTTTTCTTAGTAATCAAAAAATATCCAATTGTTTGACAGCTGTTCTTCTTTTCTTATTCTTTTTTTTTCTGATCGTGTCTATGAGATCTGAAGGGTTTTCAACATCCCTTTCTACCTTGTCCTTGTTGTGTCGCAGAGCAGGAAGTAATTGATTGATTGATTTTGTATTAACGACATGAGGTCTATTCCAGTTTGAATCAACACATTTGTTTCTGCTTTCATCAAGGCTTTTTGTTTGGAACTTTGTTGATTGATGAGTACGTTTTGGAGAAATTCTTTTCTTTGTGTCAAAACTGCGTTTCTTAAAGCATGCAAACCTCGAGTGACCATCGGTTTCATATGGGTGCTACTGTACTAAATGCTGATTTTAGCATATCTCCTAAACCATATACTCGTTCTTGAGTGACTCCTCGGTACACAGGATACATCTGTTATAATTCACTGGAGAATCGTTTTCGGAAATGTAGTTTCACGGTGACTTTTCCTTTCGAGAATGCAATATTTTGTCCTAGATCTCCTTTTATACTAATATTGACACTTTCAAAATACAATTTACTGACAGGAAGATAATGAGGATGTACAAATTCTTGGTGAACGTGATACGTGTTTCCTCATACATCGTAAGCAGCTATGGCAGAAACCACTTTTAAAAGGAATGGCTCTCAGCAACGGAACATCTGTATTTCCTCTTATGACGTTGTACTCGACGACATCAGAATACACAAACATCAAATTCTTTCCTTCATTTAATTCGATAGGGTTGCACAATTACTTGAAGAATCGATCGTTGTTGTGAATGTCTTTTGACTGCAGTGCTATGTTCGTTTTTCCACCCAGAATAGCAAACAAACTGGGAGAAAATATGATAGACGGTGCTTTGCTGTCGGAAAAAAAATCCATTTTAAGACGATGAGCAATTTTTTGGTATTCGATCAGTATACTTTGGCAAGCTTTCTCCAGTTCTGTGCCAAACTGATCGTGAAAATAGCTGAAATCGTCTCGACGAGATGTTGAGCATTGAAATAATATCCTGTGTGAATTCTCATGGTATAGATATGCAATTGAAGATTCACTCGCTATGGTGTTTTGGATTCGTAAATGAACGAAAAATGTTTGTCCAAGTGTTCTTGAATTTGTTCCCTTCTGAAACTACATATAGGATTTATAAAAAGTTAAAACCAATGAACATTTCTAAGATAGGATTTACCCTTTTCCACAGAAACTCCTAAAAAGGTAAACTGATGTTAATTTCTCCTTGTCCTATAATGCTGCAAAATAATACTAATAATAATTAAAATAAAAAAACGGCGGCGTGTTTTTATTTCTTCTTTCACTCCACTGCTGAAATTATATGGATTTTGAGAATAGTAGATGGGATGGTAGTTTTGTTTAAATAAATGGAGGGTAGGAGAAGGTAGAAATATTATAGATGTGTAGAGATTTTACTTTATAAGGGGGGGGGCATAGAGAAGTAATTAGGGAAATAGAGAAGTTAGTTTTGTTTATAAAGGATTTAAATAAAATTTTCTACCTCATCTTTTACATCCTACTGTGTGGGGTCAGTACATAAGCGGGTGCTGGTCCCTCCAAGTGGAGGTCGGGAAGTCAAAGGGAATGCAAATTTTACTTTATTTATAAGGGATCATAGAGTGATAGGGGAGATAGGGAAGGTAGTTTTATTTATAAGGGATTTAAATTTCATTTTGTACCCCTTGTTTTACATCCCCCTGCGTGAATGGAATGGTAGTTTTGTTTAAAACAGGATGGTAGTTGAAGTTAGGGATATTATAGAGGGACTAGAGATATTTACTTTATTTATTCTGGGTATCATAGGGGGATAGGGGGATAGGGATGGTACATTCAATTTTCATACCCCTTCTTTTACTTCATGCTAAGTGTAGTCAGTAATTGACTAAATGTTAGTCATTCCAAACGGCATTTTAAATGGTAAGTGGCGTTTTTTAAATTACATTTCTTGTTACGGGCCAGAGAACCCTACACATGATAAACCTATATTCATTCGAGTTATAGGGCTGACAAACTAGAACCAGCATGTTACACTGTTCCAAAAGGACAGACTCATCCTGTGAAAACCTATGAAACAATTTTTAGACAATGCATTTTTACGCTACACATGATGGTAGCCTGATGTTAAATTCCCCTTAGGCCCAATAATTCGCAGACCCCGTTTAACACTTGATGCCCTTTATGCTCTAAAATGGTACTCTGTACTAGTGATGTCCTTAAACCCTCAAGTACTACATAATGCTACGCATGGATGTTTGTGTGCAATGTGTATAAGCACTCCTACTCTCTTGTGTGTTATAGTATTTAAGTATGTTTGTGTGTATACTGTGTGTATATCCCTACCCTTTTCTATGCTTGTGTAAACGTCTTAGCACGCCTAATCTCTTGTGTATGATAGTATATAAATATGTTTGTGTGCATAGTGTGTGTGTGTGTGTGTTTCTACCTTTTTCTCTATTACACTTCACTGTTAAGTTTGTAGGATTATAAGGGCGGCAGGGGTAGTAGTTTTGTTTATAAGAGAATGGTAGGGACGGTATAGAGTGATAGAGGTGGTAGCGGGATTTAGTTTTGTTTATAAGGGGTTTCACTTCTGTTCCATCCCCCTTCTTTTACATCCAACCTTTTGTGTGATGGTATATAAGAGTGTTTGTGTGTATAGTGTGTGCATATTCCTACCCTTTTCGTTGGTTAGTAGGTGTGGATGCTGGTCAGTAGATGACTAGGTGTTGGTCAGTCCAAATGACGTTTTGGTTAGTAGGAGTAGTTTTAACATTATATTTCCCTTGTCTCCAGAGTATCATTTAAATATTAAACATATGGACATTAGTAGTTATATGGAGACCTTGTGCCCCTTAGGAAATTAACATTATGCCGTAGGTTTATATTTGGGAAACACTATTGTCCCTCACGGGAATAGTAATGTTAAACATGTCTATAGGTCTAACATGATGGGACCATAGTGTTCCCGCATGTAACCTATGGAGCTAAGCATATTTTTAAAATGCTGAGATGTTATGGCCCCTATGGGAAGTGTAATGTTAAAATATTTGGATACTATCCAACACCTACTTTTAACTTACTATCCAACGCCTACTTTTTGAATTCTATCCAACATACCACTTTTTGATTACTATCCAACACACCACATTTTAATTACTATCTAACACAATCGGTTTAATATGCTATCCAACATGCACTTTTTGATACACTATCCATCACACCACTTTTGATATACTATACAACTCATACTTTTTGATTACTATCCAACACACACTTTTTATTATACTATCCAGCGAAAATGGTAGGAGTGTTTATACACGCGCGATACTTACATGCATACAAAGATACTATCACACACAAGCAAAGTAAGGGTAGGTAGTGTTTATAGACACACTATATCCACAAACATAAGATAGGGATAAGGGTTTTTACATTTTAGTTGGCTTGTGAACATAGACATACATACATATACAAGCATACAAACACATATATTGGCAATCATTTTGAGTAGTATCTCTCTTTTCTAGAGATATGCCTGGCCCTGAAAAGGGCTGTTGGGGTTGTTAACCAAATAAGAGGGTTAGCACATACCACACTGCTTCACAGTTCTTCTCCGCAAACTTCTCAGCCTATCCGTAACTAGGACACGAATCAGGCATCCTTGCCTCTCCATAGATTTTTCTCTTCTATATATCTGTATATGTAATCCTAGTAATGGCCACAATGCCTGGACATATACCAGTAAGTATGGATTAAAAAGCATGCTGGAAATGATGGTAGATGGCTCTAGTTTTACCCACATCTTGACGGTTTGTCATGAGAACGGGTGACACAATGGGCCGATGATCCTCTCTATATAGTCTAGGACAAGATCAAAACGGACTGGAATGTTAGACCAATCATAATACGTGTAACATAATTCAGTCAAGGCGACTTGTCTCCCTTCCAATCAGAACATAGCGGATGCGTGATGTCACTTTAAATCTCTCTCTCTCTCTCTCTCTCTCTCTCTCTCTATATATATATATATATATATATATATATATATATATATATATATATATACTTACCATTGCGGAAGACTCTGAGTACAATACCCTATGACTAGTACAACGACCACTACTACCACTGCTGCTGCTGAGCAAGTATTCCCCCAGAGGAGGAGGACTTCAATTTGGCTTCATACGATGTCCTATCGTCTCCGCAAGAATATTTTCGGGCGGTAGTACCACCTTCACCTCCTCCATCATTACCAGTGTGTGCTGATTTCAGAAAGAAATAAAAGCAAGAGTTTGAGAGTTTTTTGCAACGTCAGAAAGAAGAACAAGTAAACAACAACAACAACAAGAGGAGAAAAGAAAGCAAGAAGAAGATGAGGAGCCAAAAACTTTGAACAGTGTACAGAAATGTATCAGACTTCTTTAGCCCAACCCAAGAGAAAGACCCCTTCATGATCCAAGACTTTCAAAACTTCTATGATTACATCGACGTTCACCACCGCTGAGACATCATCATCATCAGCAGCAGCATTTACTACTACAACTACCACATCAGGAAGAGGATGACTTGGCCATGGAAAAGGTTTAAGACAGTTACAGCTGATGATGTCAAGTCCATATTGTTTTTTTTTTTTTTTTTTGTTATTCCCAAAACACTCTAACGGTCCTTTTCAGGGCCACCTATATCTCTCAGAAAGGAGATACTACTAAACGATTGCCAAATCAATAAAACTGAAATCCATCCATGATAAAATGTCTGAGTGTGTGAATGATCTTATTCATACTAAAGAAGAACAAAAATCCAAGACAAAGATTCACTCTTTTGTATATTCTCTTTGAATAAGAATCACAATCCAGTTTCAAAACTGTCTTTCTCCTTTCAATTTATTCACTGGCATGGGTTCTTCTACTTAAGTTTCGTTTAGTTGCTTCTCCTTGTTGAATTTCTTTACTGGTATGGGTTCTTCTTCTGATTCTGCTAAAAGCTCTTCCTTGTTATATAAATTCTTGTGACACTTTGAAGACCAATGCACTTTTTCTTGACAGCGATAACAGGTATCTTTACTTTTGTCTCTCATTTCTCTTGTCTTAGTGGTTCATTTTCTTTGACGCTCTGGACATTCTGTAGCCCAATGTCATTTATTTTGACAGACATAGCATGTATCTTGAATTTTATCTCGAATGAAATTGTCCGAAGTCTTGTTGGAAGTATACCTTTGAATGACTCTCTGTAAATCTGTAACGAAAGGGCGATCTGTTGCGACTCTTCCATCGTCACAGATTGAAAGCTGAGTGAGTGTATTCTTTTAGGGTAATTGAGTCACTCTATATATATGGAGAGTGTTTACCCATGTCAATTCAAGTTTTTAATCAAGATAAAACGATCACACATTTCCAAAGAGAAACCAGAAGAAGCCAAGAGACGACGACGGTGTCACCTCATACGCTAAGTTCATGCTGGCCATTTTGAACATGAAATGAGTGATCCTAACTCAATACAATCTATCTCTGCCACAAGACAGAGAGAGTCAAGATCATCAAAGAAAGAAAGTCGTTCGGTAGCTCCTGAAGATTATTTTTGCATTCGACCTACCCAAAAAGTTAATTCCAGAAGACTTCGAACGACACAATCAATGTGAAATTTAAAGATTTCAAGTCCCCAGTTGCACCAGAGAAAGCAGCAGGTTTCATTACAGATTTATGAGAATCATTATTAGAAACATTGAAACGATAATGCCAAGGTAAAGATGGCAATCGTTCGAGATTATCCATCAATCACGGCAGTTTGAAGTCTCCTGTGTGAATCGATTTTAGTACACCGGCAGAATCAACTTATTCCAAAATTATCTAACAATCGAACGACGAGTTTAACATCACCGATGTAAATCTACTCAACTACTCTTCGCATGACGCACGTTTCACCTCTACCAGGTAGCGGACGATGCAAAGCTTTATCGGTACATGGACTTCGCAGTACCAAAGGAAGTATCGTTCATATTAACAATCGTCACGACAATAGGTGCTTAGCCCATGCCATTGTAGTTGTTCGAACATGTGCTGAGAAAAACGATACAGCGGAATGGAAAAGATCATGAGAATACATTAGAATCGAACAGACCCCAACAACGGAGAGAAGCAGAACTCCTTTTACAGCAATCGGGCATTTCCAAAGAAACCGTGTGTGGAGTTCCTTAAATACAAAAACTTCAAGACTTGTTGGCACCTCGTTATACTTTGAAAGTATACCCTCAAGTCGTTCGCGGAGATCTCGTGTTTCGAGGACCAGATTTCCCAGATGGAAAATACGTTTATCATCACGAAGATCATTTCGATGATATTAAAACTATCACAGGATTTCTTGGATACGTATATTATTGCGAGAAATTTGACCAAGAATTTATCAGTCAAGTGTTTAGCTTCCATCCTTTAATTCCTGAACGAAAAGAAAGAACTCATAGCTCTACTTGCAAGCTAACATTCGTCCGCCCAGTTTGTTACCAACAACATTGCATGAAACAATTACAACAACAATAAACAGCTTGAGAATTATTGAGAGTGTCCTCCACTTGCGGACATCTTGTTCGAACGAACAACCAAAAGTCACACGTTTGTCCAGGAAGGAAAAGATGCCTTTGTATGACCAAATTGTCGACTTCAATCATCAGTGTTACATTCAAAGATATGTCAATAAACTTGAGGAAATATTAAATGGCGATCAGAACAAGAATAAAAAGAAAGGTGCGGATTTTATGTCTTGACTTTGAATCTTATCAAGAGACTGGAATTCGAATCCCTAATTTTTGTGTAGCTCATCGTTCTTGTGACAAATGTATACAAGAAAAAAGGACGAGAAAAGATCTTTCGGGGCTTGCATACTCTTGCTCATTTTGCCGAATGGATTTTAGACTCCACTGACGACACTTGGAGCGAAGAGGAAATCCAGCGTTATAGGAACTGTCATCGATACGTTACAGTCATGGTTTACAATTTCTCAGGATACGACGGGCAATTTCTTTTAAAATATTATTCAGAACAAGGTACCAAATTTCCAAGAATGACCATGAACGGATTCAAACTCATTTACATGAAAGTGTTAAACGTACAATTTAAAGATTCCATGAGTTATTTCACCATGCCTTTCAGTAGAATGACTAAAACGTTTGGAATGACAGAAATGGCTAAAGGCTATTTTCCACACTTTTTCAATATCGAAGTTAATCAACACGTTGTGGTCCCACATTTGCCTGATGTCCGCTACTATGACCCCGATGATATGCACACAGAACAACGAGAAGTCTTCTATGTTTGGTACCAAATCCACTCGTCAGACTGTTTTATTTCAAGAAGAAATCTTGAAATATTGCCGTTCCATGTAGACATTTAACTAAATTGTTGTGGAAAATTTCGTCAATTATTTCTGGATCACAGAGATATTGATCCCTTGAAGGAGGCTTCTACCATTGCCAAAGAGTGTGGATTAGTTTATCGACGGACGTTCATGCCTGAAAATAAACTAGCTATCATACCACCTCAATCATATCTCTCTCTTAGCCGTTGGCTTTCAACCAAAGCTTTGCGCGTGCTCCATTCTTTTGTGAAACTGAAGACAGGTAGATACAAAATGCTAGAAACGGTGGAGAAAAGAAAATTGGAACTCTTTCCTTGGGTGGTTGGGATTTAGAAAACCCACAGATAGTCTACGAATTCCAAGATGTTTATTTCATGAATGCCCTATTTCTTCTCTTCAACGAGACTTAAAAAGTCCTTTCTCGCCTTGGAAAGAGTTGTACGACCAAACATATTAACGACGCAAGGAGTTAGAAAGTGATAGAAATGTGGGAACACGACGACTATCGACGTTTGAAAACCGATCCAGAATTTAAACGCATTGCCGAAGATTATTACGTGGTGCCCATCCAAATTTAAATCCACGCAATAGTTTGCTTGGAGGATGAACCAATGCGACACGCTTGTTGACCGAGGTGGACGAATCTCAAGGACAGCAAAATCAAATACAAAATATGCTTGATTCCCCACCAGTTATGCTTAAAGTTTGACAGAACAAACATCGAAGTGGAACACATTCACCAATACGTAGGCTTGATCAAATGCAAAGTGTTGCCACCGACGAACTTGTACCATCTTGTTTTACCTCATCATTGTCACGGAAAACTGATGTTTCCTTTATGCCGTATGTGCGCTAAAACATATAATCAAGCTCAACCTTGTCGCCACAATGAACACGAACTAGAATTGACAAGAACGTGGGTGAGTGTCGAATTGTTTCATGATCATGGATACCAACTGTTAAAAGTATACGAAATTTGGCACTTTCCTACTACAGAGCAATACCAACAAGATGACGACGACAACTCCAATGAAGGGATTTGTTCAGGCTACTTCAGCGAATTTCTAAGACGGAATCAAGCTTGCGGTTATCCCTCTTGATGTCAGACTCCAGAAGATAGAGACATTCGAAAGAACGGTACCAATTCTCAGAAGGCATCACTTTGGAACACGTGGAAAAAAAAGAAGGAAGGCGATCGTTTTCAAAAGTCATACTGAATTGTTTGTTTGGAAAATTAGGTCAACGTCAGATATTGCCAAAGACGGATTAATTGATAGATCCAAGTCGATACTTTCAATTCGTCGACGATAAATGAAGCATCATTAAACACGTTAACATCATACGTGAAGATTTGATCGTGGTGAATTACAAAAAAGTCGCAGAGTTTGAACCTCATTACGAGTTTGGTAATGCCATCTACCAGAAACGAATGCGACTTAAAGATCACAACACGTTACCTTACGGACACGCCGATCTCCAGTATAAAAAAGGAGAGAGTTCCAAGACAGAAATATCAATGCGAGTACAAACCCTGGCCTAGAAAGATACATTCATCACAGCAGACGAGTGATGGACCAACTGTGTACTCCAAGTTCAATGAACTCGAGTGCGATACTGTGCCTTGCGACCAGAGTGATGCCGTACAATGTGACATCAGTGATGCAGCACACCTTGCCGCTATACTATCGAAAGCGATGCAGCTCAGCCTTGCCGCTCTACTAGCGAAAGCGATGCAGCACGACCTTTCTGCTTTACTAGCAAAAGCGATACCGTTTGTGTCCTATCTATGGATGTCATCCATGCACTCGCAAACCACTCTGGATAGCACTAGCTCATCGAGAATTACAAACCAAAGAAAAACACACGTTTCCTGTGGCTTTGCCAGGCTATTGTGACTTTCAAAGTCGACTGAGCACGTTCAAAAAAAATGGCCTAAATATCTGGATTGATTACCCACTACCAAAACTTTAGCCACAGCATGATTTGTCTAGTTGGGATGAGGAGACCAAGTACAGTGTTTCAGTTGTGGTGTAAAGATCCCCGAATGCGAGAATAAAGATACAGCTTTCCTGAAACCTTTGGTGGGTCATGATTATTATCCTCATGGATACTTTAGAAGAGAGAATTAGTAGTTTACCTTTGGAACTGTTAGAACGCATTCACAAAGACTTTGTGCAGATTCAAGTGAAATGCAAAGAACGCATGCATCCTTTATGATATAGACGTTTTAAAAAAAGGCATATGAATACTATAAAAGTTGATTAGTTTGAATATCTTCAAATGTTCAGACGTTGATCAACGACTACCTGCCTCCTGTAAGATTTTGGATGTCACGCCTTCTACCTACAGTGCTGCAGTGATACACAGAATTCCATGGAACGAAGTTCCGGTAAAGGTTAAACACTTACTGAAAGAAAGAAAAAAACTTTAAAAGAGGTATCACCTAAAGAAGAAATTACTTCACGACATGACGTGTGGTGAAATAATGACTGAATTTGTTCCATATGCTTTATCAGGAGATTCCATCTGGCAAATGTGTGAATAGTTCATAACAAAGACATTCCTGTAAATGGACAGTTTAGAAGGGCACATTCAGAATCTACCACTGGAACTGCATGAGCGCATTTACAGAGAATTTGTCAAGATTCAGGTGAAACGCAAAGAACAATTGCATTTGAAATGGCATACACGTTTTAATAATTAGCATCTTAATGCTATAAGAAGACTGATTACTCTGAAAATGTTCAAATGATTGGACATTGATCAACTGCGAAGATATTGTAAGACTTACCATATCACGACTTTTGTCATCAGTGTTGCACCAAATTACGTGAAAGGAAGTCAATGACAGTGTTCAACACTTAGCGGTTTACCAAGTACTGTTAAAAGAATTGATTCCACAAGACGACACGATTCTAAATTTTGGACAACCTGCGGGGAGTGTGTTAGTGACTACTTTTCTTTGATTTCGTTTACCAACAAATGTAATGTGGCAAATATATAAAAGTACATGCAGCAAAGACATTATCATCGAAACTTTATCTGTGCACGAAAAGCTCATTGTGTTAAAAGTGTTGACAATTTAGATGAAGACCCCTGTGTGAAGAAGACATTCGTCATACTAGAAGCGGTTGACCTCAACTGAGGTTACATGGTTACATTGTTAGAAGTTGCTAACATCAAATGGCACACATACTATCCAATCGCCGCTTGTAGTGACCAGCACCCAGTCATCTACTATCCAATACCTAACACTATACAATCAACTCGCCGTATTTAGTGACCAATACTTAGTCATCCAGTATCCAACACACTGCACTATACCGTCCAATACCAAACATATGATATTCCACATATCACCAGTCATCTAATATCCAACACCACACACTATGTCATCAATTCAACATTTGTAGTGCCTAGTAACTATATGCATATATCCTTGATTTACCTATAAAGTATTACCTGTACCTCAGATCATGTTGGAGGTTTCGGCAAATTTGCGTATATTGTACTGATATTATAAAAAGCTATAATTCAGGAAACAACTCATAATAACAGTAAAATGGACGTGACTAAAAGTAGCACTAAAATTACGAAACTGTCAAGGACTTTAGCGGAGACTGAAAAAATCCGGAACTTTAGATTCAAATAGTCTTGACTAAAAGTAGAACTAAAATTACGAAAATGTGACGGACTTTAGAGGGGACTGAAAATAATCCGGAAAAAATGTAAGAAGATTTGACCTAGACCAAAAGTAGTACTAAAATTACGACACTGTCACGGACATTAGCAGAGACTCGAACAAATCCGGAAAGAATCAAATAGTCTTTTTCTGCCAGATCTTTGTGATGTATTGTGTCACTTGAACAGTTATTAGAAATTTGACTTTGCAACAATGAAACAAACAACTGTGGAATATTTTACTCCACAGTTGTATTGGTTATCTTCTTCCCAGTCTTTTGTTGAAATATACCGACAGTAACTACAACAACGGTAGCTTTGCCAACGCCAGTCACAACAACACCTCTTCCAATTACATCAGCAGCAGTCCTCTTCTAGAATCCTCTTTGGAAAGTCATCCTTTGACATCGAGTGACTCCTCAGAGACCAAAAAGCCATCAAACTCTGAATAATCAATTTTATTTAACATTGTCTAGTGACAATTCTATGGAAGTGGTTCCCAGCAACACACTATGTTGTTTCACAGTCAGATTACCTCAGCTGATACAATTGGATCATGAAGCTCATTGGGTAGTAGCTTTGGTATAAATCATTCATCCTACTCAAGTCTGGAATTTGATTGGTGATCAAACCACTTTCCTCGTCGAAATATTCAACAAACAAGTTCAAGAACACTTGAACAAAGGTGATCCTCTCATTTACGAATCCAAAACACCATCGTCAGCGAATCCTCAATAAAATATCTATGCGATGATGATTCCTACAGGATATTATTTCAATACTCAACGTCTCGTAGATACGATTTCAACTATTTTCCACGATCAGTTTGGTAAAGCACTGGATAAAGCTTGCCGAGATGTACGTATCGAGTACCATAAAATTGTCCATCGTCTTAAAATGGATTTTTCCGACGGCAAAACGCTGTCTATCATATTTTCTCCCAGTTTGTTTGCTATTCTGTGTGGAAACACGAACATAGCACCGCAGTCAAAAGACATTCACAACAACAAGTATTTTCGCAACCCTATCGAAGGACTGAATTTAATGTTTGTGTATTCTGATGTCGACGAGTACAACGTCATAGGAAACACGGCTGTTCCGTTGCTGAGAGCCATTCCCTTTAAAGTAGATTCTGCCATAGCTGCTTACGACGAAGGAGGGAACATGTATCACGTTGACCGAGAATTCGTACTTACTCATTGTCAACATTAGTATAAAAGGAGATCCCGATCAAAATATTATATTCTCGAAAAGGAAACGTCACCGTGAAACTACATTTTTGAAAACGATTCTCCGGTGAATTGCAAAAAAGATGTATCATGTGTACCGAGGAGTCTCTCGACAACGAGAACATGGTTTGGGAGATATATATATATATATATATATATATATATATATATATATATATATATATATATATATATATATATATATATATATATATATATATATATATATGTGTGTTAAAATCAACTTTTCATAGGATACCACTCTTCTTGAAACCGATGATCCCTCGAAGGTTGCATGCTTTAAAAGATGCAGTTTTGACACAAGGAAAATAATTTCTCCAAAACATACTCATTGACCAACAATATCCTAAAAATAGCCTTGATGAAATCATGAAAGAATGTGTTGATTCAGACAGGAAAGACCTCCTAGGGCGCCCAGACACCCCTATAAATTCGCTTCACATTTCTGGCCAAGGCATTACTTCCTCCTCTACGACACAGCGAGTACAAGGCAGAAAGTGACGTTGAAAACCCTTCAGACCTCACAGACACGATCAGAAAAAAAGAATAAGAAAAGAAGAACAGATGTCAGAGACTTGGACTTTTTGATTACTAAGAAAATAAAAATTATACATCGAGATTCTTGCGAATGTTTTAAGTCAGAACTAAATCTGTTTGCCATGCCACCGACGATGACAATGCAAGAATCCCAGTGGGTAGAATATTTTATCCTGTGTCGTCTTTGACAACCTCAGCACCTATCCAATTTGAAATCAAAGGAAATCGATCTGAATAACAGTTACTTGTACCTGAAAGTCAAAGTTCTCTAAGCGGACAACTGCAATTCAGGCGCCGATGCCAGAGAGACTCCCGTCAACAATTTCATGCATTCGTTGTTCAGCAAAGTGGATTTGTACATGAAAAACAAACTGGTGAGCAGAAACATTGACACATAACCTTACTGAGCGTACCTGGAAATTCTCTTGACGTACGGAAAAAAAGTTAACAACACACACCTGAATGCTTCAGTGGTATGGAAACCTGATACTTTGGACAAGTTCAACGACACAGATTTGATTGCGGATGACAATGTTCACAATGTTGGATGTAACGACCGCCGAAAGAGATTCAAACAAGGACGTGCATTTACAATGATGGATTGTTTGCATTTGGACGTGTGATAGCAAGACAAGTATTTGTTGAATGGAGTGGATGTACATCTGAGACTGAATCGAAGTAGTACCCTATTCCATTTGAGGGCTAATACTAACGAGTACAAAACGAACATCGAAGAAGCCAGACTATAATTGCGCCGTGTGGAAGTCTTACCTAAAGTAGGAAATTACACCAGTCAAACTCTGATAAGAACAGCAGCCAAGTATCCTCTACGGCGAGTGGAAGTGAAAACCTTCACCATTGCCTCTGTACTCCGATCAAAGATCATGTTCTTCAAGGTCAACTAACAACACATTTACTCATCGGCGTCCTCAACGGATTATCGATCAAAATCCATCCAAGTTCCAACATTTCAACATGTTCAAGATAGATTTTACCCTAGATGGCCAGATGTTTTGTACCAGACCCTTTTAACCTAACTTTGCCCAGAAAATTCATTTGAGCTCTTACTTGATACTGTTTGAAACCACAGGACAATTAGAAACCAGCGGTAGCCACGGCATTTCGTACGACAATTATGCAGGAGTATATGCTTTGTGGTATTTTCATTTTACACCAGACCAAGGCAGCGACGAAGGAAATTTCCACCCTATAAAATCGGGCCAACTTCAGTTTGCACTTGCTCTGACGAACACAGTGAACGTCATCTTGTATGCAGAGTTCGATAATACTCTGGAAATCAAGTTTGAGAGAAATTGTCCAAAACTATTAGGAAATTTTTTGCTAACACGAATCAATGGAGATAGGCAACGAGGATGTTTTCTATGTAGAACAACAACAGTCACATACCACATGTGAGCAAGACAAGAATACTGTCATGATGTCAAGATGACCAGAACAAGAACAACACTTAGTCTCCTGTTTTGCTCGTGACTTGGCTGAAACAATCACAAAATTGACCAGAGAAGATTGTGATTGTGTCAAGGCGATCAATATAGTCAGAAACGGCACGACAAATGTTTGATTACGAGTCCAGAAGACAAGTTGGAAGAATATTTGGAAGATGCACTGACTGTCATCTCAGAAGAGAAGATTTTGAAAAAGTGATATAAAGACTTGAATGATCATTCCTTACTTCCAGTGACTTCTTGGAAGTGGCAGAGTACAGTTACTTTCCGTTCATCGACTTATTTGACAGATAATTTAAGGATAAAGTCAAGAGTGACCTGATAACTTATTATTACCTGTGAAAAGAATGAATACCTAGGAACTTCATTACCTTCTGAATCACAGTTTTGTACACAGCTTCTTGGAATCCAGTGGTGTGTGCTAAAGATGAACTTCCTCACCGAAAACCTAAAGACGTTCAAGCCTTTGGCATCAACACAGACTCCAGTCATCGCCCACGAACCCATTGTGCAGCCGTCTACTTTCCTTCTTGATTCTTATGGATTACTTTCTCTGGAAGACGACATCATTGAAGTTATGAAAAGAAATCCTGTATCTACTCAATTCAACAATGTGAGATTACAAAAATCAGATTCCATGTGTGAACAATATTGTGTGTATTTTCTACCTCAAAAAAGTCTTGGATGCCTCTTAGAACAGTTAGTGACTTGTTTTGACCATGAGTACTCTAGAAACGATGATAAAATTGAAAGTGGCTTTGTCAACATTATTGTCACGGAATTGTGTATGCTTTATATCAATGTATATGTGTGATCGAAAATGTACTCGGGTTTCGTTGCCGCGTACAGCATTACCCGAGGGTGGTTTATTTTTTTCGGCTCTAGTTATTTCGAAATACTGAGCGCGACTCAACCCATGCTACATGTGCAAATTGCCTGCAGTGAAAACCCAAGTACCTAGCTGCGCATATTCATCGCAGCTAGGGTACTTATAGAGCAAATTCTCTATGTTCAAATTACATTACGACGAGTTTTGTCAGGAAGCTTACCACTTTACGGGAGCAATCTTCAGTTGTAGAGGTATGTAAAATTTAAGATTGCATTCTTTATTACTATTCGTTTTATATGACAGAATTGTTTCATATATTAGATGTTTTAGAATTTATTCTAAATTCCACAGAGAGTCAATACCTAGGTCATACAACGCCATGCTATTAGAAATACTATAGTCTGGTTCAAGTTAGCTATTTGTTGTAACTGAACAGACAGATTTTATTTAATTATACGCTGCATGCATTAAATGATGAAATAATGTAATGTGTAACGAGACAAATTCATGTGTGCGCATGCGCAGCATATATCAATGATAAAGTACTTAACCGTGCCATATGTACTACACGGTTCAGTTGTTATACTTGTAGCTGCCCCTGTGTGTGGTTTGGTGATGTGGAGTCACACAACTCTGTGGGGTTTCTTGTGACGTGTAGGCTGTGTCTGGTGACGTTGGTTCAGAAGAGAGTACAGGTGTTCTCGATGTGAGGGACCAAGGCTTCGCGACCATCGGGTCTGTGTTGAATGAGAAGGCTCTCGAGGGATCCTTCAACAGACTGGGAGGGGTGGACCATGCGTGGTGGTTCCTTGACCATTGACTAGAGCGGTTGGAAGCGGAAATACATCTTGGTCGTCAACTGAACGCCACAATATATATATATATATATATATATATATATATATATATATATATATATATATATATATATATATATATATATATATATATATATATTAAGTGTTCCATGTTATTGTTATTTTCACTATTGCTATCTGAGCAAAATTTCATGCATTCACATTTCCTTATCGCTATATGTGTGATAGATTTATAATTTCATGCATTCACATTTCCATGTCGCTATATGTGTGATAGATTCATAATTTCATGCATTCACATTCCAATATCGCTATATGAGTGATAGATTCATAATTTCATGCATTCACATTCCAATATCGCTATATGAATGATAGATTCATAATTTCATGTATACATATTTCAATATCACTAAATGAGTGGTAAATTGATGAATTGATTGATAGCTTGATAAATTCATAAATTCGTGCATCCATATTTCAAATATCGCTAACTGAGTGATATGTTGATAAGTGTATAATACATGCGTCCTTGTGGATAAATTGTTAATGATGCATTATTCGTAGTCGTATATGAAATCACATGCTTTGGTCACACTTGGTGCTTAATAAGACCTGGTTTGTATTAGGGTGTAGATCATATACTTCTATTTGTTGATTGGTGATAGGACGTTATTCACGTTTGTTTAAATTAAATTCGTTAAATCATCTTTGATTTTTCTCGTTGAGTTACTTGTTGTTGATAGTTCCATGTTAGGAACTATATAATTTTCCTTATCTTTTTGTTATAATTTTGTCAGATTCGTTCATCTTTAAATTGCGTTTATAAATAAACATCTCATTAACGCAGTTGCTTTCGGTGTCTTCACTAATCCAATCCCAACCCGGCTTCATCCTGTTACAATTATGGCTACCTATTTTCCTTAGCGCAGAAACGTGGTGTGTATCGATGGCAAAATGGCACTGTACTAGATTATTGGCAGTCTTGTCTTACTCCACAACGTTATCAACCTTGTAAATACGTTCATGTTTAATGTTTGGTATTTGTAAATGAAGAGGAAGGGACGTACCCTAATGCCCTCTCTTTATTGGTTTGGTAATTTTTATAGTGAGCCGGGCTGACTAAAATAATGTTAACTTAGAAATAAGATGATTTTGGCTTTTTTTAAACAAAATAAATCCTTTTGGACATCCTATTTCACATTCTCTCTGTCTATCTTTGAATTTTTTTGGGAGATGGATGCTTTCCTTCAAGTCCGAGCCTCTAATGTTGAGATTTCGTTGGCTATTATGCTTGGGTGTTGGTCAATCAAAACGGCGTGAAATTTTAAATTTTTATACATATCTTTCACAAATTTTAAAACTTTTTATTAAAATTTTAAATTGTATTCGTACAATCTGTAAAATTGTTAACATTTTAAAAATTTGTTCGGACATTTTTCAGTTCTTGCTTGCTAAACTTGGTATAATTTGCTTATCTTTTATTTATAAAAAAAAAAGTATGTAAATTTTTACATTTTGAAGTTTTAACTTTTTTTATTACATTTTTACAAATTCTTTATACAACTTTTAGATTTTGAGGTGAATTTCCGTTTTAATCTCCGCTAAATTCAGTATTCGTTTAGAAACTTTCGCATTACTTTTATTCTCGACCATATTTTAATTTTTTTTCCAAATATTTTATTACTCTCCCCTGAAGTCTGTATGAGTTTCGGTATTTTAGTACTATTTTTAGTCTAGGCCCACATTTTGACATTTTTTCCGATTTCTTTACAGTCTCCACTAATGTCCGTAACATTTTCGGAATTGTAGTACTACTTTTAGTCTAGGTCAACATTTTTTACATTTACTTCGGATTTTTTATACAAAAAATTTCAGTCTCTGCTAAAGTCCGAGACTGTTTCGTAATTTTAGTACTACTTTTAGTCACGTCCAATTTAGTGTTCTTATGAGTTGGTTTCGTTGATAATAATTATTTATAACATCTGTACAATATATACAAATTTACTGACACCTCCAACATGATCCGAGGTATAGGTAATGGTTTATATATAAATATATCGGATATATGCATATAGGGACAATTCATTCACAATCTTCCTCCAGCCGTGGAGGAAATAGCATTGGAGCGCAAGCGGAGAGAGTTACCAGATGGAAGGGGAGGGGACAGGCCAGCGAGACGACACCTAGAAAAAGGCTGGGAGCAGGCGGTACCATCCGACGCTACTAGGAGAGGCACGCCGTCCTGAAAATAGGAGAGGCCATCCATCCAGTAGAGCGAGGGGAGGGAACCCTCCCGCCACCGGCAAAGAAACCAGCTGGTGGAATCCGACCAATGTATTCACAAGTTCGTCGGACCAACAACAAAACAACAACAACACTAACAAGCTCCACCATCAGGCCAGCTACCAGGAAGACCTTCTGAAAACAGCTCGGGGAGGCAAGCCATCCAGATAGGAGCGGCTAGGACCACCCGGCAGTTTGGAGGGAAAACCTGTTAGAGCTCTCCAGGAATAGGCGAGCAGCTACTCCCGGCTGGACTAGGAGCAGCGATCCACGCTACAACGAAATAGGCAGACTGAGGGTTTTCATTTTGGCTTTGAAAACACTGTCTGGTCTTTAACTTTATCATGTTGCCTACTGATTGGTTTAATGTTGAACAAACTCCAGACATATTGACACAAATGTCCACATATACCTGATTAAGATAACAAATGTAATAAAAGGCAACTTATGCCTAAGATTGTTTTTTTTTTTTTTTTTTTTTTTTTTTTTTAATATCGTGTACAAATAGTACCGAAATTCAAATTTACGAAACACGAAATTTTCACAACCTAGTACAATATATTATGCGAGTTACGCATACTACAAATAGGGACAGCCCGATTATAGATAACTGGGCAAACATTTGATACGTTATAGTGTGGCACGAAAAAAAAAAACCGGTAAATTTTACCCTGGGCTTTCATTCTGACCCCCCGAAAGCCCCCTTCAGACGAAAACTGTATGGCCCTGAAAACCCTGATTGGTATGCTGCTGAATGAACTAACGGCGTCACGAAACTAAGATTGAGATCATAAAATTTAAAAGGCTACTGTAAGCCCACATGATTGGTTCAGTCTTTTCGGAAAATGTAACAGTACGCATAGTACACGAAAAATACAACTATCTAGTAGGAAAATTAACAACTTAAGATTGACTCGGATATGTGACTTTCACATCTTTGGCGTGAGGGTAGGGACAGCCCAACTGGAAATTAGGTAACTGGGCATATCATTGATCTAAACGAAAAAACGTAACAGCCATCAGGCAGATGCGGATTGACAGCGGAACGGACGGAGGCACTCGAGGCGCCTTTTCTTCCTGCGGCTTGCTTGGGCGGCATTAAATAGCAGTTAATCGCATAAATTAAGTAGCACACAAACGCGCGCAATTAGAGGGTCGTAAATGTCAAATGAGGATAAACTACGTAAATCCAAACAACAACAACATGTAGTCACTAGGCAGCAGATCACTACAAACGGTGTGTTGATGGTATAGTGTTGGGTTTCCGATAGTAGATGATTGGGTGTTGGTCACTACACACAGCGTTGTGGATAGTATATGTTGGGCATTGGATGGTATAGTGCAAGGTGTTGGATAGTAGATAACTAAATATCGGTCACTACACAGCGTGCTGGTGGTATGGTGTAGGGTGTTGATGACTGGGTACTGGTCTCTTTACACGATGTGTTGGATAGTATGTGTGCCATTTGAGGTCAACAACTTTTAACAATGTAGCCATGTAACCTCAGTTGAGGTCAACCACTTCTAACAATGTAGCCCCAATTGATGTCAACCACTTCTAAGAATGTAACAATGTACCCTCAATGTTAAAGTACCGTTTGTAGCCAGAAACTTTTGACAGTTTTAACATAGGGGGCCCGTTAGTCTTTAGATCGTCCCGCTCCCCCCCCCCCCCATGCTACTAACGGCTCTTTTCATGGCCATCCAGATCTCTAGTAAAGAGAGATAATACTTAAAGTTATTGTCAATATATGTGTTTGTGTATGTATGTATGTATGTATGTATGTATGTATGTATGTATGTATGTATGTATGTATGTATGTATGTATGTATGTATGTCTATGTTCACAGGCCAACTAAAACTTAAAAACCCCTACTCCTCTCTTATGTTTAGGGGTATAGTGTGTCTATAAACACTAACTACCCTTGCCTTGCTTGTATGTGATAGTTTTTTTGTATGTATGTGAGTATATCGCGCGTATGAACACTCCTACCCTTTTCGTTGAATAGTATTTTAAAAAGTATGAGTTGGATAGTATATCAAAAATGGCTGTACTGAATAGTATGTCAAACGCTGTGTGTTGGGTAGTAGTCAAAAAGTTTGAGTTGGATAGTATATAAAAAAGTTATATGTTGGATACTATCTCAAAAAGTGTGTGTTGGATAGTATGTTAAAAAGTATGTGTTGGATAGTAATCAAAATGTATGTTGAATATTAATCAAAAGGTATGTGTTGTATAGTATCTAAAAATATTAACATTACATTTTCCATAGGGGGCAATAGCACCTCAGCATTTCGAAAAATATGTCTATATCCATAGGCTACACATGGAGGACTCTATGGCCCGATCATGTTAAACCATTCCCATAGGGGGACATAATGTCCCCCATATATTACATCAATGGACATTTTTAACATAACCATTTCAGTAAGGGGCCACCGTGTAAACCTACGACGTAATGTTAATTCCCGTAAGAGGCCCAAGTGCCCCATTTAACTACTAACATTTGTAACATTACCCTTCCCCTTGATCCCAGAGTGACATTTTTCAAAACCATTTCTGGGGACAACGGTAAATCTCATGTTAATTTTAACATTACATTTCCCCTTGTCCCGAGAGTGACGGCCTAATGTTAATTCCCATTGTCGCCAGAGTGAAATTTTTGTCCCCAGAGCGACCGCTCTTCAATCATATTTGTAATTCCTATCAAGCTCACATTTAATGACCATTATTTCATGCACGTCTACAAAACAAAATTCTACACACTCCGCTTTTTCACCGTGATCTGATAATTTACACCAAATTTTATTAGAATATAGCAATAATATTAATAATAATAATAGTTAATGACCTGGCATCAATAATGGCATAGAAGTGACGTGCCGAGTGTGTAAATCTTTCCGGATAATATTCGTAATCTATAGTTCTAGCTGTCCATTATAGAGAATGGATCCCCAAGAACACTAACAATATTTTCTTTATGTATTAAGTTTAGTGTAGTTCTTGATCTGCTCGAAATATTTTGCATATGCATGTCTTTGAAATAAACATGTAAAAATGTATAAAACCCTATATGTTGAGAAAATGTAGCTAATTTCAATATTATTACATTGTCTAGATCGTAAGGTGCCGCTAAGCTTGACCTTTTGCAGTACTGGTACTCGTCATTTCTAAGTTCAAGGGTATTCGGCCAAAATAAAAATGCTGCCAGCAGTTCGACAGAGGGTTTTAATATTTCCAAAATCTGTATGATTTATTTGTTTTTGTTTTTGCTTACTTGATATATGTTTCAGCGTTAGCAATATGGTATTTTAGTCCTGCAAATCTTTAGATCAAAATGTTCATACTAGCCGAGGTCCAGTCCTCGCCGCGTACTTATGGTCATAGTGCCAATAGCTCGCGAACGTTGCAATTTTTTACTAAGTATGCATACCTTTACAAATACATCACTAAATGGTCTTTTTAAGGCGTGCATAATAAGTAAAATTTCGTGTCCGTTCGCGAGATTTTAGCATTTTGACAATTGGTACGAGGCGAAAACTGATCCTCTGCGAGAAACGTATGCAGAAATTCTGGCAGAATTCGAAACTATCAAAGCAAATCCACGTTTAACTTTTAAAATCTGGGTTATTTCGAACGCTGGGTATATTCGGACAGGCCATTACAACTCTACACAGAACCAGACTCCTGTGGCAGAAACCATCATTTACCGATTTTAGCTATTATCTTGGGCCAGATTCTCTATCTTAACAAGCCTCTTTAATTTTTGTTGGTAACACAGCAAAAATGAAAATGTTCAAAGTCTTCCTATATCTTGTGGACTTATGCAGGGCTTGAAATTAATGCTAAACTGCTAATCCAAGATCAGAAAATTTGCCGATGGAGAACTAAAACCCCAACCTTCACAAATACGTTGGATCAGTAAAAATATCCACCAGTCAGTGCCATAAGTTAACAAGTGGTCCTGTGTCAGATGTATGTAATAAATCATGGGATGGCATTCCATTTAATGTTAGGTAATTGATATGTTTATTGTGTTCATTTAGTACTTGCCAAGACCCTGAATATGGTGAGGTACAGTGAAGGGTGAATGTCCATGGCAGAAATGGCCATGTGTTCTTTCACACAGCAAGTAAATGTTATGGTGATCTTGCATAGAGCTTGAGAATGGGGAAAATTCGATTTTGTTTAGAATTGACACTTGTTGTATTAGTCTGTTGCAAGAAAGTATATGCATTCTTTCTCTACACTTTTACATCAGTTTCAGCTGTTTACTATAACTTTATCTTAAATTTTTTTGTAAATTATAAAACTGTCCAAATTTTTCCTCATCATTTTCTTAGAGTGGCTTAACTTCCAACATGCTTTTTTTTTTAGCTCTACTGGTTATAGACCACAAGAGCTTATGAGATGACTGGTTATCTGTCATCCACCCTTTAGCATGTTTATCACTACTTCTCCCAAACTACTTGGAGGATTGCCATGAAATTGTACACACACATTCATCCCAAGGTCTAGTTGATCTTAAATGAAAACGGTGCTGCTCGGACATCCATTAGTGCAGCCACAGATTCCATCTTGAAAATCGTTATCGATACTCCTTAACAGATGGTCATATCAACATGGGGTTTTCACTAACAAACACTTTGTATGATGTTTCATTGGTCCAAAGTGAAAATGGTGCTGATCTGACCTCCAATATGGCCACCATGGTGTCAGTCTTAGAAATCTTATCCTTGCTCTTCTGACGTAGATAATCATTTTAACATCGGGTTTTCACCAAAAGACTTTGTATGATGTCTAGTTGGTCCTAAATAAAAAGGTGCCAAGCTGACATCCAGTATGTTGTTTTATGTCCAGCACACATTATTTCTCCAATGTACAGTACACACATCGTGTTTTTATGATTCACCACGCAATCTGGTGGGCATGGAGAAAAGGGCAGGGGATTAAGTGCCTACTATGAGTAGTGTGAGTCCACTGAGTCTGGTGAATTTTCACCCCAATATAGTGATGTTCTTTCAAAATAAATTATATTTCATAAAAGTGTTTTGTGTACTGGTTATTAATTTGTGATTGTTTACCTTTAATTTCCATACTATTTCCAAAACCCACCTTGAAGAAATCATTGAAAGCAGTAATACATATAAAACTCGAAAAGAGATTACAAACGAACGCCGTAATATTTATATCGAACATGTACAATCATGAACACTGGCACATTATGAGATGTATGTCAAAATTCTTGCCAAAGTATTTTAAGAAAACATAAAAGGTTCTTCTGTACTTTTACCCTTAAACACTGAAAATAACATTGTTTATGAGAGAGTACAGCAATTTTTTAAATGCACGGAATTGTGTACACTGTATTGACTGTTGCACTCTATCAGTGGCCATTCATGCCATAAACAAAGTGATTTCAATGAGAACAAAATTACTTCCTGTCCACACTTTTTTCATGAATCTACATTGTATCACCAGGCACTGGCTGAGGAGTATCATTCTTACTTTGAAGCCAGCCGCTACACCTGTTGTTGTTGTTGCTTCCTGCCTCGAGTCAACAACAGTCCGTCATGACAGTTTCTACATGTCATCAGCTAATGTTCAATGTCGTGCTTCGATGTTTCAAAATGTACAGTACAATAACTGTTGAATGAAAATATCACAAAACCACACACCTTGAAGCTAAAAAGATGTTAGTTTTTGAAAAACAAATTTGGACTGAGAAACGCATTTTATGTTAAGTTTTCATATTATCCTGCAAAACTGGTCTCTAGCGTTTTATGAAAAACTAAATATAATTATAGCATTTTTATTTTCCAATTTAGAGACCTACCATTTCACTTACATTTTGGGGGAAAAAAGTGTAATGGACTTGATGCACGTCAAAACTATCTAAAAATCAGAACAAGTATAGTTGTTTCAAGCTATATCCCATCCCCTCCATCTCTCTTTCTATTCCAGCCTACAAACCCCCCCCCCCACTCTGTTGCATAATAAGCAAATAGAGTAGAAGTCTTAAGTTACTTAAATCAGGACAATTCCTAGCAGCTAAATGTTTCTTGTTGTCACAAAATCAAACGCTTTAAAACTAAGAAGATATTAGTTTGTGAAGAGCGAATTTAGACAGAGAAACACATAGCTGTTAAGTGTTGATATCATCGCGTAAAACTGGTTTCTAGTGGTATGTAAAGCAAACTATGTATAGTATTTTTATTTTCCCGATAAGGGACTAAGCATTTAAATGTAACAAGCTGCAATGGTCCTGATTCACATCTAATGCTAAATCCTATCACACCTTCACTCCCAGTAGCACATAGAGTAGAAGTTAAATTACTTAAATCAGAATTCAAATATGTCATGGGAATATTGTTATGAAAACACCAAGGGTTTCTGTTTAATGAAGCCACTTCAGCTGGGATAACATCCTGTAATGCAAGCACTAGAAAGACATGAATTAAACCGCGTTAGATAAACAAGTAGCGTGTCAACCCTGCCCTGGGCATAAGCGGCAACTTCAGTGTGTTTTCTCAATAAATGATATTTCATAAAAGAACTTCATGTACTAGTTATTAATTTGCCATAGTTTCCCTTTAATGTCTACGCAGTTTCCAAAACCTTAATACCTTTATCTGTAGACTTAGAAAAATGACTGATTATTTCAGAGTAGGATAATTTTTAAATGCGCCAAATTCGTCGAGACGGTATTGAAGAGTGCTCTCTTTCAGTGGCTGTTCATGCCATAAACTAAGTGGTTTTTATGAAAAAGGTTACTTTCTTCATCACTTTCTTCGTGAATCTATCATCAAGCACAAGCCGAGGAGTGACATTTTGACTTTTGATGTTAGCCGCTACACTTGTTAACAATGGCCATTCAGGAAGGTGTTGAGCTTCTATCTTATTTTTTTTTAGCCCCGATGTTTCAAAAGAAGCATTAACTTCTGAATGAAAAATGTTTTTGTTGCGTGTGGAACAACGAATTTTGGACTTGTAATATGGAGTGAGAAACGCAATGTTGTCAAGTTTTGATATTTTGCGTAAAACTGTTTTCTAGCGGTATATAAAATAAACCATATAAAAATTGTATTCTCCCAATTAATCTTGCAACGCAGCACATATAATACAAGTCTATCGCAGCAACACAAAGCTATTACATGTTTACGAAAGCTGCATTACACTACAAGCTTTTTTTTTTAAATGCATCTTTTTTGTAATAAAATGTGTTTATTACCGGTACATTCAAACATCAGAGAAAGAGAGAGATTATGCCCCATAACTTTCTATCGATGTTAGCCATAGCTTTTATCGCTAACTTGGAAACGGGCGTTTGATAATTAGAGAGTATGCAATTTTGAAATGTGCTTCGTTCATCTTCATTTTGGAATTCGTCTACTGACAAAATTTTGAAATACATTTTTGATTCCACTCTTTATTTAAATAAGTTAATATGTTAATCACTGCTTGGCAATTCATTTTGTATTTAACAAGAATTTATATAATTCATTGGGTTATTCACCTGCTATTAGTGTCCTTTGTCTTTTTTTATTATTATCTATTGTCGAATCTGGTCATAATTAACCATTTACGAACTTAATGCTTCAGAAATTTAATAGACTGAAAGTCCAATGAGTGAACATTGCTGCAATAATCAAGGAGAACCTGAAAATATTCGCGACCACCTTAGAATTAATATGAACGGTTCAAAATTAACAGGAAATAATCGGGATTTACAACCTCTGAAGCCAAAACTTTTCCACCTCCAGGTCGGAGTAGTTCACGAAAAATAAGAAGCCACGTGTTTACAGCAATCAGTGCAATAATAGAGATAGATTTTATAGTCTTGGCTAACACATGGCGTAGCAATTTCGGGTGATGTATGTTGCATTATTGATAGATATGATGTGTTCAGCTTGCGTGTAATACAGTACAAGTTAAACAAGGGGAGAAAGAAGTAATTCCAAAGCACAAAATAAATCTTACTGAATGATACATTAATTAAAACACCAGAAATTTTAAAAGTTTTGCCAATTGAAGCAAATTAATCGTGATTACACACTTTTTATCGCTTTCACCCGTTCATTTGGTAATATTAAACTCGTTAGATGACCAAACCAGCAATCCTAAGTACATTTTTTAAAAGCTGTTGGTCATAGAATGCAGCATCATGTGCTACATTGAATTGGAGTAAAAACAGCAGGTCTACGGTAAAAGTAAACATGTCTAGTTCCTGAGAAAATGTGTCGCATGGACATGTATATTTGAGTCGCAAGTACTAAACAGGCTGGAATAGTAGAGGTTGTATATTGGATAGCGCCATGTATATTTCATTGTGTGGGAACATTTTAAGCAGACCATTTAAATGTGACTGGGGTAATTAAAAACAAAATCACAACATTTCTCGCATTCTTTTATTTTAATAACGGAATGAAACCCGCTCCCCGCCCCTCATTAAAATTAAGATAATTAAACTTGTATAATTTGTGAAGCATCATTCGTGATTCTTTGCTCGAAAATTTATCTTTCATCTATTTCAATACACGTATGTGAATGTGTTTTAGTGAGCGAGTCTTTGAATATTAAATGGCATTGCATACAAATTAAAAAGAGCATTCTGCACTGTGTGCTGTAGCTGAGCCAATAGGTAAGTTGCATGCGTGGTAGTGGGCGTCCACTATTACATAATTATACTGCTGCGACTTTCAAACAGGCAATAAAAGATAATCCATCCACTACGAGCCATGATGTGGACAATCCACGACGACTACTATATCCTGTCCGCGACGGACACCGCGTGAAAAGGATTAAGCTCCACCTTGGGGAAGTGTTTTTTCATAAAAACACGATGCGTGTACTGTAAGACCAGAGGCCCAGCCTTGTACAGTTTTTTAAAAGAAAGGAGTTGTTTATGACTGGAAAAGGCTTTCTTTGAGAGTAGGGAAGAAGATTATTATCAAGTATTGGCTTACAATGAAAGAATTGTGATCGTGTGTATAATTTACTTTATCATTGTGTTAAATCATTTTGTGACTACTTTCTTTTCCAATATACTACTATAAGTTGAAATTTTCTACTTCCGCTTGGTGAGCCCAAATCGGTAAATAAAATTCATATATCTTGTTCTTCATTTCAGCTTTTTGGCAGTATTTGTCAAGCAAACAACTATGCCACAGAGGCTACCTTCAAAACACAGGTGGGTGAAATGTTATGACATCCCTTATTATCACTCGCAGACCATGGATGGTTGGCATTTATCCTTTTTGTTACAGACTGCATCATTTGCTTGCAGGATTTTGTGGCATTGACTACATTATCGATGCTTATTCTTAGTTCTGTACAGAATTTTTTGGAGCTGCTGATATAAACTGTTCCTTATCAATAGTGTTACTGTTTTACTGTGCTAGTTAAACAAGATACAGCATAGAGGATGTAGTAAGTAAGGTTAGGGAAACTGGTTCGGGTTTCAGTAATTTGCTTGTGCAAATTGTGCGTCAAATTTTGAACATTGTATATGTATTTGTGCTGACAGATAAGGGTATACATACAATGTTCATTCTACAATGATTTAAAGTATCTTTATATAACAGCAGATTTGGGTAAAAAATGTGTGCAATCTGGTGTGCACAATACATGGTTAAATGTGGTAGATCATCTCAGAAAATATCAAAGTTTACAGTAATGCTTCAGCTTAGTTTCAAGGAATGAAAAATCCACATGCATGTTTCTTGCGATGAGCAAGAGGTGGGTAAGGACAAGTGAACTTTTCGTAGACAAATGAAAAACAGGCTGTGTCACGTTACAGTCTCAGGTCCTGCAAGACTTGTGCCAACTGAAAAATGTTTGAGGCCAGGGATTTCCTGTGGACAGGCAGAAGAAAGCTACTTTCTCAGCTGGCTTTGTTGAAAATACTGATTGCATTTCAAAACATATGACTTGTATGTGCAAACTATTACTCTGTCAGTTACTTGTAAATCAGGTGTTTTTCATATGTAAGAAGCAAATATTGTTTGGCCAGGGTCCGAGAAATGTTAACATCAAATGGTAGATCCACAGCTACTAAAAAAAGAATCTGGTAGCCCAGTTTAAATTTAGTAGCCTAGAGAAGGAATTTTCATGGGCAACTGTTTGAGTAAAGAATTTCCTTTCTCCTTAGAATGACCCGTTGATAATTCTTCTCCTTTGTGATATATTTTAATGGTTATGTTTCGGAAACAAATGTAGAACAAGTCAGGAAATCATGTAGTGGCCAACAGCACCATCTGAATTCAACATAATGTAGCTCTCCAAGTACCTATCAAACTTTAGTAACAACAGGGCAACATACTTTAAAATTTTTGTGGCGATTTCCAAGTTAGGTTGCCAAGTAGTAATTATTTGGTCACCTTATACACTGGGAGAAAAAAATCCATTGAGTGGACAGTTAATGGGAGAAGATGTGAGGGTTTTAGTTCAGACAAATTAAAGAGTAATTATAAAAAAACATAAGGGGATTTTAAATAGTATAACCTAGATCTATCTGACAAAACTATCAGGCATCATCAGCTTCAGCCTTAGGCCAGTCAATAACTTAACTATTTGGAGTTCTGTAAACAATTTCTTCAATATTGCTTGGTCTCAAGTTCACAGATAAAGAGCCTTAATATTTATTTTCTTCAGATGATAATTTATATTAAAATTTATTGTATAGGAATGTTGGAACATCCAAGCTGTCCAAAATTTCATTTGATTATCCATACACTTGCCAGCATATATAAACTGATAAACATGTTTCATGCTCAAGTTCTCATTCTGATCGCAATTTTCAATTATGCGTATATACTTAAGAATATATCTACAACTCACACATGTTTATGACTTGAAGTTAAAGCCTAAATGTCAGCATGCATTAAATACAATCAAATATATGTCACTTTAAGTTACGTGTCAAGTAATGTAAGAATTGTCCGGTACTACATTAAGTGCCTCAAAATCAAATCCATACAATGCCAAAATGACTTAAAAGACCACTATTTTGAGTGAACACCTAACACCTGAAGTTTTCAAAGCACAATAAAAACTGGCTTCATCATGATTTTGGAAGCAATTGAAGTAATTTTTCAGGAGCAAAAATTTCTATACTGATAAATTTCTATACTGATAATAATTCATGTTTTTCCATTATAGCCCTATAAACTGCACTTGCTGGAAAAAGGACCCTCCACTGAAGTCACCATGACACGAGATGAAGGTCTCCAGTATTTCCGTCAAATGCAAGTTATACGCAGGATGGAGACAGTGGCTGGCAACTTGTACAAGGCCAAGGCCATTCGGGGGTTTTGCCATCTCTACTCTGGACAGGTAAGGAGGAAAAATACAGTTGGAGCAAAGCTGGAGGTCCCTATGTTTTCTTCATTTATTGAAAATCATTATAATTCAGCATGACACTTTTTGCAAGTACTGTAAATTAAGCTTATTTGTGACATAACATTTTTAAAGTTAGGCATTGCATATGTCAGGGGTCATGCTACCAGGCAAAGTGGGCAACTAAGTCACTGAAAAAATGTCAACTCATCTTCTGCAAATAGGAAAGCAAAAATGACTTTGCCATGAGATTTTTTTTACATGTACACTGAGTAACAGTAGTTTAAGGCTTTTTTGAGATGCTCCCTCAGCCCATTGAAGTAGTTACAGTATTGTAGTCCCATGCAAAATGTATTTCAGACTTAGCCAGTGTTTATATCAATCGCGTTGACAAAACAAACTCTTACACATTCACAGGCAATAAAACAGTTCTCATGAATGTACAAGTATCATCCTGGGTCAGTTGCTGCATGGTGTGTCCTTTGGCAAGGAATTTAACTCCAATTGCCTAATCACTAAATTACCTACTTGTGTTGCTGTGCCGTAAAACACAAAACCAAAAAACCAAAACCAAGTATCATCAACAGGAAATACAGTGACACACTTCCAAATATGTCCACATTAGGAACTGACTAGGTTAATAGCAACAAAACAAATCCCCTAGTCTTTTATATTAGTTAAGAAGAAGTAATTTGTCTTGAGATAAATGAAAACCAAAATATTCTGACTTAAAAGAAAATTCCTGTGCTCCCCCGACCCCAACTCCGATTAAATGATCAGCCCCTTACTTAAGATATATGTGCCCTTCTTGGTCTCTTCACCATTTAGTTTGGCCATATGACTTCACATGAGCACAGTAGAAACTATATATTGTAATTAATTCTAACTGAAAGGAGTACCTAGATCACATCATTTAAATTACAAATAGGTAAAAATATTTAATCAGCTGCCACTAGAACAAGCAGATTAAGGTTTTTTACTTTTCAACATTTCTCTAAAAGTTGACAGTCCAAAAGATTTCCATTTAATTTCGAATTAACTCCCTAAACATATAGTAAAGTGCAGGTTACTCATCCATAACATCCATGACCACTGTGGTTTGAATACTGTGGTGTGAAGAAACCTGTGTATGTGCTCTCCTTTACATGTAGGCGTTTAAAATTTCACTGCTCCCTTGATAAGTTGCGAACCCGCTTATAACACGGGGTCAGGTGTGGATCCCATTTTTTTTACTAGAAAATACAAACAAATTGGCCCCTATTTGTTGAATGTGAAAAAAAATCACGATCAAAATTAGTACATGAAACCTTGATATACCACAAGTTCTATTGTTGAAAACAGTGATTAGTAAACGGAAATTTGAATCAACATCATGAAATTTAAAACTTTTAATAAGAAGTCATATATTTTGTTCAATTTTCTTTCCAAACAACATTCTCAGTACACTGTAAATAACAATATTCAACGAAATTTTGATCAATGATAATATCACTAATGCCTACTGGTGGTATCACTTAAAATATAAAATATAAATTAAATAAGTTTTGTCAAGTGAAATTTGTGTTTTAGTTCTGTCTTTTAAGTCGGTTTCAATGTAATCATCATAAATGCAATACGCTGTCTTGTATTCAAATGTGAAAAATATCATTAAACCGTCACAAGATATGTCTGCAAGCGTTTCCATGAAAACCTAATGCAGTGCCGATCGTTTTTTAATCTCCGACTTGCGGAAGTATTTGTTGTGTTGTTACACTCAATTAAAAGCACATCTGCTTTGTATTATCACGTTAATTAAGTCTTTTATATCAAATCAAATAAAAGGGGTGGAATAAAATAAAAGTTAAAAGGTCAAGCAAATCCTACCTGCGTAAGCGCTAGCCATGTGTCAGGTCAACTCACTTCAATTGATCAATCGAACACTGTTACAAATATTATTATGTAAGTAATATAATTAACCTACCTTAAATTAGCCAACTCATTCACAAATGTGATCAAAGATAGTAAGGCAACCAAGCAAAATGAGTACTTGGTGAATAAAAAGCCATTTCACAGATCCGGTTCATTACGGAGAAGCGAGTTCCAGAGTTTGTATTGAACTTACAATTTCTAAATTGCCACTGAGATTTTCTCAATGATGAGAAGAAGTTTAAATATTACTTGATATGAAATCACAGCATCCATATTTAATTAATAGAACAATATATAAATCGATTTTCGACATTGATGGTTTTTTCATGAAATAAATGTCCCTAGTTTTTGAAAAAAAGCAATCTTGTTTTGTTGTGAATCAAGAACAACAAAAAGTGACGTAATACACACTGTTTTCGCGTACATGTGTTGTCGATACCGCTTGGACTAATGTTGTTAACGATCTTTCAGAGGTTGGGTATCTTGAAAATAAAGGTAATTTATATGAAAAAGCAAACAACTAAAAAGCTCTTTATTAACATTTATTCCCAGTGCAGGTATAAAACGAGTTTTCAGCCATTAAACAACCCTGTTAACACCCCCACCCCCCACTGTGGTGTTCTCGATGTCCAGCGGGAATGGCAGCCTCTTTTTTTAGTTTATTTGGTAACTTGCGCCCTCGCTTATAGTGCGGTCTATGTTTTTGGACCCGTTGTGTGCGAGTTATCGAGGGAGAGGTGTAGTTGGCAAATGTTTTCAACTCTCCTTTTCTAGTGAAGTTTTAGGAAATGTAAAAAAAATTACATTTTTCTTGTTTAAGTGGCAGTTGCGTAAGTATTTTTACCCATTTGTGATTACAGTACTGTAATTTAGTTACTCCTACCAGGTAAAATTAATTTCAATGTATCGTTTCTGCTGTGCCTTTTTGAAGTCATATGGCCAAAATACATTGTATATATTTCTCCATCCAAACATACTCACTTTCATGTATGAATACACTGCATATGTACATGAACATTAATACACTTACAAAATGTGTTTATGATAAACATACAACACAGAGAATTTCTACTTGTTGATAAACTAACTATTGCTTAAAAACAATGTTAAATGCAAATAGGCATAATGTGAAGTAGAGGACAATGATGCATACTGAGAAATAGAGGATACTGCTAAAATAAAAGAACCCAATGCACACATGCATACATTGTGTGTGTGTGCATATATATATATATATATATATATATATATATATATATATATATATATATATATATTGTGTTTCTTGCTTTGCTCCCATTTCATCATAATCAGTTCTCACTTCCTATTTTGTCCAAAAGGAGAAGTCACTTCTCCCAAAAATTCAAGTCTTGCTTGACTCCTGATATGTGGTATAACTTTTGTGCTATTATTTTGATAATATTTTTAGATGGGGGTGGGGGACATTTAGGTAAAATTATTAGACAATTTTTCAACAGGCATACCAGTTAGATAAGTTTCACTTATGTAGAAGAACATTTGAATTTTTACAAAAATAATTTTCAAATCTGTGTTTTTTTCCACTGGGCTAAAAATAGCCCTCATAGTAGGTCATGGTCAGGAAAAATGTCAATAGTGTCCAAATTTAGAATGTTAAGAGGTGTCATTAACAGGTGCTTAAATGGATAGCCAGTGTGATAATTGAGTTTTATGAGAATAATGATTATATCTCTGACATACTCCGTGATCTCTTTGGTTTTTTCAGTTGAAGCATTCACTTGAACTTTACCAAAATAGAAAGAAAAAAAAAGAATTTTCATATAGACAAACCCAGAGTGTTCATTTTTAGGGACATAGAGAGAACTGCCAGTATCTGTACTTGAACAAAAGAGGGAAAAGAAGGCTTGCTTCAGTGTCCACACATATTAAAGAATGTGTGTGTATCTAAATACACCGCTCCCTCGATAACTCGCGCCCGGATAACTCACAAACCCGCTTATAACGCGGACCAGACGTGGATCCCGTTTTTTTAAAACTGGAAAATTTAAAAAAAAAAAAAAAAAAAAAAAAAATTGACCCTATTTGTTGAAGGTAAAAAAATTCGCGTTCAAAATTTAGTAAATGAAACCTTAATATATCGCTCGTTTTATCGTCAAAACCAGTGGTTAGTACCCAGAAATTTGAATCATCATCATGAAATTTTCAACTTTTAATAAGAAGTCAAATATTTTGTTCAATTTTCTTTCCAAACAACATTCTCAGTACAATAAAAATAACAATATTCGACGAAATTTCGATCAATGAAAACGTCACTAAAGCCTACTTGTGGCAACACTTTAAAAATAAATACCAATTAAATAAGTTTTGTCAAGTGAAATATGTGTTTTAGTTCTATCTTTTAATTCAGTTTCAGTGTAATCATCATAAATGCAATAAACCCTCTTGTATTCAAACGTGAAAATTTAAATTCAACCGACCCAACTATCGCCGCTAGCGTTTCCGTGAGAATCTAATTATGTGCCGACCTTTTTTTGTTTTTATCTCCGACTTGCGGAAGTATATGTTGTGTTGTTACACTCAATTAATAGCAGACCTGCTTTGTATTATCACATTAATTACGTCTTTTGTATCAAATCAAACAAAGGGGGTGGAATAACAGAAAAGTTAAAAGGCGTGCAAATCCTGCCTGCGTAAGAGCTAGCGGTCACGGCCGTGTGTCAGGTCAACTCATTTCAATTGATCAATCGAACACTTATAAATATTATTATGTAAGTAATATAATTAAACTACCTGTAATTAGCCTACTCATTCACAAATGTAATCAAAGATAGTTAGGCAACCAAGCCCAATGAGTTTTTGGAGAATAAAAGCTTTGTTTTACAGATGCAGTTCATTACGGAGAAGCGAGTTCCAGAGTTTGTATTGAACTTTCTAACATGCTACTCAGGGATTTCATCAAGGATGAGACGAAGTTTCACTGTTACTTGATATGAAATCACGGCATCCATATTTTACTAATGGAACAATAAATAAATCGAGGTTCAATGTTGACGGTTGTTTCACGAAATAAATGTCAATAATTTTTGAAAAAAGGAATCTTGTTTAGTTGTGAATCAAGAACAACAAAAGGCGGTGACATAATACACAATGTATCGCGTACACGTGTTGTTCAAACCGCTTGGACTAATGTTGTTAACGATCTTTCAGAGGTTCGTTATCTTGAAAATAAAGGTAATTTATACAGAAAAGCAAACAACTACATTAGAAAAAGCTCTTTATTGACAATTATTCCCAATGTAATTATAAAACGAGTATTCTGCCATTAAACAGCCCCGTTACCCACCCCCATCCCCACTGCTGTTTTCTCGATGTCCAGCGGGTATGGCATCCCTTTCTTAATTTTTTTGAGGTCCCTCGGTAACTCGTGCCCTCACTTATAGTGCGGTCTATGTTTTTGGACCCCGTTGTGCGCGAGTTATCGAGGGAGTGGTGTATATATATATATATGTACTCTCACTGCATCCATTCTTTCTCCATAGACCAAAGACAACAGTTTAGAGTGGGTTTCATTGCACCTACCCTAAGAGGAGGTGGCTAAGGGGCTAGCTTTGTACTTTTTCATTTTTTTTACATTCTTTGTCAAATTTTGTGTTTAGCTGGGTTTTTTTTAACCATGTGAACATTCTGTTATACCTGGAATCATGAAACTTGGTGAGGAGCTGCATCTGATGAGTATTTTACCCTCATCACAAAAAAAGTAGTTTTTTGTGATCCATATTTCATGCTTAACTGATTTTGGCGAAATTTCATGTTTTTGGTTTATTTCTTAAGCTCTGTTCATGCTGGAGTCATCAAACATCTCAATACCACACCCTTACAACAAAAGAAAGTCATTGTGACCTACATTTCACATTTTACTGGCTTGGGTTAAGTTTTTGCATTTTGCTCATGATCATATAGGTTTTTTGTACCCTGTGTACATACTGGTATGACTAAAATCTGAAACATGGTGAGGGGATGCATCTTGAGTACTATACCTCATCTTAAAAGTAGATCAAGGTGAAATGATATTTTATGCTTCACCAACTTTTGTTTAATTTTGTGTTTAAGTTTATTTCTCAAGCACTATTCGTGCTAGAATCATCAAATAGATGAAAATATGTATCTCTGTTAGTACCACACCATTAAAATAAAAGGTCACTGAACTACAGTTCACATTTTACTGGCATAGGCTAAGTGTTTGTTATAAAGTTTATGACCACATAGGTCTTTTGCATCGTATATACATACTTTTATACTGGAATCATGAAACTTGGTGAGTGGATGCATTTTGATTACCACATCTTCATCACAAAGGTAGGTTTCTGTAACCCATATTTTGTGCTTCACTGACTTGGTTCACTTTTGTCGTCACTGTGACCAACATTTCACACTTTAGTGACTTGGGCTAAGTTTTTGTGTTTAGCTCATGACCACGTGCTATGTAGATATTATCCTAACTAGAATTATGAAACTTTGTAAGGGGATGCATGTTAGTGAGGACTACTCCATCATTACATAAATAGGCCATTATGATCCATATTATATGTTTCACTGACTTGGATTAACTTTTGTGCATGATGTTCATTTCTTGGGCACTGTTCATGCTAGAATCATGAAATTGATTATGATCTGCCTCTCTGTTAGTACCACACCTTTATACCACAAGAAGCTCATCATGACCTACATTTCTTCTTTTTACTAGTTTTGCTTAAGTTTTTGTGTTTAGTTCATAGCCACTCAAAAAACAAAGTTCATCATATTTTTGGATTCCATTTCCACACTAATTGCCTTGAAAAACCTTAAATTTGACAAACTGTTAATATCCTAAAGTTTACAGAAACATGATTTGCTCTTACAATAAGGAAAAAGTATTATATACTGTTCACTGCCTAGTTACATTGGTAAAGTAAGGACAGAAAAAGCAGCCAAAGCTGCCCTGCAATCACCTGTGTGAATATGAAAGATTCCATATATAATTAAATCTGCATGTTCTATATACTTGGCAAAATATATGGAATGGAAACTCCACAAACAAGCTTATGAACATCCAACCCATTATTGGACATTGACATCCCTACTATAGTAGAAATCACAGAGAAGTGGTATTATTGTGCTGTTTGCATATAGGGCACACTTAACTCTTGCATACCTTCTGAAGGGTGAACCTCAACCAGAGTGCATAACCTGCCATTGTCCACTGATAATGGAACACATTCTTGTTGAGTATATTCACTTCCACCCTGTGAGACAGATGTTTTTATGTGAACTCAAGAAACATTATGATCATATACCACCGGAAAAAATCTTGTACTTTCTGAGGGAATATGTTTTACAATACAGATTTTGACCCATTATTTTAAGGATTTTATATTTTATACCTTTATCTTTTATTTCATATGTTAACATGTTTATCTTTTCATCTTTTTCTTCTAATACTACATGTTTATCTTTATTTGGAAGACTTTATCTTCCTCTAGTTTTTGATGCAGTTCATTATTTTTAGATTTTCAAATCTTAACTTTTAAACATCACCATATTGCCAGTGTTGAGCTGATATACCATTAAACCTGGTACATGCATACAAAATTCATGGCATGAGTTATTACTTCAAGGGGTGCGGGTTCAATATCCACCCAGGTCAGCCCAGGTTGGCTGCCTCAATGTGTCCTCAGGAAAGACACTTAGCTCACATTTCCTCTGCATGGTACAACCAATAATGTGTTAAAAGTGTTGTTAAAACCAACAGTACCATATACTATACCCTTATGGCAGAAAGAGGTCTTTGTGATCTGTATTGTATGCTTCAGTGACTATGATCAAAATTTGTGCTTAGAGTTCATTTATTGGCTGTGTTAGAATAATGAAACTTGACAATTTGATGCATTTCTGTTAGTACTACACACTTACAACCAAAGACGGTCAGTGTGACCAACATTTTATACTTTGCTAACATAGGTTAAGTATTTGTGTTTAGCTCATGACCACATATTTTCCATGCTATATACATCTTGGCCTACACAGAAGGCCCTTTATGACTAGTGCAGTTCGAAGTTGGAATAAATGTGTTTATTCAGTGGTAGATTTTCATATTAATGACTATACATTGTATATTGTGATTGGTTATCCTCAACTGGTTAACTGTGTATTTTACATATAGGAATTAGATGAGTAGACTATGCATCGCATGTGAATCCTCAGCTGTAGTGGCTAATCAAGGTAGTTAATGATGCATGAACTGTAGTATGGGCCTATTCCATTCTGAATCGTACACCACCTTCGCTCTTCGAAAGTATTTACCTGGACCAGTTACTCTCTAGCTGAGGATTATTTAATCTCTCTATACCTTACAAAATTTCAAACCAAACCTTATTCCGTCTACGCATACTTTTTTAATTTGGAAAAATAAAGTTGTTAACGGCGAGTGCAATGTTAAAGAAAATGCTATTTCTAGTACAAGCACTGCCTAATACACGTCTTAAGGTGCATGGTTGCGACGCAGATGCTCGCGCAGGTAAAACTAAAAGTCGGTACATTTATACTGTATAAAACGTGCACATCCTAAATGCCATGTAAATATAAATTAATTATTTTGATCACTTTTTTTTAGCAAATCAGTGATGAATACGAATAAAGATGGAAATGTAAAATCAAATAGTTAATACTTTTATTGTATGGTACACAGTTGTGATGTGGAGATATACTGTATTACCATACAAGATGCCTACTACTTTAATGACTATGACTATAATAAATGGATACAAAACAACATTTAAAAAGTTCCCTAAATCATATGTCATTCTCTAACTCATAAATATGTCAGATAATTAGATTCTAGATTTTTATCATTCTTATATCATATGTTAAACATTCCACAAAAATGCAGTATGGACATAAGTGTCTTCACCATCTAAATGTATTTAATTCATATTAATAGCATGCCAGCAATTTTATTAACATTTAAAAAGAAGATATAATGTAGACATTATAATTATTATTATTATTATTATTATTATTATTATTATTATTATTATTATTATTGATCTTGTTGAAAATGCAAATAATTCCTAAATATAAGTGTAAATGTCTGATAAACATATAAATCATTATTATTAAAATTATTTATTTTTCAATCTGATTCAATTTCTTAATTTTAAAAATTGTGATACAAAAATATCAGCATTATTATACAATATTATTTCTATTTTTATTTGTATTCATTTTTGATCTGGGGAAAAAAGTATTGTCATCTGAATATTTTAATTATTATTTGAATTATTACTTAATCTGCATGCATGTGTATATGTTTGTTTTTTGTTTTGGTCTTGTATAATATTAATAATGTCTAAATTACTTGCTATTTTAAATGTACTTAATTGTGATTTTTACAAAAATATAATGCTATTTTTATTCAGACTTCATTATTTTGGAATGTGTGGCATATAATTTTAAAAAAATGATAAAGTCTATATTCTACTTTCATTACATTTTTATGATTCAGATAATTTTTTTCACTGTAGTTTCGTAGCCTTTATTTTAATTTTACTGATTATAGAGGATGGTATTGTGTATGTTTTATGCAGTATAAATGTACCGACTTTTAGTTTTACCTGCGCAAAGATCCGCGTCGTAACCATGCACCTTAAGATGTGTATTAGGCAGTGTTTGTACTACAAATGACATTTTCTTTAACATTGCACTCGCCGTTAACAACTTTATTTTTCCAAATTAAAAAATGTATGCATAGACGGAACAAGGTTTGGTTTGAAATTTTGTAAGGTATAGAGAGATTAAATAATCCTCAGCTAGATAGTAACTGGCCCAGGTAAATACTTTCGAAGAGCGAAGGTGGTGTACGATTCAGAATGGAACGGGCCCATACTATAATAGTGGTTATACTGGTTGTCACTCCAAGGTTACTCCAAGCCTGAGACTTACACAATAAAATCTGGCTTCTAGGGGTGGACTAATAATAGCATTTGAATCAGAGTTTAAGGAAAAAATCCATTAAGGTAAAATGTGCACAGGAGGACCCAACCCTGGCTGCTGGTGTTTTGAATGAAGACCTACTTACAATTAATTTATGGGCTAATCAATGGTTAGTTGATTTTAATCCTAGCAAAACTGAATCAATCACCATATCCAGAAAATCTCAAAGAGAACAACACCCACAGCTTTTAATGAATGACACGATTATTAGGAATGTCACTTTGCATAACACTTGGGCCTAACTTTACATGAATCCTTATCTTGGCATATACATATACAGGAAATAACTATAAAAGCATGGAAAAGGTTAGACGTACTACAAAACTTGAAATTTAAACTTAATAGAAAGTCATTAGAACTTCTTTATTTCACCTTTATAAGACCTCTTTTGGAGTATGGGGATATTATCTGGGATAACTGCACCCAGTATGAAATAGATGAAATAGAAAAGATGCAAGCTGAAGCAGGTAGAATCGTTTGTGGGGCAATAAAATCTACATCATATGCTAGAATTTTGGAGGAGACGAAATGGGAAAAACTTTCAACAAGGTGCTACAAACATAGAATTATCAATTTTTAAAAAATGTATCATGGTATGGCTCCAGTATATATGCATGCTTTGATTCCGTCAAGTGTCCAGCAGGTAAGTAATAGACAACTTTGGGATGGAACAAGCCTCCAAACGCCCTTTGCCAGGACAAGTCTATACCAGAGTTCATTTTTCCAAAGTCTGTTACAGAATGGAATCTTCTTTCTGTGGAAGTTCGAAACAATCCTTCATTGTACTCTTTTAAATCACACTTAAATATGAACCGAGGAAAAATCCTAATCTATTACTATCAAAGAGAAAGAATAGCACAAATTATGCACACAAAACTTCGACTTGGATGTAGTTTATTAAATGATGATCTTTTCAAAAACCATTTGCCATCTAGCAATAGATGTTTATGCAGTGAACCAGAAACCGCAAAGCATGTTGGACTGTACAAACTATGTTACTCTCAGAAACCGAACAATAGGATTATTGCCCCATATCACAGATATAACTTCGTTATTAATGGGTAACCCCTTGCAATTGGTTGAGGTTAACAAGATGTTCAAGGCGGCCCGTAAGTACATACAGTAGGACCCCATTATAGCACAATGGTCGGGGTCCACAAAATGAGATCGTGCTATGCCTGAAATGTACTATAACCGAACAAGACAAAACCAAGTCATTTAGCTGAAGATAAAGAAAATGAGGGGGGGAGGGGGGTAAGTTGTGGTCTGAAAACAACGTGCTTCATTGGCACCGTTACCATCTTAAATCAATGCATATTAAATGAGAAATACACATGCAATGAAAACAGAGATTGCACATATAATATTTAACTTTATTCAGAGAACCATGCATTGTACATTTATATATACATGTCTAATGTATAGCATGAATAGTTAAAGGATCAACACATGTACTCACCAACCGATCTCATGGCATGCGTAGGAGTGAGTCCATATTAATTCCATCGAAAGTATGCACACAGAAGTATAATATTTAGTCATAGATAATTATGTGTCTGAATTCAATGCAAAAAAATAATTATAATCGATAAATCACGTAAGGAATGATGAAGCACATTTACAGTGTGTATGCACGTGTACGTCCCAAGGTCAATAAACGGTGTAAGTATAAATTTCATACTGCTATAATTTTATCTGCTACGAATTAGAATACTTTATTGTTTTTGGAAAAACTGATTAATTTTCAGCTGCTTCTTGCTGCTGTCACGTTTACTCTTTGCAAAGTCAACCATATTCCTCAATTGAAGAATTCGAATGTAGTCAACATCCTGAGTCTCAATCCATCGTATTGCACATTTCCGTATACTGTTATCCATTGTAAATAACTAATAATTAAAACTCTGACACCTATTTGTTTGAATGACTACAGCAAGAATAATTTTTAATCAACGATGGGGTAATTTTTATAGGGAATGTACAATATTATTCACTGGTTAACTGATTGCGTGGCAATTGTCTAACAACACCGCCAAGCTACGTGTGCGCGTTGGCGGCTTTCGTTTTTTGATGTTTTATAAATCATTGCCACGTGGTTTGAACAACCTTTAGCTTTGAGATTGACTTTGATGATTGTCAATGACTTAAATTAATTGATTTATACATTCAGGTGCAAATCTTTTATCAGCCACCCCATTGTTTGGTGCTTGGCTGTGTATGCAGTTGAATGAGCAAACATATGTCGGCTATTGTTTGAGCAAGGATTGTACACATAATGCACTGAAGACAAACACAAAGAAGACTTAATGACTTTATTGTTCATGTATCAGTAATAATAAGATTAACACTTATCAGCTTTAAAATGGGCTGACATCTTTCAAAAATAAACTAAGATCAGAGTGCAGTGATTGACTACTGACACATTTGAAATGAACATTCACAAACAGTAGTTTAAGAAATTGGCGAAATTATTGTAAAATTTCGGTAGCCATGCCACGATCGTATTATATCCGAATTCATACACGATCTCTTCCCCAAAATGATAATTAATTTTTTACACATTATTTTTCGTACTTTGAAGAAAAAAAAAATTTTTTTTCATGTACGAAAAAATAGATGAAAGTTCGGGAGCCATGCCACGATTGTGTTATATCCGAATTCGTGCTATAACGAAGCGTGCTATAGCGGGGTCCTACTGTAATTACATCTAAGAGATTTGCCTGCTCATTATGTCCTCACTTTAAGCTGTTATATCTCTGGTACGTATTTGGTTATTATAAATACAAACCACCCGAGGAAAAAAATCCTTTGTCTCCCTCCTCTCCTCCCCCATCAATGGCACCCCATCAATGGCAATATCTTTATACTTTTTTTCTTTCTCTTTTTTTTCTCTTTCCTCATCATTTGTTGATTTCCAAGAATATGTTAACATGTTTCTGATGTAAACGCTTTTTAGTTACTCTCTGACATTATTACAATATTGTATGTATAAGTTTCTTTTAATACCTCAATGTTTGCAATATTATGCCTTCATTATTTACATTAGCCTCATAAATGTAAATATTGTTAATGAGGAGAGAGCTCGAAATAAGCTTATGCTTGCTGCTCAATCTTCTATATCTCTTGTTCGATTTTATTTGCTTTCCATGATGATTTCAGCAAATAAATAAATACCATTTAAACCAAAACGAACACAGTGAGTTGTAAGACTCTACTTGGCACTGAACAAGTATCAACTTCGCAGCTCAATCAAAAGGATTGTCAACTTGAAAACAACATCAGTGCTGCCTTTACAAACCAAGGGCTTATTGGCCCACATGCACTGGCAGATAACTTGGGAAATATCACTTGGGAATTAGATCTGGCTGATGACAAAAGAAAATATAAATCGAATCAAAACTTTTATTGCATCAAACACAAACAGTGTTTATACAGCAAAACGCAAAATATAATACAAGTACAGGTTGTTCTGTCTTGCACGGAAATGGAAGCAATATACTTACTTGTAACCCTTGATTTATCAAATTTTTTGAATGTTGTGCTTATAAGATGACCCCTACTCTGCATAAATCAAATTTTCATTAAAAAAATGTAGACTTATAAGTGAGTATATACAGTAGGTAGATAAGGTTTTGGAAATTGCTAGATTTTTAAGAGAGAGTGATGCTTAGGTAAAAGACCTAAACTGAAAAATTAAACATCTGGTGTTAACTTAATTTTAATCCTGTTGTAATATATCATAATAGATAAATATTTTCTTATCTATTTTTCCAGTTAAAGTTCAATTTATCATGCAGATTTTAGTATCAAATCCAGTAAGAAAACAAGGTAAAACTGAGCCCCTCACTGAAATATTCCATTTTCAATGAATTCACTGTTTGATTTTTTCTGGGAAATGAAGTGTCCACTCACACATCTGCTTCTGCTTCCACATCATCCAATTTTTAGTGGTAAATCAGCGCCATGCATCTAAACAATCTTTGACAAGCTGACTTTTGAGAATGATTTGAGAACACTTGTTTTGATCCATTTAATTATTTTCCAAACAGTAAGTATTTATCAGTCTCCTGTAATAATTGCATAAACTATTGATGATGATTGGATGATAAACACTGCTTGTGGGTGCTTGATTTTCAGGTGGATAATTGTTAGAGATGAGTGCCTTTTATTTCTAAACACACCTGTGAAATAAATCTTATGGGCTATATTATTTTATTAACCATTATCACCTAGTCCCTGCTTTTTCATGTGGCTAAATGTTAGAGACGAGTGCCTTTTACTTCTAAACACACCTGTGAAATAAATCCCATGGGTTATATTATTTTATTAACCATTATCACCGAGTCACCTCAAAAATCAGTGACATGCATAAAAACAGTCTAAATCAGTGACATGCATAAAAACAGTCTTTGACACACTGATTGTTCAGAGTCAGTAATCTTGGCACATTTGAGCTCACAAACTGCCCATGGCTAGGTATATAAATATTTATTTCCTATTTGTCAAACATCCTTTAAACAGTACAGTTACATTATCATGTCTGCGCGAGAAAATGCAAGACTAACTTTGACATTAACTACAAGGAAATGACAGAATGTCAGTATATAGTGTGAAATAAAGGATCGATAGATGAAAGAAACTGGAGCAGTTACGTATTTGAAGAATGGTACATATAAATGCAAAGTATAGGTACTGCTATATGTACTGTGCCAAGATCACAGGGTATAAAACTTGCAGAACACTCTCTCTCTCTCTCACGGGAAAGTACTTTGCAAACATGAGCTTGCCCAAGCCAAATTTGAGCCTGTCCAAGGAGTCGCAGAAGTGGATTTGTAAAGCCCTGCTTGTTCTACCTCATATACATAGATATGTGGTGAAAATAGGACAGTATATAAATTGATTCTGAATATAATCAGATGGAATTTTATTTGACTTCTAATGCACCATAGATCAACCAAAGCAGGTTTACATGGTTTAATTTATTAAGATTTTATTGAAACTAAGGACATGCACTTAGTAAATACACAGGGTCTTTTCTGGATCTGAAAATTTAGTAGGGAAATTCCCTTCTCTAGTTGCAAAAAAAAAACTGGTCATTTTCTGAATCAGGTGGGATTTCATGAAGAAATAAAGGTAGAGCTTGAAAATATAATGTGGAGTTCTTACATATTTGGTTGATATTTTGGCATGAGTTGTTAGAAATTAGCATGAATCTTGCAACTGCACATCATAGAATAGACCCTGAATACACTGTATTTTTAACTTTCTTTTTGTATTAAGTATATGATAACTTGCACAACAGTAAATCAACAGGGACGGTGTGTTCACATCACATAGCTGCACAGAATATTGGCAGTTACATCAAAGACTGTGATTGTTCTTTAATTCTCATATCTTCTTGAGGCAATTACTTTTTTCCTTTCACAAAATTTTATTTTTAAGTATCTTATTTATTGTCCCCCACTTTTCATAGAAAATGAACAACATTAAATTGGGCCTTTCTGTCCTTCCAGCCATTCATTCTCCCATCCATCCCTTAGTCTCACTTTTTTTTTCAGGATAATAATCCCCTTATTGGATTTCAACCAATTTTTGGTGCACAATTTAATATTGATAAGCCTCTGGCTGAATTTGATTTTCATCATTTTACATCATTGGTTAGCAGAGTTAGCCCCTGATTGTCTGACACACCCATTTTCATTTCTACACAATACCTCCCTTTATTATTGGATTTCAGCCAAATCTGGTATGTAGCTCGATATTGATGAGGCCTCAGCTGAGTTTGATTGTCAGCATTCTACATCATCATTTAGCAGAGTTATAGCCCCTGATTCGGAAAAAAATGCATGTGCAGCTTTGTTTAATGAGGTGTATCAATGTCCATATCCATATATCAATATCAGATTTCACTTACCATTGATCCCCTGGTGTGTTGTTATACTTATCCTTTTCTCCAGGCCTCACCCAAAACAAATGACTCTTGCGTTTGAGCTATGTGTGTTGCATTCACATTGTGTGTGTATTGACTGCAAACATACATTCCTGTTAGGTTCTCCAGTTGCACAGATGTAAGAAATTTTCTGAGTTGAGAAATAAGACATGCTCTCTTGCACTAATACATTGTATTCATTCAGAGCAATAGAATTAACAATGCATGCAGAGTGAATTTTTCAGCTTGTCTGCTCCACAGTACATGTAACTGGTGTGTAGTCTCATTTGTGTATCAATCAAAATACAGTTCAGAATCTGTGTAAGTTCATGTATTTACCTGCCAAAAATCTGGTAATTGCTTTATTCCTCAGAAATGACATATTTTACAGAATAATGTTTTAAGGGGGTAAGTTCTCAATAGATCTTAGAAGTTGGCTGACTTGCAAGATACTCGTCCATTTTATATCAGCTGATAGGGAGCACATGCCTCCCCAGAAGATAATTAAGTAAAGCCAACATACCAGATCAGTGCCTTGACTAGTGAAACTTTGAATTGCATCTGAAAGTTAAAAAGTTTTTGGGGGGTTTGGGGAGGTATGCAAGAATAGCAATAATACATGTTTTTTCTAGTATCAATGTTCACCAAATCCTTCTATTGTGTTGGAATCCTCACCCTTTGGACTTGGGGTTCAATGATCCACTCAGGATTCAGCAAACATTGATACCAGAAAAAACATTTGAGCCATATATTGACAGACTACTCACTTTAATTTCTGCACAAGAGCTCCTTTAGTTATGACTGGATGTCAACCAATATTGGTAGACAGCTTGATATTGATTGATGAAGCCTCATCTGAGTGGGTTTGATTTCTCAGCTGAGTTTGATTGTCAGCTTTCTGCATTATCATTTAGCAGAGGTATTACTCTGATTAACAGATCCAGCCACTTGAATATATACCCAACTTTATTTATGATTGGATTTCAACCAAATTTGGCAGCCAGCTTGATATTGATAAAACCTCAGCTGAGTTTGATTATCAGAATTCTCAGGGCTTGAAATTGATGCTAGCAAGCTAGCATTTTGATAGTTACATTTCTGATATTGCTAGCTAAAAAAAATGAACTAGAAGTTTCTTGCTAGTGTTATTTTTAAATTTTTATTTCAAAATGCAAAATATGCTAGTGGACATTGAAAATAGCCTGATTTTTGCTTGTACTGTACTGTACTGTGAAGAGTTGATTTCGGGCCCTGAATTCTACATCATTATTAAAGTGGAATTATAGCTGTTGGTTCTCTGTCCCATTCACTTTCATAACTGCACAATAACTCTGGTAATTTTAATTGGATTTCAACCAAATTAGGTATGCAGCTTGACATTGAGGAGGCCATTGTTGAGTTTGATTGTCAGCATTCTGTGTCAAGTAGCAGAGTAACAGACCTACTTATTTTGACAAGATCTCACCTGTGGTAAATTATCATTGTTCTGTCATGTTGCAGAGTTACAGCCCCTGATTGTCAGACCAACTTATATTGACCAGATCTCACTTGGGTTCGATTGTAAGTGTTCTGTGTCATCATTAGTGTCTTCATTTACAAATGTACCATAACTCATTTACTACATCAACATTGTCAGATTGCTTTTTCTGCTACAAAACTACATTCCACTACATCCAACAAAATGTGGGAAACGTCAGATCTTTGAATTTGCTTGTTCTATACTGATTTGTGTATCCCTTTTCAAGGAATTGATAGAATCTCAATTTTTTGTAGCAAACAGCATTCGATTTTTCTTTAACCCTATTCTTGTGTCCCCACAAATAAATAGTCCAACAGGTGATGAAAGTTGCATTATGGTGCTTTTGTAATTATAGACTTTTGGTGTCAGATAAAAGGTCATTATGGTATTATATGTGATTTATTGTTATCATATCCAAGTGTCTTAGCACGTTTTTTTTTTCAGTGACACATCACACTCGCTTGAGTTGTTGTCCTTGGGAAAGGATCAAGGCAAAACATGTAGCTAGCAGAACAAATTTAACCCATGACACTTTCAGATTATTTTATATTCATTGTTTAAAAAGGTTTTCCCTTAGTCTTAAACAAATTATGACCGTAAAAGATTTAAACATGCAGTTTTGGCTGTGATAGAGTCAACCATTTTCTTTGGTACTTAGACACGAGGCATACACCCAAAACCTCACTTTCAATTAACGAGATAATGTGATAACCAGCATTACCTTGATTTTTGGTGATTGTGAAACTCATATTCTATCTCTTCTTTAATTATTGGGTAGAAATTCATGAAACTTGGTACTTTCTTTTGTTCTTATGGTAACCATGTGCAAGAGAGTATTCTTTTTTGTTCCCTTCTTTGTGGTCCCTGAGAGGAGATAGTATGTTAAATTGACCACAATTTCAATCCAGTGAGATTTTTGAATATATTTGACAAAACTTTATATACATGTATTATGCTATTATAGTTGGAAGATGTTTGGAAGACATTTGATATTTTACTGATCTTGGTTATGATCCCTTGATTATTTTTTATTTTTCTGTCAGCCAAGGGGTTGGGTAGGAGAAAGAATAGATGGTTTAAAAATACTGTTTTCAGATTAAACGATTCATAATAAATATGAGGATTTGCAATTGCAAGCCATAAATGTTGCTCCAGCTACTATTCTCTTTGATATGTAAGGTAAAAAAAGCCTCATTAATTGATATAAAACATTTCATTTACAATGTTGCACACAGAGCACTGGCTCCTTTTGTCCTATGTCCCCCAAATCATGACCCTGTGAGCCCCTCAGGGTGCACTTTTTCGTCAGAAAAAAATAAAAAATATGCCTACAGCTTTTCATTAGTGGATCTCCATTCAGGTCTCTGTTGGTGCTAGCAATGGCTAAAGTTGCGAAAGGTGATATAACTGTAGGATGGCAGTGAATATCTATTTTAAAACAATGTATCTGGCAATGAAAACATTCAAGGTTTATGGTAGTCAGCCAAGTTGCAATGTAAAGTGTTTGACTGCCGTTAGTGTAACATATTTTCAAGGTTAAAGTCACCCCAACTGCGAGGATGATTAAATTTATTTTGAGGTTGAAATATTGACAAAATAGACTCAATTTATGCAAATATACAATTTGCCAGTTAATTACTGATTTGTTAGTTTGGAAAGAAAAATAATTCCAAAAAATATGGGTATTTATTATAATAAATGCTGATAGATGAAGAGTGTACACAAAAGTTAAATGAGAGCAAGATCCGAAACGGAAAATTCCAGGCTAACCGGATATTCAAACATGTTAATGTTTTCACGAGGTATTTGAGCACATGATAAAACTTTTATTGCAGTAATGTAAGTGTCCATGGAAAATATGATTGTACAGTGCAGACCATAAAGTTAGGTTGGCAAAACTGTCGAAGTAAATAAGATTATCTTATTTTTATAGCACTATTATTGCATTATGTTCTATTATTTTCCTTTGTCCCTCTAAAATGTTGTGTTTCCCCAAGTTTTGGAGGGTGGGTGACACAGTGTCTCCTGCCCTTGGGATCCTGTGTGCAACACTGTATTTACTCAGTCTGTTAAATTTATTAAATAACATGGATATGTCAAAAGTATCCTGAAATATTTTACACTCTTTTTCTTTTGTAAATATAAATTTGTTGACCATAAAATTGCTACCTTTATTAAATTGTCTCCTTCGCACCCATATGTCTGCTGTCTAAGTGTAAATGCGTATCATGTGCACATCATTGCATATCTACATTATGAACAGATTTTACTGTGCATGCAGATATGTCTATAGTTTATTTATATATATATCATATGTCCTACAGGAAGCCATATGTACTGGAATGGAGGCAGCTATAACCAAAGAGGATGCTGTCATTACAGCGTACCGTGCACATGGCTGGACTTACATCAGAGGAGTCCCTGTACAGGGGGTGTTAGCAGAACTGACAGGTGATTGTAATTACCATTACCCTCACTTTAATAGCCATATAACAATCTTGAAATCCTAATATATGATTACTAGTATTTTGAACTTGTATATACAATCGGGACTTATAGTAGGACTTTATCAGTCACATTTGCCTACTATATTATGTTTACATAATATTTAAAGGGTCACAAGCCACCAGCTCATGGTAAAAAAACGTGAAGTTACAAGTATAGATTTGTTGAATACAATGCTATTAAATCAGTATGGTCTGTCACTGTTCTCAAGTCTTATTAACTCTTCAGTTCGATAGAAATAGGATAAAATACCATGTAAGTGGTATTTTTTATGCCAAGCTAATTTTACTTGTTATAAACTTTATCTTTCCATAAAAAATGAACATGTAAACATATACATGCGTAATCATTGTAACATGATCCCTTAACCTGTTATAAATAAACCGGTAAAAAAAATTAAATCATCCACATTTGTGTTGTTTTGTAAAAAGAAGAAAGAAATCAGCAATAAAAATGATTTATTATGTGGTGTTAGTTTGGCTGCTATTGAATGCAGCCAGTTTCATGAACTGTCTCATCCTTAATTCCTTTCTCTAACCTCCACCAGAAATGCAATACAATATTAGAGCCTATTGCACATACTACTTGAATATATGACATGATGTGCCATAACATGCTTCTCTGTCAAATACTTAACCTGATCACATTACATTAGGATAACTTTCTCTGCTACCTCCGAATCCAGCCCTCCTGGAAAGAAAAAAAATGTCTACCTCTCGATATATTATATAGACAAAGGGAAGCAACTCTTTCAGGTTAACTCCCTATTTCTACCCACTAGGTGGCTATCGTTATACCCGAATGTAACCAGTTTTCACTTTCGCTGTCATACTGCAAAGATGTCCTCCATAGAATCCAGTTAATCTTATTCTTAAATTTCATCATCCACCTTTTATTTTCAGTGGTACAGTAAGACAAAATGTTGTTTTATATGGTGCATACATTTTTTGTAAAAATCCAGTGAATTTATTGATATTTTGACATTATCATACCATTAATTGTCATCACAATTGACTTCGAATGGCAACATACATTTTCACCAGTGGAATTTCCTGGGCACTGTATTTAGGCATTTATTCCAAATTATAACTAATTTTTATAATGTGGTTGGCATTTATTTCAAATTTTATATATATTTGTTGTATTCACTTGTTCGTTTATTCTCTTTTTCATTACAGAGAGGACAACAAAGTGCACTAAATGCAAGCAATTCAAAATCAAGGGGGCTGTCCATGAACATGCCTGCTTTGTACCAAATGTTCTTCAACACATGTCTGTAAAGTGTGTGCCATGTGGACCGAGAATACATGGTCTAACATTCTTAAGAAACAACTCGAAGGCGGCAGAAAGAGAGCACTATCAATTTCTTCTCAGCATTAAGTGCTCAATTTATGCCCCGAGTCTGAATCGCTAACGAGTCTGATGGGGGACGTTGAGATGCCTCCTCCACCCCCCATGAAGATTCAGAAGACAACGCCAGATCATAATGCAGCCTGAATGAGAGATGCTTCCAACCACTAGATGGAATCGTGCATGATTTCTCTAATTTTAAGGCTTTGTCATTGAGATTATTGACGACAGAACAGGAAGAAGTTTATAGGGATCCCACTGGGGATAATCCTTTAGCTCCGCCCATGAGGTCTGAGAATCCTAAGTCAAATATCACCCTGCCTATGGGGTGTGAAGGTGTAGAGTCATACTTATCTCCGCCTGTGCAGCATGAATGCACAATATCCTGTACTCTGTCTGTGCATGAGAACGTTCTTGCCGGATGTGAAGGTGTACAATTTGACTCATACGGATGGATGGACTGACCAAGTCGCAATTTGACTTGTACGGACGGACGGACAGCCATACTGGTCGACCATAAGGGCATTTATCATCTGCCGTATGCCATTCCAACTGTTGACCAACTGGTCCAGCCATATGAATATGCAATATATGACTACAGTGGTCACAATTCGGTTATCTTGGACTGGTGAGTCGGCCGGCCGGCCACGTATACCTACATCTATGGTATCTTACAACGAACATACTGCACTACTGACCAGCCAGCCAGACCAAACATTACTATGCCTCTTCATAGCAAACTGGCTTTATTCATAGAGCCGTCTGGCTGAGCCAAACTGGCTACACCGAACCGGCATTCTAGTGTACCACCACTCGTAACAGCATATCCTATGGGCAAATAATGCATGGCATTTTTGTCATTGCCATATGGAATGCTCTACCCATGGACCCAAGGTGTACAAGAGGAGGACAGAAATCTATTATATCTTGCCTCTATCCAGATGTCCTCCTCCACCTACAGTCATCCCTACCTACAAGGTCAAAGTCTCTGTGGGTGTAAACGATGACGACAACAGTCCATCATTTAGAACAATGCCTCAGAAATCACCAGGTGTCTCTAGAAAAAAATTAACAACCCCGGTAATGCAAAAGCCTTCTTTTCCATGAGTCATTTGCCAGCTAGCTTCTCATCTCACTGGTATATGACGCACATTGACACATACTGTTCAGAAATATCTCATGTCGCAAAGGATATTTTCGCTTTTGGCATGACTGCCCCACTTTGTTTTAAGGTGGATCAGCAAGCCTTCATTGTCACCTCCAAGTTAGTGACGTCATTGATGTGACACCAGTCATTAAAACCCCGCTATTTCCCTTCGTATGCCTTCAGAGTGGAGGGCATTCTAGCCTAGGCCTGTCTGACACATTTTCACATTCCAATATGATGTCGTGCGAATATCTTCGCTTCGCCTATCGGGGCAAAGTATATCAATTCCATGCTTTTCCTTTCAGACTCAACCTAAGCCCTTGGGCCTTCACTAACATTTTAGACTGTGTAATCTCAAGGTTCAGGACAACCTCCTCCACACTGACAGTGGTGTACCTGGACGACATCCTTCAAAAACATTGGGTAGGTTCTGTTTTGGTCCAAGATATGAACAACCTTCATTGTCACCTCCAAGCTAGTGAGGAACATTATATCAACTTCCTCACTACTTGACTAACATCCTTGGTGATTTTTCGCTTCGATCAGAAGGCCAGAAGTGATCATGCCTTGGATTCAGTAAGCCGTATCACCAAGGTCGTGAATAGGCTTCTCACCACACCATGGCTAGTGCCCTGAAGCCTTCTGCAACATGGACTTAGTCAGGAGAGATGTACTCCTGCACTCTTCTCTAAAACCACACCATGTGGCAGCCTTGCAAACCCTCCTGTTTGGGGGTCAAATTGAGAAGGTCAGAAAACAGGCGGCACAAGAGTTGCCTCTCCATCTGTCAGTGCAAGCTCCCATATCTGGACTTCCTGCTCAAGGATCATTCCAGAGAAGGGCAATCGTCAGCAGGGATACAATAGAAGCAGTGGTGTGACATCAGTGATGTCACACCACTCTCTGCCTCCATTCCTCAACTGGCCAACTTCTTTCTCTTTCTCTTTGAAGACAAGAAGTTAGCCCCGATCACCATAAAAGGATACCGGTCCATGATCTTGGACACGTTCTGACATCATGGATGAGACAATATTGAACACAGCAAGGACCTTTCTGACATGCTATCCAATTTTTATTTATCCAGACCACGCTCACTCACGTTATTCCCAAAATGGAATCTCTCCTGGGTGTTGACATAGCTTAACTCATCCAAATTTGAGCCCCTGTCATCTACATCCATCAATCAGCTATCATATAAGACTTGCTTTCTGACAGTGCTTGCCTCAGCATGCAGAGTGAGTGAGCTACATGACCTCTCTGTTGACCTGAACTACATGCAGTTCAGTCCTGATGGATCAGTTGTCATAATGGCGCAACCTGGTTTTATTGCTAAAAACAGGTTGCCGTCACTAGTCAATCAACAAATAACTATTCGTCCTCAATCGATTCATCGAGAGAGGCGAAGCTCCAGAATCCCGTACACGCTTTCAGATATTATCTGAAGTGTACGGAGAGCATCCGCAACAGCCGGACCAGGCTTTCTCTGCCTCTCATTGCTGGAAAACAAGACATAACACTACAAGTGCTAGCCACTTGGTTAAAAGGAGTTACAAAATCGGCGCACACTGGCCTCTCTCAGGAGTAGGTATGTCTCATGAAAATCTTGGCTCATGAAAGACAAGCAATTTCCAAGAGTCTGGCATTTGAACATAATGTCTCAGTTCAAGACAAAGTGGAGTCAGTTGGATGGCATGCCCAGACCACTTTCTCCAGTTTCTATCTGTGGCACATGGCTTCGCAAAGGAGAGAACTGAACCTCATCATGCCAGTGGTAGCTGCACAGACAGTGACCACTCCCCACTCATGACAGCACAACCTTGGAACCAGGCGGTATTGGCCACTTTTGCTGGATTCACCTGGAAAACGTTAAGGGTGAGACCATGATCAAGAGTGGAATCCCACAGGGATCTACCTCACAGGTGTATAAACAAAAGGTCTCCTGTTGTGCTAAACTAACATTAGGAGAATTTCATCCGTTAGGAGAGCAGTCATGCTCCTACTGGGTGACACAGGTAGAGGAAGGATGCACAGTATTTCCTCCTCCTATTATTTATTCTTCTAATGTAACGTGATCAGGTAATGTATTTGAAGGTGAAAGCCCATTTTTTAGTAAATTGTGTTTCTTCGATAATGCTTACCTGATCACATTACAAATAATCCCTTCCACCTTTCCCCACAAAGTGAGCATCCTTTAAGGTTTCACAGAAGTAAAAACTGGTTACATCTGGGTATAATGGTAGCCTCCTAGTGGGTAGAAAGGGGAGTTAACCTGTAAGAGTTTCTTCCTTTTGTCTATATAATATATAGACAGAAAGACATTTTTGTCTTTCCGGGAGGGCTGGATTCAGAAGTAGCAGTCAAAGTTATCCGAATGTAGTGTGATCAGGTAAGTATTATCAGAGAAACATAATTTACTAAAACATTTGCTATCTTTGAAAACATGATTTGCTGACTGGTATCTTTGAATTGTCCATAGTGTTTAAGACTTGCCTGTGCAAGCATGTCGAGACATTTATATCACTTTTCTGTTAGTGGCTACATTGGTGTAGTCATCATTGTCAACATTGAAAATCTGTTTTAGAGTTTTGCGCAAAAGATTTGTATATCCCCACTGCTTGCAGCTGAGTTATTTTGATTTTGTCCTGTACGTCTGTCCCCAGCTAGCAAGATTGTGCAAAAAACACTGAATGTAGACAGTTGAAATTTGGGTAGCATATTTGTAAGCATATGTAGATGACCTAATTAGATTTCAAGTTACAGCAGCAGGTTTTTAGTTTTTTTTTACACATTTTTGAACTTTTGGAACATAGACATTTTGACATAAACTTTGATAGATCGAATAAACAAATACCACTTGAGGTAGACAAATGCGGTTTTTGTTAGAGTTATTTCCCTTTGAGTTGGAGCCTCATGCAGTGTATGACAGTCTTGTGAACATAACTAGTCTCACAGCTTTCAGTAGATTGCCATGTAACTTTGTACATGTTATGGTCATCATTTGAAGATGTGCATATCAAAAAATTTCTGTTGTCCAACAACTTTTGTTAGAGAGTTCTTGTCCTTTTTGTCTTGCAGCTGAATGCAGTGTGACAGAATCTTGTGAATGCAACTAGTCCCACAGTTTTTAACGGATTACTGTTAAACTTGGCTCACATTGTGGTCATCATTTCATGATGTACATATCAACAAAGCAAATTTTGTTAGAGTTATTGCTTTTATTTACTTGGAGCTGTCTATGTTATGGCTATCTCCTGAAGATGTGCATATTGATGAATCACTGTGCTAACAATGTTTGTTCGAGAGTTTTTTACTTTTTTGTTGTGCAGCTGAATGGAGTGCTGGACAGAATCTTGTGAATCCAACTTGTCTTGCAGTTTTTTTGTGGATAGTTGTGAAACTTGGTACATATTTTATGGTCATCATTGAAAGATGCACATATTGACAAATCTTTGTGATGTCTTGATTTTGTAAGAGTTATTACCCTTTTAGACTTGCAGCATGATGCAATGTATGACAAAATTTGTGAATGCAACTACTCTATTGGTTTTTAGTGGATTGCTGTGAAAACTTAGTATATATAATGGTCATCATCAAAAGATATGTATGTTGACCAATCATTGCACTGGCAGAAGCATTATGTCCTTTTTTAGTTCTACTGGTCATAGACCAGAAGAGCATATGGGATTGCCTGTTGTCCATCATCCTTCATCCATCTGTCTTTTAGCACAAGTTTGTTATCGCTACTCCTGAACTACTTGGAGGATTGGCATTAAACTTTACACACAGTCTAGTTGATCCAAAATGAAAATGGTGCTGCTTGGATATCCAGTAAGAAAATCTTGTTGTCGCTACTCCTTCTGAACAGATGTTCATATAAACATGGGGTTTTTACTATAAGACTTCTTATGATGTCTAGTTGGTCCTAAATGAATATCATGTGAATCTAATATATCTGCCATGGCAGCCATTTTGAAAGTCTTTTTATCGCTACTCCTTTTGATGGCTAGTTGATCCTAAATGAAAATGGTGTCAATGTAACCTCCAATATGTCCATCATTGTGGCCATCTTCAAAATCTTGTTATTGCTATTTTCCCAATATGACATGGGATTTTCACGAAAAGACTTATGATGTCTAGCTGGTCCTAAATGAAAATCATTCCACTTGGACATCCAATATGGCCACCACAGTGGCCATCTTGAAAATCTACTCCTCTTGAATGGATGGTCATATCAGCATAAGGTTTTCACTAAACAACTTTTTATGACATCTAGTTGGTCCTAACAAATAGTGCCAATCTGATGTCCAGTATGGCTGCCACAGCAGCCATCTTGACAATCTTATTGCTACTCCTCTAGAACGGAAAGTCATATCAGCATGGGGTTTTCACCAGAAGACTTCTTATGATGTCTAGTAGGGCCTAAATTAAATTGGTGATGCCTAGACATCCAATATGGCCACCACAGCAGCCATCTTGAAAATCTTGTTATCGCTACTTCACTTGAATGAATGGTCGTATAAGCATGGAGTTTTCACTCCATTCTGACATCCAGTATTGTCACCACAGCAGCCATCTTGAAAATCTTGCTATTGCTATTCCTCCTGAATGGAAAGTGTTATCAGCACAGGGTTTTCACCAGAAGACTTCTTATCATGTCTAGTTGGTCTTAAATAAAACTTGTGAAAATCAGACATCTAATACGGCCACCACAGCAGTCATATTGAAAATCATATCACTATTCATCCTAGATTACATGTCATATCGACATTGGGTTTTCACCAGAAGACATGTTATGATGTCTAGTTGGTACTAAATGAAACTGATACCAATATGACATCCAGTATGGCCACCATGTTGGCCACACATCCAGTATGGCCACCATGTTGGCCATCTTAAAGGTCTTATTATTGCTACTCTAGAATTGATGGTGATATTGACATAGTGTTTTCACCAAAAGACTTCTTACGATATCTAGCTGGTCCTAAAGGAAAATGGTGCCCAGCAAACATCCAATATGACTGCCACAATGAACATATTTAGAATCTTGTCATTAATTCTCCTGAATGGATGGTCATATTGGCATGGGGTTTTCCCCCAAAGTCTTCTAATGGTGTCTACTTTGCCAATGAAGGAAATTTGTGCCAATCTTACTTCCAATATGGCTGCCACAGCGGCTAATTTGAAAATCTGATTGCTCAAGAATATCAGAGATGGTTTCAACACTCAGGAGTTAAAAAGAAGAAATGGTCTTCTCTTAAATTCCTGAAAATTTATTACAGACTGTAGAGTGTCAGTCCCTTCGAGGGACTCTTGTTCTGTGTGTACAATGTGTATCAAATGATAATCACTATAATGCTTAATGCTTTTGTTCATCATATGTTTGAGTTTTTCTTAGCTCAGTGTTAGTATGTTTCTGAAAATTATGACCCTTTGTAGAGTTGTAATAATTTGTCCAATCCTACTGCTATCATTTATTTGGAAGTGAGTTACAAGAAATTTATTTGATAAATTTTCTGCAGGTAGAGTTTCAGGATGTACCCAAGGTAAGGGAGGCTCCATGCATATGTACACAAAAAATTTCTATGGAGGGAATGGAATTGTGGGTGCTCAGGTAGGTAAAATTCTAAAAGAACTATCCATAATGATGGTAAGTCTTGGGACACTATAAGTCTTAGGAGACTCTTAATTATTTTCAAAAGTAATTTTTTTTTTTACCTATAAAAGTTGGGACACGAAGCTAAAGCAATTTTGTCATGTACTATATGTCTTGGGACACCTAAAATATTACATTTTTCTACTGATATCGACGTAGTTTATCGATCGTAACTCTGATGTAAAACAAAAACATGACTTCGTGGTTGTTAAGGGACTATCATTATGAATTATTACATGGAAATGTTATAAATTATTATAATTTGTTTGAAAAGTCAAGGAATATATTTAATTTGTCTGTTTTCTTATTATTTCTACTGATTTAAAATATGTATAATTTGATCAGACAATGTCAGACAGTGACAAGAATTGAGCATTAGTGGTATTGAACAGTTACTTCTCCCTTTTGTGCTCTAGTTTACTATTTTCAATTTATGCATTATTGCATTAAAATTGTCGAAGTCACCTGTAATTACCGGGGGGTGGGGGTTGCCCTGAAAATGGAAATACTTAACTCATTCAAATGTGATACCAGTATGACAGCAATGAAAATAGAGTTTATTTCAACTCTTGCATTTATTGTGTGCATGTTTACATCATGGCATCACCACATGTACATTGAAGATTTTACTTACGCTAAATGAAGTACATCCCTTGGATTTGAATCATAGTCACCACTGTACTAAACTGAAATAATATCTCTAAAATACGATAAAGAAGTTTCAGAAATAATGATTTTAAAATAAAAACTCCATGGTAGTTTGCTTTGATGTAAGCGACCTTAAATAAATACCTGTCTACTCAGCTAAGGTAATCATGCAAATATTACGGAGTATAGGGCAATTACACATCAAAGTACCTGCATTGCCGCCCAACAAAATTTCCTCTTTACCCAACCCATTTTTCAGGGTTTAAACAATTAATTGGCCTGGATTGCTGTCAGAAAAACAAAAGACAAATCTGCTAATTATAAACAAAAGGAGACGCCAAAGCAACCAGCTTGCCAAATCAAAAGTGGAATGAATAATGTGTGGAGAATTACGATTTTGTGAAGCCAAAACACACAACTAAAATGGATCTATGATGATTTTAATCGATCTATATTCATAATTTTAACATATTACGATCATTTTTTCATTAATATATGAGTTATCTGAATTTATGCTGGTTATGTGCTGTATATAATTAAACGTGCGCCTTTTCATATAGTTTACATCACTTTGTAGGATCGTTTATACAAATGAAAAATATTAACTCTTGAGCACGTGAATCCAAATAAATAAAACAGCAAATGGATGTCTAGCTGAAATGTAATCTGGAAGAATGCGATTTGGTAAACTATTTTTGGAAATAAGCAAGGATATAAGCGACAACAAGCACATTTTGCACTGTGTCAGTGCTGTACACTATAGTACAGGTCTCCCGGTAAACTCTAAGCAGCCCGTGAATTATGAAGTCTTTATTTACCATTATTTTATTTCATGTTGGAGAATTTGGAAAATATGCACATACAAAATAATAACATAAAAACAATCATAGTAGTTTATAACAGTTTATTGACATGGTAATTGAACGAACTGGTCACTGCTGTGTGACATATGGCAATTTTCCCAATTTTGTCTTTAAATTTTTTTGTGTCTACAAGTTTTGGGAGACCAAAAATGGTGTATATTTTACATGCATATAAGTCTTGGGACACAAAAAAAAAAATTATTTTTTCATGTTCCAAGACTTACCGTCATTATGGTACATCTCATTTGTATGCCCAGGCATGACAGTTGTAGGGGCACGTGGTGCTACCCTTGTCTGTCCATATGTACATCCTTTTAGCACAGTTAAATCCAAAAGGTTGCATTTAGACATCAGTGATGCATTGTGAAAGGCACACAAAAAGCAACCATCTATATCATTTGCAAGCTCAGTGTGCCAACTATTAGGCAATTTAAGTCATCAAGAGGCTTGATTATAACACTTAGACCTTGTGACAAGTTTTTCATTGATCAAGATTACCTCATGTTTTGTCAGACCTCTGAGTGAACAGCATCTGGTACTGGTGTTTGGAGAGATATCGCAGCTGTTCAGGAGTAAAGAATGGGCAAGAAAATACCAGTTCAGAAATGACTAAACTGAAAAATAAGATTTCATTTCATTTTAGCTGTGCAGCAATTTGAAAGAAACAACTCATGATAGAGTTATATGCAGGCACTAAGTTATTTCAGTTCTTATCTGTAAACATTCTTATTTTCAATAAGAACATGAGAACATTTCACAATAATTTAGTATCAAACAGAAATACAAGTATAAAATTAATGTATATGAAAGGAATATGATATAAATATTCATAATTGTGGTGCTGTAAGAAGCAAGCAATATTCATAGTAGAAATAATAGGCAGGGCTCCCTGTAAGTGAGAAGGGTCCCATTATTAGACCCAGGGGGCCCTAAGGGCCCCATTTATGGGAAAGCTGGAGAAAAGACTGCTGGTTAGGTTTTGCATTTAGGTTAGTTTCAGGCAGTGTGGTGGGGCAGCCATATTCATGAACACATTTCTAGTTTAAAATTTGAATACAAAACATCATATTACAGGGCCCATGCTGGACTTGAATATTTGGGTGAAATAACTTCTCTCCCCAGCCAGAAGAAGGTGAAAATAGGCAGAAGTGAATGTAGAAATTTTGAAATTGATGATGTTCAAAATAATCACTTTAAACTTTGTTTGCATATTTTCATGTAAAATAATTAAATTACTGATGAAGTGCAATCAAAACTTTATAAAATATTAAAACTTTATTAATTTTGTTCACCACAGTTTTTGTATAACACAGCTACCTCAAAAATAGGTTACAGTCAAAGATTAGCAGCTGTTTCCATAGTGAGAGTCATCTTTTCATATCTTTATCAGATGAAATATTGAATACAATTATTAATTTTATGAGTCGTAATTCACTTCCAATTTGGTTACAAAAATTAATTTCTTTCACTTGTTTTTCCAAGGATAATACTTTGTATGAATATTTGGTGGGAATTCCTTAGATAGCAATGTAATTTCAGGTATTTATGGGCATTGAATTAGCACCAAAAATGACTACAGAGCATAAAACTTCTTTTTGTAAATTTCCACCCTCATCTTTGAGGAGAAATTCGACATTTTCTAGACTTGATTATTAATGGATCATATTGAAACAAAATCAAGGCAAGGCAAAATGAAACTTCACTTTTTGGGCATATTTAGGTAAAATTACAGTGTAGCACAAACAACTATTTTGCCTGAATCAGACCCAAGTGTGGACCGAGTAGTATTGTTTACTTTATTGTTTTCATACTGATGTTATGGTGTAATATTGGTAGTATCAGGGGTGGATGGAGTTTGAAATGCTGCCGGTCCAACTGCCCAGGACTGGTAGATTTTAGTGATGCACAGAGATACCTAAAAAGTTAGATGCCCTAAAGTTGGGCAGTGATTTTGGGCTTTTGTTATAGATTGAGAGTGAATGAAGTCCTTATAACGTTAATAATAAGGCTTACAATAAAACTTATTTCATAGAAATGATGTTTATACATAAATGTGTATCATAGATGAATGGGGTTTATTTAAACTGTCTTCTATATGCAAGAGGCTGCTGCATTAAGGTAATTACTCAAGATGGATAGACTCAATTTTTCCCACCATTAACAGGTTCCTCTAGGAGCAGGGATAGCTTTTGCCTTGAAGTATCAGAAGAAGAACAATGTGTGTCTAGCATTGTACGGAGATGGAGCTGCGAATCAGGGCCAGATTTTTGAGGCGTATAACATGTCCAAACTGTGGAACTTGCCAGTTATCTATATTTGCGAGAACAATGGCTATGGCATGGGCACTAGTGCTGAGAGAGCTGCTGCCAGTACTGCCTACTACAAGAGAGGAGACTATATCCCAGGAATTTGGGTGAGTACATTTCCCCACATGAAGCAAGTTTAAACGGATGGTTAGGATAAGGCTTCATTTTGCATTAGTCAATCAACACTGATTCTTGTCTGCCAATGAATGGAGGGGCACAAGATTTTTTTAGTTGAACCCACATTAGTTGAAAAGCAAGACATCGTAGTCACTTTTCCATAACTCCTTAATGGGCTGTGTTCTTCCATGGGATTTTTCATCAGTGAGCAAACGACAGCTCCTTCTGTGGCAAACATTCACACCCTTTGACCTTGAGTTGGCCACAGATTTAGAAAATTTGCTTTAAATTTTTGGTCAAAGATTTACTTGTGCTTAAATTTCCATAAGCCCTGGATGGATTCAGTATATACTTGGTATTATGTATCATAGTGAAGCAAAGGTGTTTCATTCTGTGATACACTCTCTCACCCTTATAGCCTTGGGGCCAAGGTCACAGACATTGAAGATTGATGTTAAGATTTTAGTGATAGTTTTTATCTACTAGCAGGCAGTGTAGAAAGGGGATATGGCATCTTGCCTGTTTCTTTATTCATTCGTTGGTGTGTTTATTCATTCTTTGGTGCGTTTATTCATTTGTTACACATTTGTGACACCCTCTATATCTTGGACCCTATTTTACATTACATACATTTCATCAAAATTCATATGTGGATTATTCTCAGGAAGGGTAAATCATCTGTAACAGAAGTAGGTCAAAGTGATCCATTTTGCACACTTGAGTGACTTTTATAATTGTAGAGGTATGTTCATAACACCGTTTATATCTTGAACCGTAGTTTAGTTACACATCAAAATCGGTGTGCAGATGTATCTCCAGACCTGCCAACCCTTACGATATGATCGTTAGTCTCACTGAAAAGACCCTTAAATTACATACTTATGGAATAATAGCAAAAAATATGAAAATATGTTCATTGCAGTCAAATCTGGATATTGGCTTGTAAAGGTTTGGTCCAGCTCTGGGTTTTCATATTAGATTCAGTGGAGTTGGTCAGTGAACCAGACTGACCTTACATGAGTATCTCGTACATTTAAATCTGCCCATGTTTTTCATGCAAAACACCTGCATGATCAAGCTTTTTGCTTTTACCTTGTAGCATTATCTAGAAATGTCATTAAAAACACAAAAACATGTTGAAAGCAAAATTTATAATCAGCCTCTTAAAATGTTGCAAAATCAGCACAGAAGTATAAAAAGGAATATTCAGATTCTTGGCTGTGCTTGGGAAAAAAAGCAGGAAAGGCAGCAACTACATTTACTGGATAATATGTCATGTCAGTTTGAGTATTGCTCATGGCGGGAGAGATGATTGCTGCCACTATGTGCAATTTTTAAAAAAAAACTATATTATGTTGAGTTGAGAGATCTAGCAAGAAGTCATTGACTTCCATGGGGTTTAGAACTGCAATTTCTAAAACTGAACTGGAGGTAATTAGAGTCTCAGTGTACTTTACAAGCATTTTAGTTTAACATGATATTGCCTTGGCTGCATCAGTGCACACTTCTGAACTTTTGAAATGCTTGTTTCCAAGTTGACACTTGCAGTACATGATATTTCATTACACATTATTGAAAATTGAGCTAACTTGTGAAAACATATTGATTGCCTTAATAAGAAGATCTTGTTAGGTTTGGAAGGTCTACATCACAGGAAGAGTAAATCAAGTGTACCAAAGTAGATCACTATGACCCATTTTTCCATGTTTGCATGACTTTTGTATGTTTAGATGATTGTTCATAACACCTCCATATCTTGGACCCTATTTCATATTCACTCATCAAAATTTATATGTGCTTGCATTTTTGGAAAAAGTTTCTCAGCCATGTAACCATTTGTTTTCTGTTACCTTTTTTTGATATTCTGGCCATGAGTTGGACCATACTATGAAATGATGTATGTTCATCTGCCTGTTCCATATTTCATTTCCACACAATAACTTGAGTTCTCCACCATTATACAATTACTTGACTCTGTGGATGGCTTGCACTTGGGGTAAGGAAGAAGCCTATCGACTTTGGGGTAAAAAGGTCAAAGGTCATTATCACTGTGTGTCATAGAACAACAATGGGTTCCGCACAATGACATTAGTTCTACATCACACCTTGACCAAACTTGGTGGATAGCTTGCACTTGGGGTAAAGAAGAAGCTATCAATTTGGGGGTCAAAAGGTTGAAAGTTGAAGGTCACTGTGACTGAAAGAAAATAGTTTTTGCACAAAAATGTCAGTTCTTGGCCATGTGCCTTCACCTTACCTTGTAGATGACCTACACATTGAGTAAGAAAGAAGCCTTTTGATTTTTATGTCAAAAGGTCAAAAGTCAAGGTCAATGTGTCTAAAAGAAGAAAAATGTTTTTTGCATAATAACTTCGTTCTAGACCATAAGATATGGAAGAGGTCTGCAGATTTGGGGATCAAAATGTTAAAGGTCAGGTTCATTGTGACTCAAAGAAATATATGTTTTGCAGAATAACTTTTGTTCTAGAGTAATTTCTTGAGCAAACTTTGTGGATGGCTTGCACTTATGGTACTAAAGAAACCTATAGGTTCTGGGGTCAAAAGGTCCAAGGTCACAGTCATGTAGAACTGAAACGAATAACTGAACATTCAAATGAGAATACATTTTTGTGAATATTTGAATAGAACATTGGTATTAAAATATTTGTTTATTTATGTAGTGAGAAGCAACACCTAAAACCGGACTGATCAGTCAGTCATGCTAACCACAGGCAATCCTTTGTGTTAGTCAACTTCTCCCAATCAGCACAAGGTGACTTAGTCTCATGGTTCAAAATACTTTTTTTTATACCATCGGCATGTTCAGTCACTTGTATCAATGCGAAGTAGATATTCCAAACTTTTTTCATATGTATGAATGAAGTACTTTTACTGATCATTTAATGGCCATTTTATATGAAGTTTCTCTTTTTCTTATTGTCTTGTCTACTTGGATTCAGTTTTGATGGTATACACTTCTGGTATGTCACGCAGTGAATAGGCTACTTTCAGTTCTGATTGGTAGTTATTTTTTACCCTGGACTGGAATAGATTAGTATCAACCCATACAACCAGTCAGAATGGAAAGTGTCATATTCACTGTTTGACATAAAAACACAGTATAGAACAGGGGTCATAGCAAAAGTCAACAAATCCTTTCAGCAAAGGAACTTAATTGGGAATTGACCACTCTTGGATTAAATACTTACAATCCTGTAATTCAGTTTAAATTGGAGCTTTTACACATTAAAATAAATTAGTAATTCAGTCATCGACTCGGTGCATGATTTGTCTTCAATATTTTGCACACTGGTCAAGTTAAATCAAAAGTTGATTTGTGCAATTTTCATCGTGAAAAAATTACTTCCTATAGAATTTATATTTTGATAGTCCCAGCATTTAACTGAACAAGTAATCGAGAGTTACTGCCTTTTTTTTTATACTTATAATCCGTCTTCAGCGTTTAACAAACAGTTTGGTTATACTGTGTTTGAAGATGAACAGGGAAAATACACCTACATTCATTTGATTATTAGTTTTAATCCAAAAGCAAATTTATTCAAGATCCCTACAATGTAACTTAATTACATTTAGATATTTAGATGACTGTGTTGAAAGTGTTTTTAATGAAACATGGCAGGTGGAGGGGGTGTTTTCAATAAATACCAAGGTAGACAAAAAAAATGAAGATCATTTGATAACTTTATTAACATAAAAGATATTCACATTCCACGAATATTCAAATAGGAAAATTTGGTATTTGTTTCAGTTCTATGATTATAGTAAATCTAATAAGAAAATAATGATTTCTGCACAGTAAGTTTAGTTTAAGACCACATACCTGGACCAAAGGTCCTGGCCATTGAGACCCTTTGGTCAATAGTCTCCAGAGTCAACCATGCCCTACTAATTACCCAATACATAAAGGACTATTAGACACTGATCAGACGTTTAATGTGCCGTTCATGTTACTTTAGTTTATTCTTGAATGGCTTTTATACTCTTTTTGAGATACATTACCAAAATTTGGTTTTTCAGGGTTTTGTTTATAACGTTATCCATATCATCGACCCAGTTTTACCTACAATTACAAAAAATGTTATGTTGATGTGTCTTTTAAATTGTAACTCAACCATACCAAAAGTAGCTTTCTGTTAACTATTTCATCCCATAACTTTGATACTAGAAGCCTACATTTATCAAACTTTATATATGACTTGTCTTTTCAAGCACTACAGACAGGTGCAGAAAGTAGGACACTGTGATCTACTTTTCATGATTTAGTGTCTTTGTCTCTGAAAATGAGTTATTATGCTACATTGTATTTCTATCACACCCTGTTCATATTTTTATCTGACACTATAATTTAAAAATACATCTCACCAGCAAATGTGCCAAGTTGTAAGTAATGAATTGGTGTGCAAAGGGTTCAGATTTTGTCCACATATTCATGTGGTCATCTTGTTGGGATCAGGAAAACCAGGAAAAGTGATGGGAACTCAGGGAAAAGCAATCCAGAACGCAAGTAAAATTATATTTATGTGCATAATATTTTTGAGAAAAAAAAATTATTTTCATTTTAGCCCCCCCCCCCACCACCACCACCACCACCACTACATTTCTCTCACTATCTCTCACCCTTTCTTATGATACAGTCAATGTTAATGACACAGTTGCTCGTGAGTTTTTGAGGGAGAGGTATATCTTGAAGGACTACATACTTACCTATATTTAGAAGGGTTTATCTTGTTAAAGCTTTCTGCATTTTTTTCCCTTCATATTTGTAGAACTACACTTTCAATAGGCACTATATAGTCGGCTCAGGAGTTATTTAAAATTTATGTAAAGTCATCCCTACATGCCCAACTCCATCCCAAGAGGCGTGATCAAAAATTAATTCGAAAAGTGTTGGCACGATCTACACCCATAAGGATATCATTTGCCCAAGTTTATGTGTCCAGCTTTAATATTATAGTAGGAATTAAAGGACATAACACACATATGGACAGATGGATGGACTGTACTACAGTGTCAACCCTGATTCTTCAAAAATATCCTTTGCAAAAATAAAATCCACACAGTGTCATGGTATCCATACTCTGGGTGACTGCATTATAATCAGGGGCTTCATAGTGAGGAAACATTGTACATACAGAGTCTGAATGTCCAGAAATGTATTCTGCAGGTGGATGGCATGGACGTCCTGGCGGTGAGGGAAGCCATGCGGTTTGCCAAGGAATATGCCCTGAAGCATGGCCCCATTTTGATGGAAACTGCCACCTACAGATACAGTGGGCACAGTATGAGTGACCCAGGCACAAGGTGAGTGTGGAAAGGAGCCAGTTTCTAAACTTGACAGTAGACAAAATAAAAGAGAACTGAAACTCTTCCAGTTTATCCAAGAAATTGTCCTCATTAGAGAACTTTGCTGGGACAAAGGTTTGTGATATCAGATTTGAGACACCCTGTTCCAGGAGAGTGAAATACAGTTCACGCATCGTGTATTTTTGATTCACCACGCAAATTGAGTGGGTGTGGAGAAAGGGCAGGGGATTAAGTGCCCACTATGAGTAGTTTAAGTCCACGCAGTCTGGTGGATTTTCACACTAATTTAGTGAAAATCCACTCAGTCTAGTGGAAGTGCGTGACGGATTTTATTGCAGTCGTCGTGAGTCGTAGTGGGTTTTATGGCACCCCTCGCTGATTCTATTGTATTCACTCCGCGAGTCGACACACTAAACAAACAGATGGGAGAAACTCTGACACCGTAAACTGAACATGGCAGGTATCAATTTCATACCTTTACCTGTACCTTTGCCTGTACAGTGGTAACATTTCCTGTGTATTTATCAGTAGCCTGGCTGAGGATACGTACGGACGAACGCACATAATGTAGAACAAATGAGGTTTTATATTTCTTGGATATCTTTCCACCCCTGTCCATGACAAAGCGTACATCAGAAATAATTGCTTAGCTACAACGTACATCCCTGCTGATTTAATACATGTATATGTACCTGTTAGCATATACAGATGCGGAAATTGACATTGTTCTGCATCAAGCGGTAACTTCGAGGTTCTTTCTCAATAAATGATATTTCATAAAAGTGTGTTGTGTACTGGTTAATAATTTGTCAGTTGCCCTTCGTTTCCATATTGTTTCCAAGACCCACCTTGAAGAAATCGTTGAAAGCAGTAATACATATAGAACTCGAAAAGAGATTACAAACGAATGCCGTAATATTTATATCGAACATGTACGATCATGAAAACTGGCACATTATGACATGTATGTCATAATTCTTGCCAAAGTATTTTAAAATAAAAAAGATACAGGAGCTATACCTTGGAAAGGTTCTTCTGTACTGTTACCCTTAAACTTTTAAAATAACTTTGTTTATGAGACAGTACGGCAATTTTTAAATGCACGGAATTGTGTACACTGTATTGACTGTTGCGCTCTATCAGTGGCCATTCATGTCATAAACAAGTGAGTTCAATGAGAAAAAAAGTTATTTTCTGTCCACACTTTTTTCACGAATCTACATTGCATCACCAGGAACTGGCTGAGGAGTATCATTATTACTTTGAAGCCAGCCGCTATGCCTGTTGCTCTAGCTTCCTGCCTCAAGTCAACAACAGTCCGTCATGACAGTTTCTGCATGTCTTCAGCTAATGTTCAATGTCGCGCTTCGATGTTTCAAAATGTACAGTACAATAACTGTGGAATGAAAATATCACAAAACCACACACCTTAAAACTAAAAAGATGTTAGTTTGTGAAAAACAAATTTGGACTGAGAAACGCATTTGATGTTAAGTTCTCATATTATCGTGTAAAACATTTAACTTAAATTTGGGGGGGGGGGAGTGTACTGGCCTTGATGCACGTCTAAACTATCTAAAAATCAGAAGAAGTGTAGTTGTTTCAAGCTATATCCCATCTCCGTCATCTCTCTTTCTCTCCCAGCCTACAACCCCCCTCCCTACTCTGTTGCGTAATAAGCAAATAGAGTTGAAGTCTTAAATGACTTAAATTAGAACAATTCCTAGCAGCTACTGGTCAGTGTCGCGCTTCTATGTTTAAAAAAAAAAACCACTGTTGAATAAAAATGTTTCTTGTTATCGCAAAATCAAACGCTTTAAAACTATGAAGATTTTAGTTTGTGAAGAGTGAATTTAGACAGAGAAAGTCTCAGAAACACATAGCCGTTAAGTGTTGATATTATAGCGTAAAACTGGTTTCTAGCGGTATATAAAGCAAACTATATATAGTATTGTTATTTTCCCGATAAGGAAACAAACATTTAAATGTAACAAGCTGCATTGGTCCTGAGTCACATTAAATTATTAATATTTTATTTTCTAAAAATCACAAGTGTAATTTTGTTAAAGCTAAATCCTATCACACCCGCACTCCCAGTAGCACATAGAGTAGAAGTTAAGTTACTTAAATCAGAATACAAGTATGTCATGGGAATATTGTTAGGAAAACACCAAGAGTTTCTGTTTAATGAAGCCAATTCAGCTGGGATAACATCCTGTAATGCAAGTGCTAGAAAGACATGAATGAAACAGCGTTAGATAAACAAGTAGCATGTCAACCCTGCCTCTGGGCATAAGCAGCAACTTCAGTGTGTTTTCTCAATAAATGATATTTCATAACAGAACTTCTTGTACTAGTTATTAATTTGTCATAGTTTTTCTTTAATGTCTACACAGTTTCCAAAACCTTCTTTAAAGAAATTATTGAAAGCAGGATACAAATACCTTTATCTGTAGACTTAGAAAAATGACTGATTATTTCAGAGTATGATAATTTTTAAATGAGCCGAATTAGTCTACATGGTATTGAAGGTTGCTCTCTTTCATTGGCTGTTCATGCCATAAACGAAGTGATTTTTATGAAAAAGGTTACTTTCCTTGTCACATTCTTCGTGAATCTATCATCAAGCACCAGCCGAGGAGTGACATTTTTAATTTGACGTTAGCCGCTACGCTTTTTAACCATGGCCATTCATGAAGTGTTGAGCTTCTATCTTATTTTTTGTAGCCCTGATGTTTCAAAAGAAGCATTAACTTCTGAATGAAACTATTTTTGTTGCGTGTGGAACAACGAATTTTGGACTTGTAATATGGAGTGAGAAACGCAATGTGGTCAAGTTGTGATATTTTTGCTTAAAACTGGTTTCTAGCGGTATATAAAATAAACCATATAAAATTTGTATTCTCCCAATTAATCTTGCAACGCAGCACATATAATACAAGTCTATTGCAGCAACACAAAGCTATTACATGTTTAAGAAAGCTGTATTACACTACAAGCTTTCTGTTGTTTTTTTTTAAATGCATCTTTTTTGTAATAAAATGTGTTTATCACATGCAAACATAAGAGAGAGAGAGAGATTATGCACCATAACTTTCGATTGATGTTAGCCGTAGCTTTTATCACAAACTTGGAAACAGGCATTGCTAATTAGCGAGTATGCATTTTAGAAATGTGCCTCGTTCATCTTCATTTTGGAATTCGTCTACTGACAAAATTTAGAAATACAATTTTGATTTCAAACTTTATATAAGTAAGTTAATATGTAAATCGCTGCTTGGCAATTCATTTTGTATTTAACAAGAATTTATAAAATTCATTGGGTTATTCACATGCTATTAGTGTCCTTTGTCTTTTTTTCTTATTATCTATTGTCAAATCTGGTCATAATTAACCATGTACGAACTTAATGCTTCAGAAATATAATAGACTGAAAGTCCAATGAGAGAGCATTACTGCAATAATCAAGGTGGACCTGACAATATTCGCAACCACCTTAGAATTAATATGAACGGTTCAAAATTAACAGGAAATAATTGGGATTTACAACCTCTGAAGCCAAAACTTTTCCACCTCCAGGTCGGAGTAGTTCACGAAAAATAAGAAGCCACGTGTTTACAGCAATCAGTGCAATAATAGAGATAGATTTTATAGTCTTGGCAAACATGTGGCATAGCAATTTCGGGTGCTGTACAAGGCATTATTGATAGATATGATATGTTCAGCTTGCGTGTAATACAGTACAAGTTAAACAAGGGGAGAAAGAAGTAATTCAAAAGCACAAAATATATCTTACTGAATGATACATTAATTAAAACACCAGAAATTTTAAAAGTTTTGCCAATTGAAGCAAATTAATCGTGATTACACACTTTTTATCGCTTTCACCCGTCCATTTGGTAATATTAAACTCGTCAGATGACCAAACCAGCAATCTTAAGTATATTTCTTAAAGCTCTTGGTCATAGAATGCAGCATCAAGTGCTTCGTAGAGTCAGTAAAAACAGTAGGTCTACGGTAAAAGTAAACACGTGTCTAGTTCCTGAGAAAATGTGTCGCATGGACATGTATATTTGAGTCGCAAGTACTAAATAGCCTGGAATAGTAGTGGTTGTATATTGCATAGCGCCGTGTATATTTCATTGTGTGGGAACATTTTAAGCAGACCATTTAAAAGTGACTGGGGTAATTAAAAACAAAATCACAACATTTCTCCCATTCTTTTATTTTAATAACGGAATGAAACCCGCTAATACATGTATTTACGTGTAATTTATTTTACCCTTTGTTTAAAACAGAATCTCCCCCCCCCCCCCCATTAACATTAAGATAATTAAACTTTGTATAATTTGTGAAGCATCATTCGTGACTCTTTTCTCTGCAATTTATCTTTCATCTCTTTCAATACACGTATGTGAATGCGTTTTAGTGAGTGAGTCTTTCAATATTAAATGGCATTCCGTACAAATTAAAAAGAGCATTCTGCACTGTGTGCTGTAGCTGAGCCGATAGGTAAGTTCCACACGTGGTAGTGGGCGTCCACTATTACATAATTATATTGCTGCGACTTTCAAATGGGCAATAAAACTTAATCTGTCCACTACGAGCCATGACGACCATGATATCCTGTCCACGACGACACAGCATGAAAAGGATTAAGCTCCACGCCCACGACGTGTTTTTTTCATAAAAACATGATGCGTGTACTGTATGTTTCATATTTTATATTTGACACAGGAGAAACTGAACTTTGTTTGCTTCACTCAGTAACAAAAGTCCACATAGATAAAAATGCCAAAGATACAGACCCATTCTGAATTCTACTGCACCTTTGATATCAGAATTCAAAATAATTACTTGTCACAATTAAAATATAGCTCAGAATTATTTAATTTCTTCAAACCTTACAAATTTGAACCATTCTTCCATCTGTTGAGACTTTCACAAATTCAAAAAATATAGATGTGAATGGAGAGTGTAATGTTAATACAAGCTATTTTGGGGTGATGGAGCAACCTAATATACATGATGAGGTGCAGTGACTTTATGTAGACTCTTGCACAGGTGAAAAAAGTCAATACATGTATACTGTATACAATTTGCAAGATATCCACTACTATAATGGCTACAGTTAAAATGGAAATGAAATCACAGTGAAAGAAATCTCTGAATCTTATAAATGTACTATAAGTGTAGTCTGGATTTTGTATCTTTATTTTTTCATGTTAAACTTTCCACAATAAAGCTTTACCCTACAAGTTTGTTTTATTCAGATTTGGGTGGTATTTAAGATGTCAGTAATTTGACTAACATTTAGAAAAGAAGTAATTTAGGCATTGTTGTTATTATTTTGTTTTTGTTATTGTTATTGTTATTATTATTATTATTAAAAGAAGAATCAACATATGCATGTAGAATCTAAGAAATATAAAAAATATTAATATCACTCAGAAAAAATTCAAATAATCAATGATTAAAAATTAGAAATAATCTTCTAAAATGTCTGAATTTTTTCATCATAATTCTTAAAATAAAAAATGTAATCAGATTTTAGAATAAAAAATTTCATTCATTTGACTAATAATAATAAGAAAAATAATACTGTATATTAATATCATTATTACTTTGTACTTTGTGTGTGTGAATATATATATATATATATATATATATATATATATATATATATATATATATATATGCAGACTCTTGCACAGGTGTATATATATTTATTTTCTTTTTTCTTTTTTTCTCTTATTTCTGTATATTACAAAATTTATATTTATGCCCCTGCCATATCTATACAGGGGAACATGTAGTGTTGCTCATGTCCGTCCATCCCAACATGTCATGTCACGTTGCATCACATCACGTCACTATGGAGGGGGACATGTAGAGCTACCCATGTTCATCCATGCCAACACATCACTGTGGAGGGGGACATGTAATGTTACCCATGTCCATCCATCCCCACACATCACTGTGGAGGGGGACATGTAATGTTACCAATGTCCATCCATCCCCACACATCACTGTGGAGGGGGAAATGTAATGTTACCCATGTCCATCCATCCCCACATCACTGTGGAGGGGGACATGTAATGTTACCCATGTCCATCCATCCCCACACATCACTTTGGAGGGGGAAATGTAATGTTACCCATGTCCATCCATCTCCACACCACTGTGGAGGGGGACATGTAATGTTAGCCATGTCCATCCATCCCCACACATCACTGTGGAGGGGGACATGTAGAGTTACCTATGTCCATCCATCCCCACACATCAATGTGGAGGGGGAAATGTAATGTTAACCATGTCATTTCATCCCCCACGTCACATCACGTCACTATGGAGTGGTACATGTAGAGTTACCCATATCCATCCATCCCCACATTAACTCTTTAGTACTGCTTTAGTGACCCACTGCTCAGCCTAGCTGCCAAGGTCATTACTGCAGCTGGTTTGGTGGCTGGCTACCAGAGCCTGATGCTACTGCAGCCAAATGATAACATTTTAGCTGATGATTTGGGGATATGGGCTAATTGTTTTAGTTATTTTCCTTATAACTGACTGATTTTTTATACTAAAACCATGCATATATAAAAGCTAGAACTACCTTTTGTTTGTATGATTCTTTTATCCCACTGACTTCCACAAGATTGATAAGAAAATCCATGAATTGAACACATAACACACTATTTGTAACACTATAATTTGACTGCCATTATTTTATACAAAGTTATGTCAAATTTGTACATAATTATTTACAAATGTTTAATTGGTCATTATGTTCTACTAGTTCCGAAGTTGCTGTTGGTGATATTTGTAAAAGCAGTTATGTTTTACACAAAGATGAACATCACACTGCTTGCACGTTATGGACATCTCATGCTGCCTTTGTTCTTTCAAACATTTTCAGGCTTCTCTTTCATACATTTTCCTGCATAGTCATTTGTTTCAGCCACAGTTCTTTCATTTAATACCAGATGAAAATATTTAAAGAAGAAATCTATCTTTTTTTTTCCCTCTCATCCAAAACGAAAGTAGGACCAATGCTTTCAGTGAGCTCACTGACTTGCAGAGCATGTGGCTTTCTTATCCACACTGCACTGTCTTCATCAACTGATTCTATCTCATTTCTGAGAGACTGGACAAAGACGATAATTCAATGTCACCAGCAACACTTCCTAAATCAATATCACCAATTTTGTCCTCTGAAAAACCTGAAAATTACAATTACGAATCGCTAGCAAAAACCATTGTTTCCAATGCCAGCAACTGCATATATTAACTGGTAGAAAATTCCAGAAAATCCCCATGTTTAGTATATGACGTCTTTCACAGCAGGAACCATCATTTGGTAATTCTGTTTTGATTGGTTCAGTGTTCTTTTACGGCCCATTTATTGATGAATAAGATCGTTTGTAACATGAACATACAGAGCGGATCTATCTGTCACTGAGGTCAAGAGCACATAACCAGCAAGTGGATATATCCACTATGGCGGATAGCAGTGCTTGTTTAGAAGCAGATGTATCAGTCACTGTCGAGGCAAGGCACATGTATGCAGTGGATATGCACATCAGTGGTAGGAAAAGAGTTGAGACTGCATTGTTATGAAAAATTTTGGCATGTAAAAAATAAAGGATATAAATCGAGACTCAAGTCTGGTTATGTGTGAAATTAATAATAAACATGTTATAGTACAGTGATCCCTCACTATAACGCTGAGGGAGCCATAAAAATGTACCATGTTATAGGTTAGGTCGCTTAATACTGTGGTACGTTATGCATATTATTACATAGTGTAATGGGTTCCATGAATGATTATGCCTGTCTTATAGAAGGGCACATCGGGCCTATTCTACATTGCTGAGCCCCGTGTGGGTTATAATGAGAGACAATTATGCATCTTTTAAATTATATCTGTAAATGTGTTATTAGAAGATAGTTTTTTCTTTCCAGTTATCGTACTCGTGATGAGATTGAGTCTGTGCGTGGCAAAAGAGATCCAATATTTTCCCTGAAGGAGAAGATTTTGTCATCGGGATTTGCCACTGAACAGGATTTGAAGGTTTGTTTATGTATACTGTTTTCAAAGTTGCCAAGGATAAACAAGGCTTTTATTCAATAGCATCTGACATAATTAATTATAAATCAATATATTTTTGTGCCATCATTTAAAATGTTCATTAATTCCTAAAGTTAATTATTACTCCTAATTGGATGGTCATATCAACATGGGGCTTTCATTAAAATACTTCTTATGATGTCTAGTTCGTACTAAATGAAAATGGTGCTGATCTGAGGTCGATTATGGATGCCAGAGCAGCCATCTTGAAAATCTTACCGCTACTCCTCCTGAACTGAAAGTCATATTGACATGGGGTTTTTTACCAGAAGACTTCTTTTGATGTCTAGTTGGTCCTAAATGAAGATGGTGCCAAACTGATGTTAAATATGGCCATCACAGTGGCCAGCCAGAAAATCTTGTCATTACTACTCTAAATGGATGATTATGTCAAAATGGGGCTTTCACTAAAATACTTCTTATGATGTCTAGTTTGTTCTAAATGAAAATGGTGATGATCTTACATCCATGATATCTAGTTGGTCCTAATTAAAAATGGTGCTGCCTGCACATTCATTATGACTGCCACTATGGTCATCTTGAGAATTTTGTTATCGCTACTCCTCCTGGCTGGATGGTTGTATCAGCGTGGGGTTTTACTGAAAGACTTCTTATGATGTCTAGTTGGTTCTAAATGAAAATGGTGCTGCTCAGACATCCAATATGACCATCACTGTGGCCATCTTGAAAATCTTATCGCTACTTATTCTTTGTGAATGGTCATATCAGCATGGGGTTTTCACTGAAAGATTTGTATGATGTCTAGTTGGTGGTAAATGAAAATGGTACCAATCTGACCTCCGATATGGCTGCCTCAATAGCCATATGGAAATCTTATTATTGGTACTTCTCACAGATGGCTGGTCATATCGACATTGTGCTTTCACCAGAAGGCTTCTTATGATGTCTAGTTGGTCTTAAATGGAAATAGTGTGAATCTGATATCCAGTATGCCCACTAAAGCAGCCATCTTGACAATCTTGTTATTGTTACTCAAAAAAATGGAAAGTAATATCAACATGGGGTTTTCACTAGTAGACTTCATATAATATCTTGTTGGTCCTAAATTAAATGGTGCTGATCTGACATCCAGCTTGAAAATCTTGTTATTACTACTCCACTTAAATGGAAAGTCATTTGATACAGGGTTTTCATGAGAAGACTTCTTATGGTGTCTAGTTGGTTCTAAGTGAAAATAATGCAAACTGATCCTCAATATGGTGACCATGGTGGCCATCTTGAAAATATTGTTATCTCAACTCCTGCCAGATGGAAGACTTTATCAACAGGGGGTTTTCACCAATAGACTTGTTTTGATAACGTATTTGTCCTAAATGAAAATGGTGCCAATAGTACATCCAATATGACTGCCATAATGGCTGTCTTGAAAATCTTACTGTCAGTACTCCCCATGAATGGATGGTCATATTGACATGGGATTTTCACCATAACTCTTCTAATGATGTCTGCTAGGTCTTAAATGAAAATGATGCCAATCTTATATCCAGTATATCCATGACAGCAGCTAATTTGAAAATCTTGTTATTGCTGAAGAATATCTGAGATGGTTTAAACACTCAGTAGTTAAAAAGAAGAAATGGTCTTGAATTCCTGGAAATTCTTTTCGCTCAGTTGAGCTTCAGTCACTTTGAAGGACTGTTGTTCACAATAGCAGTAATTATAACGTGTATTATTAGTTATGTTGCACTGATCTCTTTTATAAATCTCCACAAGCATTTTCTCAAAAGGAACCTTTTCTAGTTGGCTGAAATTCAGAGGAAAATGTATGCCAAACAATTTTTTTGGGGAAAAATATATATTAGTTTACAAACACTTGTAGACACTTAAGGCTATTCCACTAAAATATACATGGGACCCAGTGAAGGCACTTTCAATGTGGAGATGCAGTGTAGAATTTTGAACCGTTTTCATATGAACTCCTTGAGTAATCAGAGTACCCTGGCATACATTTTTTCTAAAGTGCCTTCCCAGGGTACCATGTATGTTTAAATGGAACAGCCCTTAGTTCTGGTGAATAATGTGAATGTTATATCCCACTGTCATTGAATATTTTATATGGGACAGGTTACAACAACTTCACTGAAATACAGAGATTTTTAAGGGTGAAGTTATAGCTTTAATTAAGTGAATGTTAAAATTCATAATTGTAAACTATTGAATTTTAATAGTATTGGTCAGTTTCCTTCCATGAACTTTCCTAATTGTTCACAATAGCCACAATTATACCTTGTATTGCTAGTTTTGTTGAACTGCTTTCTTTTGCAACTTTCAACGGGTACTTTTTCAAAAATGAACCATTCCAAAGTGGCTGAGAGTCATGGAAAATGTATTGCAAACAAGATCATGTGAGTGGTTTGGGTCTGACTCTGACCATTGTGACTCTGACCATTATTTTGTGGTATACTCGCATTATGTTTGCAACTGTGTAGAGGTCTGTTTTTAATCATCATCAGATTCCATCATCTCTTACTGTAAAATTCTAAATTTGGCTCTGCTCTTATGTTGGTACTTTTCTGTTTGAACTTTGTAGAAAATGTTCTTTTAACTAGGTGCTCCCAAATTTAACTTTTTTTTATCTTAGTCCAAACAGAAATTAAGTTTGAAAAATGGAATGATCAATCTAGGTCTACATCACTGCTTAGGATGACGTTGAATAGGATTTTTCTTTTAATTTTTAGCACACCTGACTTTAAGGCAAAGGAAGCTTATTGTATGACCCTGTATCTATCATCTGTCCATCAATATTTGTTTGTTACCACTCTGGAGACTATATTTCTTACCCAGTTTTGATTAAACTTGGATCATCAGCTTATATCATCAAGATCTCGGACATGTTCAGTAATGAGTGAAATCCACACATATTAATGACATGATCTTGCATCTGATTGACTGAGATTTTTACCACTCTGGAAACCATATTTCTGATCCAATTTTGATCAGACTTGAAATCCCAGCTTATATCATCAAGATCTTGAATGAGTTTGCTAATGAGCAAGATGCGCTCATATTAGCCTGTTGTGACCCTGGAAGCCACATTTCTGATCTGATGTAAATTTTCATACTCCTCACAGTTGGTTATCTTCCTTTGGAAAGATAACACCACTACCACAACAATGTAACTTTGGTGGTAAAATGCCAATTGGAGAAAACTCTACACTTTGACAACTGTATTACACTCAATTCATATTGGATTTTCTGCGATCTTTTCACTACAATAGCTTTAGTGCAGAATGTGAAGATTTTACCTAAAACATAGGAGGAAAATATCAGGAATTCTTTACTTGCATAGATTGAACACAGGGCTGACAGTGTTACAAGGTAGCATGTGGCAGACAACACAATATACCGATTATGTCACAATGAAACGCATCTGAAGTGCCTTACATAGTCTGGTTGTTTACACCTCGTTTTTGATTGGATTTCAGTCTTTGACAATAGATAAAAGATAGGATCCAGTCAGCATGCTGCTGTACTAAAGTGCCAAGATGATGTACTAAGGTTTAGATGACCCTGGGTCAAAACAGCCTTCAGGCAGTAATGTATTCTGAAGAATATGAGCTGTGAGGAGCATGGTAAATTGTTTGAGTCGAACTATGGTGATGCTGTCAATCATCATGACTCTGGCTATATTTATAATCTGATTTTGATCAAACTTGGAATATTGGCTTATGTCAAGATCTCAGAAGAGTTAGATACTGAGCGAGACCCATGCACAGTAATGAGGTGAACTTGCATCTGAGTGTTTGAGATTGATTCCACTCTAGGGACCATATTTTGATTTTCTGATCCAATTTTGATTAAACTTGAAATTTTGTCTTACATTAAAAAATTATCAGAAGAATTTTATAATGAGTGAGATTCATGCATATTATTGAGGTGATCTTGCATCTGGTTGACTAAACTTATTACCACTCTGGAGGCCATATTTCTGATCCAGTTTTAATCAAATTTTGAATGTAGGCTTATATGATCAAGATTTTGCATACGTTCGATAGTGTGTGAGATCCATGCATATTAAGGAAGTTTTATTTCATCTGATTGGCTGAGCTTCATATCACTTGAGAAATGGTGTTTCTGACTTGATTTTAATCAAACTTAAGCTAAATAGGCTAACATTATCAAGATCTTGATGAGTCTTTTTTCGAACGAGACATATGTATATTGTGATATGATGTTGTATATGATTGACGGAGATTTGTTGCCACTCTTGAGACTGTACTTTTTAAATCAAACTTTGAATTATGCTTCAATCATCAAGATCTTAGTTGGGTATTATTATGAATGAGATCCATGTGTATTAATGATGTGATCTTGCATTTGATTGGCTGAGCTTGTCCGCATTCTAGCAGCCACATTTCTTTTCAGATTTTGAAGAGACTTGTTAAATAGTCTTATATTATCAAGCTGTTGGATGAGTTTGATTATAAGTCAGATCTAAACATATTTATGAGGTCATCTTGTATCTGATTTGCTAAGCTTGTTACCACTCTATAAAATGAATTTCAGTCGGATTTTGCACCAAGTTAGTTGTTAAGCTTGTATCATTATTGTCTTACACAGGTTCTATAATAAGCAAGATTTGTGCATATTAATGAGATGATCTTGCATCTGGTAGGTTGAGCTTGTTACCTCACTAGATCTAGAGACTATATTTCACATCTAGTTTTGATAAAACTTAGTAAACAGGATTATATAGCATCAAGATCTTCGACGAGCTTGATTATTAGCAATAGACCATCCATAGTATATATTCCTTTATCTTTGGAAAGAACTTTTACCAGACTATAGTAAAATAGGTAAAATCAACATGATCTAATGTTTGGGAGATAGTTTACTTAATGTTGTGTTGTTACAATACTACGTAAGCTTGCTTAGTGAAATTGTCAATTCTGAAGTTATGTAAGGCAGGTAAGTGATTTAAGGTCCACTTGTTTTTTCTTAACATATGAATGATGTTTACATTGGATATGGCAGAACTAGGAAAAAGCCAAAGTTGACTAGAATTGGGTGTACCTTGTATTACACAACATATCAGGTTGATTAATAGATAATGCAATTAAAAACTTTTCCTGAACTGCATTATTTACCTTTGAAAAAAACATGTTTGTCAACAGAACATTCAACGAGTAAAGCTTTATTTTGAAGTAACATCATAGCAAGTTTATAAGCCACTGCACAGATTCTCTGTAATTGTAGATGCTACAAAAGCAGTTTACCCAGTTACACACTGGTTGTTGACAAAGTAAACCAGATCAGTGAGAATAATTTCATTTTTATTGAGTCCACATTAGTGGAAAGTAAGACATAGCAATCACTTTTATGATGGTAGTGACGTAAACAGTTTCTTAATGATTTGGTTACAGTTTTTCATTTGCATATATTTCTTAAACCTCAATAGATTTTCATCATAATTGGCATGAATCATTATGAAACTTTGACCATTCATTCTATGATGTGCTCACTTATGTCCCTTTGACTTTTGTGTCAAGGGTCACAGTCACAGACAATATTTTTTTAAGGTTTTGGTTATAGTTTTTTCAGTTGCTTGTATTTCCTAAAACCCTTTATTGATTCTCATCTTACTTGGTATGAATCATTATGAAGCTGAGACAATTTATTCTGTGACAAATGTATGCTTGCCTCTTTGACCTTGGGGTCAAGGTCACAGTCATAGAAACTTTGTATTCAGGTTTTGGTTGAAGTTATTTCATTTGCTTATATTTACTCATCCCCTTTATGGATTTCTTCATACTTTGGATGAATCAATATGTATGACTATTCATTCTGCGATATCCTTGCTCAACCTGTTGACCTTGGGTTAAGACCACATGTTTTACAGTAATGCCTTAATCATGTGCTCGAATGCAGGCCGTGGGCCTCTTGTGGAACAAAACTGTGACTATTTAAATACAAAATAGACAACAAATTTTATGTTTATTTTATATTACCTTATATTTAAAAGTACTGAAATATGAATATTATAGTGATTTCTTTGACACCTTATTCAGTACCAGCTGGTTTAACATAGGAGCAGTTCCTTTGTCATAACCAATATTTTGACTGGAAATCGGGTAATATGCTTTATATAAGTGTTTTGGTTGGTTGATATGGGTTTAACGCCATTTTTCAGCACATGATAGGCTATACATGGCGGCCAGTATATTTAGTGGAGGAAGAACCCAAGAAATCCCTGGAAAGAACCACCGACCCACGGGAAGCTACTGGCAAGCTTTCTCACATACCCATGTTGGCCGAGCCCGAGACTCGAACCCACACGGACAGAGGTGAGATGTCAGTGATCTGTAAAGGCGAGCGCCTTAGATCACTCAGCCACCCGGGGCCCCCTATAAGTGCTTTGTGTGCATGAAAAGTAAACACCTTCGAGCAATTGAAATTAGCCACCTGGTAAATTACTTGAGTCAACCATGGTGATACTGTCAATCATCATGACTCTGACTATATTTCTAATATGATTTTTTAGCAAACTTGAAATATTGGCTTATATTAAGATCTCAGAAGAGTTAGATAGTGAGCAAGACCCATATATTAATGAGGTGATCTTGCATCTGAGTGGCTGAGCTTGATTCCATTCTTGGGAATATATTTAATTTTCTGATCCGATTTTGATTAAACTTGAAATATTGTCTTACATAAAAAAATTATCAGAAGAATTTGATAATGAGTGCGATTCAAGCCTATTATTGTGGTGATCTTGCATCGGATTAACTAAGGTTGTTACCACTCTAGAGGCCATATTTTTGATCAGATTTGGAATGTAGGATTTTATGATCATGATTTCTGCATGAGATGAAGGAAGAACACAAGGAGCTTGCTTATTCTTCAAATAAAGCTGAAGTAATCAATTGCCTAAGTCATTCATCAGTTGATGAAGTACTGGTAAGAACCGTCTTAATACTACGGTGACAAGAAACATTGATGGCTTTGTTTTGATTACTTTGAACAGTAAGCTGATAGATAAATGGAAACCTAAAATTTTGTGCCAGTAAGTTGTTTTTTATGCTATTAAGAACAAAGTCACACATATTTGAGTAATTATCATTGTCATTTTGTTTGCATCTCACATGGAACTTGTCAGTCTCTAAAAGCTGATACCTCCATGTCCCCAAAATTGAAACCTTATAAAATATTAACTTAATATAGGCACTTCCAAAATAGAATTGGGCTGAAAAGGGTGCTTGGTTTAGAATTGTTATTGTATGTCATGTTGTATGGTTTTTCTAAACTTTTAAATTATAAGATTTGTAATCTTTCAGAATATTGAATCTGATGTGAGGAAGGAAGTCGATGAAGCTGCAGAGAAGGCCAAATCTGACCCTGAGCTGCCATTGGAAGAGCTGTATAATCATATCATTGTTGATCCCCCATCAGATATGATGGTCAGAGGTTGTGATGTGACAATCAGTGCCCCTACAAAAGGATAATGTTGATTGTATATAGACTGTAATAAACATTTATTTTGAATTGGGCTGGGGGAAAATAGACCGCTAACACTCTCAAACTGTAGGAGAAAAATTCTGATAAATTCATAATCCATGCACTTTTATTTTAAATTAGTTTGTGGACATGCACTAATATTAATTTACGAGTGTTTCTAAAAACCCACATTGATAATGAAACTAGTCCTGCAAATGTTGTTATGGTATAGAAATTCCTTTCATCTTGTTAATGGCTAAGTGCTCTCACCTATAGAATTACATAAATTTAAGCAAGTATATTGTGTTTTCTCTCTCTCTCTTTCTACATCCAAAATTGTATGGTGAATACATAATGCAAGAATACTGGCTACAGATGAATTGGTAAAACCTGCTTTCTCATTTTTGACATGTACAGTTTTATCTTTATACCTACAAATAGCTGGATTATATTCTTTGTTGTAAGATATACAGTTTGTACACACTTCTCTCATAAAAGAATTCTATTTAATGCTGTAAATTAACCAAAATTATGCAAAAAAATTGGTAAAGTCTGAGATTTTATTCTTTTTTTTGTTGTTGATTCCTTTAATTATGTGCTCAATCTGTTTATTTTAAGTGTTGGACTCAATTTAATTAGTTACACGAAGGTTAGATATTTACTGCACCTGCAGTCATGAATTCACTCTGTCTTAAAGCTGTTAATAATTATATACAGCATGTTTTTTTTTATATCAAAATACTAGCATACAAGTGTACAAACAGGCTTACATATATTTGTGCCTGTAAGTAAACAGGAAAAGAATTCCAGTAATGGAATTTTTTTGTTAAGAAAGACTTGCTGATTTGCAATGCATACATTTTCTTGAGATTATTTCCCAACTTTAAATTATATGGGTACAATTTTAAAATCAAATTATACAAATGTTAAGTAAATATTAAGTCAAATTATGGTTCATGGTCATAATACTTTGATATTATTAGTCAGCATTTAGAGTCGACTGGATAATAAATTGGCCAGGAAATAGCCAATAAGTAGAATTTGAACTTTTCTTTTAGTAGATACATATTGGTAACACAAAATGTCTTATGCATTTACATGATATTAATATTTTGTCAGGTTATATTACAGCTTGACATGTAAAAGTACATTTGGTTTTGTTGCCAAAGTTACTAATATTTTCCAAAATTAACACGGGTACGATTTAAACTGATCTATTGTTGACCCAGAGCTATGCTTGCTATCATACAGATTCATGTGTATATATGTGCATGTTTCAAATGTCATTAAGGTATATACTAATTTCAAAATCAAAAGGGATCTTAATAAGTGAATGTCTCTTTTGTATATTTCTTGGAAAGAACAAAACCAGAACGTCTGTTTTACTTCAGTTTTTCAATTATACATCACAAAGTATGCTGCGGGCAAGCATGGTCTCCCAGATATGGATGGCTTAGAAGCAAGAACAAGAACCTAAAATGAAGACCTTGATCCTGTATGATTTACATGACTACCTGTAGGGTATTTGAATTTAATATTGCATTGAATTTGCAAACAAGATTTTTACAGTTACTCTTATTGATAGGATTGTGTTTTACCATGTGTTAACCATCTGCCTGTGATTTAGTTATTCACATAAGACACATATTTGTCACAAATTCCTCATTGTGTTACTTTAGTCTATTGCTTTTTGTCTTTTACATTTGGAAGTTTCTTTTTGCCTGAATCTCTGTTTGAGTTGCATTGTTTTGTAGTATAAAGTGTAATAAGTACTATGTTGTGTGAAGAATTATCAGATCATTTATTTTATTTTAAGCAGATATGTCAATCAGTTCTTTACTGCTGCAATAAATGAATTAAAAATATATTTAAGGTCTTGAATCTTTATTTCAGTTTTAGGATGCCAGACATAGATGTTTGTATGTAAGCCAGTACCTTCTGATTCGAAAATATTAATGTTTGTTTCTGATAATAAAGAAAATGGACCATATTTATTTCAAATCTTTCCCATTGAAAATAACCATCATTATTAGCATGTGGTACATGTAGATACGGGAATAAAAGCATTTTGAAGAGCATGGTAAGAGGACATGCCAGTCACAAGATAATCGCTTATTGTGTTCGAGATTTTAGTTTCAAATTCCAGTTTTGCCCTGATTGTTTTGTAAGTTCATCACACTTTGCAATAAAATAAATACCTTTTTCAGAGAATGACAGGGAAAATTTCACAGAAGATCAAAAAACAAACCTCTGAAAATGAGGAAATGCGTACTTTTCATGTAAATGAGCAGCACAGTTTGATACATATTATAATGATGCTTCAGGATAGTGTATTCTCTGTTACTGATGATGTGGGAAATCTTAGGTCGTTTCAAAAGTAATTGTAATTTTAGTCAATTACCATTGAAAGTAATTGACCCCAGATCTGACTTCACATGCCAGTAAAGTAGAATTGTATGAAGAGTAAAAAATCATTGTTTAGTTTCTGACTTTCTGAAAACTACTCATAAAGTTCTCTTTGCTTTCTAAAGAAGAACTACACATACATGTACACCCAGATAAGCATAACATTTTATTTCAAAACCAAATGAACTGCAGGTTATACTTTATTCATTTTCAGGACTTTGATGGTCATGTAGGATGTGGCAGCAAAGGACTCTGTTGGTCATACGAGATGTTAGTCTAAGTGTCCTCTGATCCTTTCCACCCCATTTTAGATATTTGCACATTTATGTTGGGGTGTAGAGTTAGAGCCCATTACTAATCAAACAGTTAAAATATGCCAGCATATGGTTGCTGCATTCTACCAAGTCTAGCAAACTTAAACGACCTTACATTGAGCCATACCTGCATGAAATCGATAGGAGGATGATTTATCTTTTCACAAATTGTGAGTATAACATTCGTTATGTCTATAATTCGTTGACAGACGACGAAACTACAGCATTGACAAAATTTGACCTGGTACTCCCCATTTGCATTGCTAGTCACATGACTACCCACATCTCAAAGCCTAAATATCCATGACATCAGAGGTCCAGTAGTTACGTGATACCAACAAAAACCACATTGACGTGCTCTCTGCTTGACAAATCTGGCTTTCTCCACGTTGCTGCGACCGCAACAGGTTTCTGGTCGTTCTCAGAATAAATGAGAATGATATATCCTTTCATTGTTTTACAAACATTATGAGACTTTCATTTAATATCTTCTCATTTTTGTACAACAGGATTGGAAAGGTTTTTTTTGTTTATATCACTTGGGTAGTCATGTGACTAGCAATGCAAATGGCGAGTACCAGGTCAAATTTCGTCAAGTGTTGTTTTGTCTCATCTGTCAATGGATTAAAGACATAATGAATGTTATACTCAAAATTTCTGAGAAGATAAATCATGTTCGTATTGATTTCATGCAGGTATGGCTCAATATAAGGTTGTTTAAGTTTGCTAGGCCCAGCAGTATGTGGCTACCCTATGCTGTCACTGCATGGTGGAGGCAAATTCCAACTTTTCGAGAGGCAGTGGACTCTGACCCTACACCCCAACATAAATGTCAAAATATCTGAAAGGGAGTGGGAAGGGTCTTGGGGAAACTCTGACTAATGAGATCTGACAGCAAAGGACTCTGTTGATCATATGGGATGTGGGTTGTGGGCAGCAAATTACTATTTTGGTCATATGGGATGTGGGCAGCAAATGACTCTGTTGGTTATATGGGATGTGGGCAGCAAAACTTATTGATAGACGATGTATATCCTTTTAATTCTACTTTTGTATCATTAAGTGTAAATATACCAAATTGTGTTTTCCATCCAAAGCACATGTTATATTTTATTATTTAATTCCAAAATGCTGGTTCAGTTTATTTACATGTGTAAATAAGGGAATTTAAAATCAGTTCATGTTTTAATTTGTTCACGAAAATGTAATCATGTTATAATGAGAAAGTAATCTTAATTTCAGGATATATTGACTGTAAGTAATTAAATTACAATTAGGGCTATTCCAGAAATAATAGTATATGAGGGGGGGAGAGGTCGGACGGAACTTTTTATTTTTACCCAACAATCATAAAATATAATTAATATCAACCACCACCTTGGATGAAATATATATGTATTCAAGCACCACCATGCACAAAATTTATTTGCAGAAATTCAACCTAGCAAGAATGCATATTAAGAAAAAAAGCAGTCCGTAAGGTGGCTTGTTTTTGTGAGATTTTTCAGGATCTAGGGTGCAGTATACAGTGTTTGTGTTTGCTCCCCTGAGACGACACATTTTTTTGAGCCTCCATAGTCTGAGTTTACTCTGACCCTCCCCACCCCATTTTAGATATTTATGTTGGGGTGTGGGATCAGAATGCATTTCCTATTTTAAAAAAGTTGGAATTCGCCAACATGTCACGGTGTCGGCATAGGGTAGCCGCTAACTAGCAGGCCTAGTAAACTTAAAAGACCTTTCATCAAGCCATACCTGCATCAGATCAATAAGAGGACGATTTATTTTCTCAGAAATTGCAAGTATATTTTTGTTGGTATCATGTGACTACATTGTTGACATGTGCTGTCTGATTGCTGAATCAGGTTTTCTCCAGGTTGCTGTGATATAGACAGGTTTCTGGTAGTTGTTCTCGGAATAAATATGTTGAGAATTATGTGTCCTTTCATTTTTTTACAAACATTATGTGACTTTCATTTAATATTTTTTTATATTTTGTACAACAACATTGGGAAGAGGGTTTTCATTGGTATCACATGACTATTGAACCTCTGATGTCATGGACAGGTTGTGAGAGTTGGGAAGTCACGTGACTAGCAATGTAGATGGCGATTGCCAGGTCAAATTTCATCGATGCTGTAGTTTCATCTCATCTGTCATCAGATTAAACACATAACACATAATGAATGATAAACTCGCAATTTCTGAGAAAATAAATACTCCTATCGATCTGATGCAGGTATGGCTCTCTGTAAGGTCATTTAAGTTTGCTAGACCCACTAGTAAACGGCTACCCTATGCCGAAACTGCTGTGTCGGCAAATTCTAATTTTTCAATAGGCAATGCATTCTGACCCCACACCCCAACATAAATGTTGAAAATATCTAAAATAGGGTGGGAAGAATCAGAGGAAACTTGGTCGAATGAACAAGTTTTTTTTCATCATGTTGCCCTTATATACCGATTTCAGTTCGATATCAATTGCATCATGTGCCAAAAATCACCACTAGGGATAAATTAAAAATCATTTTTGACACCATCATGCATATTTTATAAAATTTAAAGCAACCCACCGGATATAATATTTTAATTGTAGTGCTGTCCGACCCTCCCACACCATCATTTCTGGAATAGCACTTACTTTTAATTAGAAAATTGTGTGATTACAATTACTTATTATATCTGATTATGATTATCCCAGGTCTGCCTGTGATAGAACTGTGTTAATTAGAATGCTGTCCTAAATAATATTTTTAATAAAATCTATCTGCATGAATTTGGCTCATTTATTCTCATAAATATTTATTTTTTTTTGCAGTGTATTTAATTTAAATGTCTGTTAATTTGTCCAGTGTTAACCTGAATCGCCTTACCGTTACTATTTCCCATGTCTAGCTAGACAGAGTTTCCACGGTCTTCAACATCCCTCTTTATTATCTCTGCACATCTGCAAAGAGCTTTAATATTGCTATTGCACTCATGCATCAGTCTGTATATATGTCCATCTGCCCATCCCTGACACCACTCATCATTGCTTCCCATCCCACACCACATGAATAATTTTTTTTTGAAACTCTGTAGGCTAGATATGTGGTTGGTGTAAATGCATACTAAGATTTTACTTTTTTATATGGCCAATTCTTCTGGAAAGTTTATGAAAATTGTCAAAAAAGAAGGTATTTGTAGATTTCAGCTTGTCTTTGCTTCTTCCACACTGCTTGAAGGATTTATTGAAACTTTGGTTAGTGTACATTGGCACATGAAGGTTTTTCTCTTTTACTCTGGCTCATTTTTATGGAAATTTCATGAAAATTTTTGAAAAATATGGGTATTGTGAAATCAGCTTGTCTTTGCATCTTTTTCCACAATGCTTGGAGAATTTGATGAAGCTTTGATGCTAGATATGTGTTTTTTGTAAATGCATACTAAGGGTCCATTTTGTGATAAATTTCATGAAATAAATTGTCATATAAGGGGTATTTTGATAATTCAGCTTGTCATTACTTCTCCCTCCCAGAAGATTTTTTCAAAACTTGGTTGGCCAGATATGTACCTTGTACAGATATGTGCTTTGTACAGATATGTGCTTTGTACAGATACACAGTAAAATTTTACTTTTATTATCCGGTCTTTTTGGGGCAAAATTTTATAAAAGACTAAAAAAAAAGGGTATTTACAGAATTTAGTTGTCTTTGCTCCTGTTCCTATACTGCTTGAAGGATTTTATTAAAACTGTGTAGGCTCGATATGTGGTTGGTGTTGATGTGCAATAAGGTTTAACTTTTTTCTCATAGACTCATATTTGGGCAATTTTTTTGAAAAATTCTTGGAAAATGTGGTATTTGGAAAAGTCAAAGAAGTTAGAAGCTTTACATCACTTCTCCTTCAATATTGCTTGAAGGACTTGACAGAAACTCTATAGACTAGATAAGGGGTATTTGGCAAAGTCAGGTTGTAGGGTGAACTTCTTAATGCTTTTCTTCTCATGCTGCTCAAAGGATGTTATTAAATCTTTGTTGGCTAAATGAATGTTTGGTGCAGATGCAGTTAGGTTCAGCTTTTTCCTTGTGCCTCGTTTTGGGGTAATTTTATTAGTTTAATAGCAGCAATTACTTATCCTGTCGCTATTGTTAGCTTATTCCATTTTCGTGCCGAAAACCACCGTTCGTTCGATGTGAATACATCCTCCCAGAGTGGAGAAAAGGTTAGAATGACCTTTGCACTCCAGTCTGTGCCTCATTTAGATTTGCCTAAATACGTCATCTTTTTCATGGACGCCATACTGTGAAGACAAACACTTCTCACATTCAAGACAGTGTATATGCCTCAGATAGCGAGTTGCTCCCTCCTGTTAGGGAGGTGCAGCATCGCAACTGTGGGTCGCTCCCTCCCGTTAGGGAAGTAGAGCACTGCAACAGCAAGTTGCTCCATCCCATTAGGGAAGTAGAGCACTGCAACAGTGGGTTGCACCCTCCCGTTAGGAATGTTGAGCACTGCGACAGCGGGTCTCTCCATCCAGTTAGGGAAGTTGAGCACCGCGACAGCGGGTCGTGCCTTCTCGTTATGGAATTAGAGCACCGCAACAGTGGGTCGTGCCTTCCTGTTAGGGAAGTAGAGCACTGCTACAGTGGGTCGCGCCTTCCCATTAGGGAAGTAGAGCACCAAGACAGCGGGTCACGTCTTCCCATTAGGGAAGTAGAGCACCACAGCAGTGGGTCGCCCCTTCCCATTAGGGAAGTAGAGCATCACTCCCATCACCTTTGGGGTAGTGATATATCAGTCAAAGATGATTTCCTCTCTGACTATCACTCATTGGCCTCACGGTATGGGGACAGGGTATGGACTGAGTAGCCCCATTTACTGTCCCCTCCTGTGCAGGATTGGGATTCTGCCCAGGCTCAGACTAAGGAAGGGGAACGGATCGTCATTCCTCAACCCTATTATCCCAATGAATCCTTATGGGATGTGGGGCCCTCCACCTCAAGGCCCTTGGTCCACTACTGGACCTTGTCCTCACAGTTGAGGTGATGCTGCGGCTAATGTGTCCCGCCATCACCTCCTCACCAGGTGGCCCCAATGCGGAAGGCTAGAGGTGTCGCATCATCCAGGGTAGACAGGCAGTCTGGCCTCCCCACTGGAACTCGCACTGAACTACGGGCTGTGTGCTCCTATGCCCCCTCCACATCGAGGGACATAGCGATGCCCACCCACTCTCCGACTTGGAGTATACCAGATGATGACAATGTCCTCTGTATTCTCGTTGACTCAAATGAATTTGAGACAGAAACAGCAGCACTGACACCTCTCAGGCTCACCCCTTCCTCTCAGTTGGAAGTGGAGGAAGAGGTCTGGTCCTTTGATAAGGAAGTAAACGAAGCTTACCGCCTCTTACCCGTAGAATTGTGCCCCAACCATGTGGCACACAATCCAAAAAGATCCTTTCCATTATGGAAAAGATCTCCGGGGAGCAAACACAACCAGATTTCTTGCTTCTCCCTCATTCCCCAACGATTGAGGAACTCTCACAGAGGCTTTCACTAGGCCAAAATGTAGCTCAGCAACGTCGAGGGTGGTTCATCCCTCCCTCGACATTGAGACTCCTGGTCTCTTCTGCCAGTTACAGGATACATTCCTCAAAATGGCCTACCAAACCTCCCCAATTGGATGCTGAGGCAGCCAAAGTGGGCAGTTCTACAGGAGCCTGGGTTCGCCTTCCAATTAAAACAATCGATGCCATGGAGCAGGAAACCTGGTTACTTGTAACCATTGCGTTGCATTCCGATCTATTCTCAGCAACTGTGTTTAGTATGCTGAGAGAGGCCACCTTGAATCCAGCCGCATTACAATGCGTGCTGGAAGCGGTGGCCTAGACGTTCTGGTGTGCGCTTCTGTTGCAATGGCTTTATCAGCGGAATTCTGCACATCCGCCGTGATGCTGCATTGGACTCCTCGAAGGTCTTACTTAACAGAGTAAAGACCTTATAAGGGCTGCTCCGCTAGAAGCCGAAACCCTCTTGGGGGCCTCTACCACCTGTGGCTTCTTGAGACTTACTGGATCATCAACATCGATCCTTTACATTCACTCCTGGTCCATCGCAATCGGCCAGGAAGCGTGTTAATGCGAATTGCCCTCGGGCCATCCGCCAAGTTCTTAGAGCAACGCAACCTCAAACTAAATCTCCTCTTCGTATGTCAGGTCCATGGCATCAAGGTCGCTGCAGACTTTGGGGTCTGTTTTATAATCATCGCTCCATTGTTGCTTCAGCGATCATGGTTCAACGATCTGCTAGACCTGTTGATCGATCAACCCAGGTCTCTACCTTACCAGAGGGATCTCCTGTCTCAACATGGGGGATCCCTTCTCCACAACAGCCAAAACATTCTCCACCTTCACCCTTGGCTCATCTCGAGCAATCTCTCCGCCAGAACAAGTTTTCAGGCTGAGTTTCCAGTTGCATCATTCAGGCCAGGAGAGCTTCTACATCCAAGGTCTATGATGCCAGGTGGAGAATCTTCTGTGATTGGTGCAGTAGGAAACACGTTGATCCTATCAGCCCCTCTGTAACTTCCATTGCTGATTTCCTTTTGTTCCCTTTTGAGACCAAAAGATGTTCAGTATCCACTATCATGGGCTATTGAGCTGCCATCTTCAACACACTTAAATTCTCTCAGAGCATGGCAATCGGTTTAGATTCGTACCTTGCCGATCATATTAAGTACTTTAGCTCCAGAGACCCATCTCTCGCTCTCTTACGCCCAGATGGAATCTTTTTGTGTTTTGTGGTCTTTAACCAAAACCCCCTATGAATCATTGAGTGAGCGAGATTCATGCCTTGTCTGTTGACACTGGCTGTCTCTGGGTTAACAGGAATTACGATTCTGTCTCCCTCCTCTGCCAACCAAGATTTATTGCTAAAAATCAATCACCTTCGGTAGCTCCATTACCTATAGAGATCCCCAGTCTAAGTCAAATCTGTGCAGGGGATTATCCAGATAGACTCTTATGCCCCATGAGGGCCCTTCTATCTTAATGCCTCCAAAGGAAAAGGAAGGGTAGGGGAACGTCTCTTCCTTCCTCTTAAGGACTCTGTAGACATTTCAGCTGCCACCATCTCCTGGTGGATTGTCACTACAATCAAAAGAGTGTATCAGTCTGTTACTGATCAAGACCTTTCCTTTAGGAAATTTAAAGCTCATGAGGTTCGAGCTGTTGCTTCCTCATTGGCTTACATTAATCTCTCCCCCTAAGAGGACTTCATGAAGGCAGCTTCTGGCGTTCCCATACTACCTTCTCCTCCTTTTATCTCTGCTCATTAGCACAACAGACCGCAGGCATTTTTCTCTGGGGCCCATCGTTGCAGCACAACATGTGGCTCAGAGAGACCCCAAACTTCTATAAGATGTACCTCTCCCCCTACGGTGAGTACATTAAATTTTTCTCTGCTTTTGATCAGTTTAACTAGAGCATCAGCCTACCTCCCTAACTGACAAATGCAGCTAACAATAGCGACAGGATAAGTAATTGCTGCTATTGTCCATCATGCATTGTCAGTCCGTCAAAAGTTGCTTGTTACCACAATGGAGTCCATATTTTTGATCCAATTTGAATAAAACTTGGAATGTGGTTTATCATCAAAATCATTGACGAGTTTGATAATGAGCAAGATCAGTGCATATTAATGAGGTGATCTTGCATCTGATTGGCTAACCTTGTTACCACTCTGGAGGCTATATTTCTGATCCTATTTTGATCAAGTGTGGAATATTGGCATATATGATCAAATTCTTGGACGAGTTCAGTAATGAGTGAGATGCCTATATATTAATGAGGTGGTCTGGCATTTGATTAGCAGAGCTTTTTGCCACTTTGGAAACCATATTTCTGATCCAATTTTGTTCAGACTGGAAATATGGGCTTATACGGGTTTATATCATCAAGATTTTGGATGGGTTTGATAATGAGCAAGATCCATGCATATAATTGATGTAATCTTTCATCTGATTGGCTGAGCTTGTAACCACTCTGGAAACCATATTTGTGATTATCAAACTTCAAATATTTGCTTGTACATGTATGATCAAGATTTTGGACAGTGTAAATAATAAGCAAGATCCACACATGTTAACAAAGTGATCTTGCAACTGGGCTTATTACCACTCTGGAAGCCATAATTCAGATCTGATGTAGATCCTATTTGTAATATAGGATTATACCTTCAAGATCTTGGATGAGTTTGATAATGAGCAAGAACCATGCATATTAATGAGGTGATCTTTCATCTGATTTGCTGAGCTTGTAACCACTCTGGAAATCAAATTTTTATCTGATTATAATCAAGCGTGGATTATATGCTTATATCATCAAGATCTAGAACAATTTTTTTAAGGTGATCTTGCATCAGATCGGCTGAGCTTGTTAACTTGAAATATGGATGCATGTCATCAAGATAATTGATGGGTACAATAAAAAGCAAGGACCATGCATATTATTGAGGTGCTCTTGCAATTAATTGGCTGAGCTTGTTACCCCTCTGAAAGCCATATTTCTGATCCAGTTTTGATCAAACTTTGAATATATGCTTATATGATCAAAATATTTTTATTCAAACTTTGTAAATAGGCTAATATCATGAAGATATATTGTGTGTTGTATTGTGATCAAGGTTTGCACATATTAATGAGGTGATCTTGCAGATGATTGGCTGAGCTTCATACCACTTGAGAGGCTATTTCTGCCCTGAATTTTAATCAAACTTGATGAAAAATCCAATGTCATTAAGATGATTTTTATTATGAGCGAGACATATGCATATTTATGAGGTGATCTTGAATCAGAACAGGAGATTTTTTCTTTATCACCTTTGAGACTAATTTTGATAGAATTTTTATCAACCTCAGTAAATAGGCTTTTGTCATCAAGATCTTGGTTGAGTATGATTGTGAGTGAAATTCATGGATATTAATGATGTGACCTTTCATCTGATAGGTTGAGCATATCAGCAATATAGCAACTATATGTATGATCAGATTTTGAACAAACTTGTTAAATAGTCTTATATTATCAAGATGTTGGATGAGTTTGATTATGAGCAAGATCTATGCATATCAGTGAGGTAATCTTGAATCTGATTGGCTAAGCTTGTTACCACTTTGGAGACTGAATTCCAATCAGATTTTGGTCCACCTTAAGCTTATGTTATCAATATCATAAGTTCCAGAGCTTGTTACCTTTCTGTCTCTAGAAACTATATTTCTCATGGAATTTATATAAAACTATATAAATGGGTTTATATCAAAAAGATCTTGCATAACTTCAATTATGAGCAAGTTCATATTAATTATGCTTTTATCTTTAGAAAAGAATTTGTATCGGGGATATAGTAAAATAGGTGAAATCAACATGATATAAACTTTGGGAGATAGTTTACATAGGGTTGTGTTCTAACAATATTACATAAGCCTGCTTTGTTAAAGGGTCAACTGTTAAGTTATATAAGCCAGGTGAGCAATATCAGGCCCACTTGTTTTTAAAAATTGTTAAAAAGAGGTATTTTGAGAAGTCAATTTACAAAGAAGCTTGTAAATCTGATTTCCCTTTAGATGCCTGAAGGATTTTTTATTTAAACTTTGCAGGCTAAAGGAGTGGTTAATTTAGATGTGGAGGAAGATTTTGTTATTTTTCCTCAGCTCAATTTTGAGTAAATTTATGGAATTTTATTTGAAGAAATGGGTCTTTTGAGAAGTCAAGTGACTCTTACCACTTCTTTCTTCAACATCTGTTCTGAATTTTTGTAGGCTGAATTGATGGTTGTTTAAAATGCACAATAAGGTAATGCGAATTTCCTGTGGTTCTTTTTGGAGTTAATGTCTGAAAAAGTTTTCAAAATAGGAGTGTGCTCATTTGAAGTCATATGGCCAAAATGCGTGGTGTCATGCTAATTCGAAGTCCTGTGGCCAAAATGTGTGGAGTCATGCTAATTTTAAGTCACGTGGCCAAAATGTGTGGTGTCATGCTAATTTGAAGTCCTGTGGTCAAAATGCATTGTGTCATGCTAATTTGAAGTCCTGTGGCCAAAATGCATGGTGTCATGCTAATTTGAAGTCATATGGTCAAAATGCATGGTATCGTGACCAAAATGGGCATGCATACAGCTTCAGAACATAAGAGGCAACCTGTACTAAAGATGCAGCTAGTATGTGAGTAAGAGCATGCTATTGTTCAAGTTTACAAAGGTAAATCAAGTAAAAACATTTGACTCAGTAATTTACATAAATTTCATAAAATTTTGATGTTCAAAATATCCATATTTTCCCTTACTTTTTCCCTACTTTAAAAAAAAAAAAAAGTATCCCAACTTTATCCCTGCTTTTTAACAAAGGGTTCCTAGAAAGACTGCTTGTAACAAGAACTGGAGACAAACCCTTCAACACTTAATTATTGGATACGTATTCTGTATAGTTGGTGTGTCTGTGGATGGATTTGTCCATTTAAATCTTTAAATCATACAACAATTTTTTTTAAATACCGGACTTAGGCAGCCATGAAAAAACAATATTTCTGACATCTTTTGTAGTTTTTCTTATAGGGGTTTATGTCCCTTTCCACAATTTTATTTAATTGCCGCATTTTTATGCAGAGTTATGTGGCTTTTTCAGCTCCAACTTTAGATTAATTTTTCCCTTAGTGTAGATCCTTTGTTAATCGATGAGAGTTTTGTGAATGGTGAGACAAAGGTATCACTTTCTGGTGGCAATGGCAGCAGCATCAACAGTGTTAGATTTTGTGTTGAACTTGTTTGAAAGTCATGTCTTCTACATCAGTTGCTGAGTTTAATTGAAACTTTGGGATAATATTATTATATGCCCAAAAGGTTGTTACCTGATATACCTAGCCTTACATGCAGCAATGGCATTGGCAGAGTCTACGTCAGGTTTCTGTGTTGAAGTTTTTGAAAGTCATATACAGAATATTGGGGAAATAATGACATTGTTAAAATTTCCGAAATGTACTATTTTGAATATTACAAGACTTCTTCAGCAAATCCTCTGAATAGAATTTGACCAAACTTCAAAGAAAGCATCCTGGCATTAATACATTTGAAAATGACCCACCATCAAATATGGAAGCAGTTTTTAAAAAATTAAAAGATTTAAACAATTTCTTTTTTAAAACCACTTAACATAATTTCACCAAGTTTGATGAGATCCTGGCATAGATGGCTTTAAATTTTGTCAATTGATGCCATCTGCCATCAAATAGGACAACTGTTACTAAAATAAAAAAAAAAATTTACACGACTTCACACAAAAAAGTAAAAATGGAACAGAATTTGATCATATTGAACATAAAGCATGCTGGTATGATGACCTTTCAAATTTATGCAAAAATATTTGTATATATTGGTGCAGAAAATAGAAAAGCCTTCTAATGACCTCTCCAAAACTGTTGAATAGAATATGACCAAACTTGATATCCTAGCATGAGAACCTTTCATCTCTATATATACAAATGATGCCGATTCACCATAAAATATGGCTACTGTTACTAAAAACAGAAGAACCTTTAAATGACTTCTCTAATACTGCTGAATATAATTTGACCAATCTTGATAGAAAGCATTCAGGCATGAAGACCTATCAAATTTATACAAACAATGCTGATCAACCATCAGAAATTGCTATCATTATTAAAGGTGGAAAAAAAGCATTTAAACAACTTCTAAAAAACAAAAAACACTCCATGGAATTTGAGCAAATTTAACAGAAAACATCGTAACAAAGAGCTTTCAGTTGTATACAACTTTGATGATCTGCCATCAAATATGGTTGCCATTACTAAAAACAAAAAACCTATAAACTTTTTCACAAAAACCACTCAACTGAATTTTACCAAAGTCAATTGAAGCATCCTGATATAAAGGGTTGTCATTTTATATAAATAATGCAAATCTATATGAAATTTGGTCACTTGTTTGAAAAAGAAAAACAATTAAATGACTTTTAAAAACTGGTAAACAGAATTTGTCCAAAGTTTACAGAAAGCATTCTGGCATAAAGGACTTTCAGATTTGTAGAAATGATGCCAATTCACCATTAAAAGTAGAAAAATATTTACACAACTTTTTCACAAAAGACAAACTAATGAATCGAATTTTATCAACTTTAACACAAATTGTCCTGGCATTGGGGCTTCAATATTGGTTAAGATGCTGATGTGCCATCAAATATGGATGAAGGTAAAAAAACTTGAGAAACCTTCAAATATTTTGTTTCATAACATATACAATTGACAACATTGTTAGAAATTTCAACTGAAAGTATCCTACGGACAGATCCTTTGACTAACTACACTTGCATTAAGCTATTAGGCAGATGTTAGCAAGGTGGGCTATTTCAGGCCCACTTGAGTCTCTTGTTGATCTGGTTCAGTGTGGTGTTTAACAGTATATGAACATATGAAAGGTCTGGGTAAGATTCAAAACAGCAGCCTAGTGGTCCCAATTCCAACATGCTAACCACTGAGCCATTGTAACTCCCCTCACACATTTGATGTTTTTGGACAAAAACATTCTTTACATGATTAAGCAGAAACCACTTAATGTAGACAAATCAAATTTGGAAGGAATTTGTTTAATGAGTTGTTTCGATTTTCATGCCATTATAGCAAGTTTTCAAGTTTTTGGGCTTTAGCTATTTTGGTCACGATTAACATACTAGTAAATGTGTTTGACAGATAGAAGTCAAGTTGAGTTTTTGTTCCTTTATGGCCTGAGCTGTCATCAAGCTTCCTGCAGATCAGTAGTATATCTATTGCATAAGTTATCACAGTCATATTGTAGTGCTTTTACATCTGTAAAGAGATAAAACAACTCTAAAATAAAAAGTCAAAATTACTCGCACAGTAATGCAGTATATTTTTTGCACCAACTAACTTGTATAGGGATATGACAACACTAAACTTTAAAAAAAATCGATGTACACTAATGCATTAAGTGTAGGTCACAACAGTATGATATGAAATTTTTTACAAATTATACATAATGGCACAAAAACTACATTGTACTGAATTCCACAGTTTTCAGAGAGGTGACAGCAATATTTCACGATTTTAACATGAAAGCATTTAGAGATAATGCTTATTTGTTTTCATGTTTGGATGGGATAAAAGTAGTGTCAGAGCTCATTGTGTTATATACTAAGATTTTCAAGAGAATAAAAATGTTGATTTGTTAACATCAAACATAAAAGAAGATATTTTACAATGCTTTTCAAAATATACAGATTTGCAGATTACTTTCAATGACGATTACATTCAAATATGCATCATCAGCTCAGACAGCAAGCTGTTAAAATGGTGCAGTATGAAGAAGGAATAAATTACATATTTGATATGGGTAAGTACGCAAATTTGTATTACAGAACAACTTGAAGATCACGAAAGTACTTATAAGGTCATTTTACATTGATTCAACAAAGACAATTTATGGACGATAAAGTTCAATGTAACACAATGCGTGGTGACTCCGTATACGAAGTAGTAAGTGTAGAATCAACCATAGAAATGGCAAAAAGTTTACAACTCTTAAAGCATTCATACGTTTGAAAGGATTGGAGAAACAATGCAAATAACTCAAAAAAGCTGTGTGTTTGACGGTTGTTCTGTTGGATTGTGGAATACCCCTTGAGACAGTTTATCAAGCTAAAGTATTCTCTGGATATTTTTATTTCATCTTAAATGACGGACGAAGAACAGTATTTAAGACATCGTTACTATGATCCTGAAAGTCCAGTTGCTGACACAAATATTGATCAATTGTGAGAATAAATTAAACAGGACAAAATGGAAAATAAAATACAGTGAATTGAAAGAAAGGTAACTGAACAATCTACTTGCACAATACACAGTTAGTGAGAAAAGATTTCACAGCAAAAGAGTTTGTTAAGCACTTGGATGACAAATGAGAGGCAAATAGTGTTGAATATGCAGACATGAAAATTACAATAATGAATACAATTATATTTTGAAAGTTCTGTCTTTTCTAAATATGCTTGGGCTAAAAAGGTTAAACCAGAAAAGGGAGATGACATACACGATGCATTTTGAGAAATCTTCAAAAAGGGGAAACCTGAAAAGATACTTTTTGGTGATGAATAAGAGTTCTACTACAGGAAAGTTAAGGATTGCTCGAATAGGGGAACCACATACTTTTAAACTTACTCTGGCCAAAATGTCTATGTAGTGGAAAGGGTTAACACAACACTAAAAGCTTGAATGTGGAAGTATTTTTGCTCAAGGTGAAGTCAGAAAATAGTTTGACATTTTATCAAGCTAATTGAGGGGTAAAATAACACTCATCACAGATCAACAGACATGACTAAAGTTGAAGCAAGCAAGGAAGAAAGAAAAGCAAATGTATGGATGAACCTATGCAATTAACTGACAACCGAAACAGTTCGAACACCAAAATTTCAAATCATTGGTACAGAAGTTTCGATACAAAACAAGTTTTGTAAAGTAATAACGTTCTTACTTTACTGAGTAAATATTTAAAATCAGGCAAGTAATTTTAGATGATCCAGTCATTTCGAAACTGGAAGAGGCTATAGACAAACAGGAGTTATTTCTATACAACAAACAAGAGGGTATGTACAAAGTTTAAAAGTTTTTAAAAAACAAACTGGATGATTGCTGAAAAGTATGCCCTAGTGAAATGGTAAGGATATAATGAATCTTTTCAGGATTGGGAACCAGCTGAAAATTATATGCCATTAAATGAATGATGTGGCAAAGATGTATCTCTCCTCTGGAGACTTATGTACCAAAAGTACACCGCCACCGGAGACAGGGGAAGCACAGTACACAAATACAACGGAGTTTTTGAAAGATAAGTTTTCAGAATGTGACGTGGAAAAAATGGTGCAGGTGAAAATGAAGGTGTTTAAACATGTCTGATATGTGAAATGCCAGAGGGGAAAATAAAAGTACATCCAAAAACATAACTAGTAAGTAAAATGGTACACATGATAAATGTGATAAGGTGCAAAAATCTACATAGTGTCCTAGCAGAATAATCAACGACATCACGAACGAAATTAAAAGAGATAAAATTCAAAAGTATTACGTTGATACAGAACTTCATCCCTAAAGCGCTAAAAGATTAAAACTATATAAAAGACTAATGTTTGTCTACGAGTTTTTGAACAAAATAAAATGTAATGAAAATCAAATCAATGTTGATGTAATCTTGGGAACTTTTAAACTTCTCTCGAATTTCATTTAAAGAAGGTGTAGCTTCATGCATTTTCACAATCAATTAAGCATTTTTCCTGGCCACAATTTTCAATGCATAAAAAAAAAAAAAAAAAAATACTGTTACAAGAAAATTATCCCAAAATTAACCAAAATTATTTGCTATGGGAAGAGTTTCTAACGTGCATGAATGAAGCAAAATCCAGGGCACCTTTAACAGTGTGAATATATAGATTCTGAAGATGCAGTTTTCTCAATACTTGTATCTGACATGTAGAAAGTATCTGAGATGCAAGATTGTATAAAAGAAATGATGTTCAACTGGTATTACAGTGGACGAAATTAAAAAGAAGATTAGAGAGTGAAATAAAAAAGAATTATATGTGAAGTAAATGTGAAAAATTAGTAAATAGAGATTCAACGTATTTGCTCAAGAGAAGCCAACTTCATGTTAATTGTTACAAGTCTAAAAAAAATGGGCTTAACTACTTTGGTAATTGACGCAAATAATGTAGTGCTTTTGTTGACTCTAGAAAACTGTGGAATCCTGGTGTGTAGCTGTACCTATGGCGATAACATTAGAGGACCTCCAGTCCTAAATTAATAGACTCTACTTATAATAGTATCATGCCTCCGGCGATATACTTATCATTTTAAAATTAGTGAAGCACCTTAATTTTGTTCTACAATTCAGTTTGATACAATAAATTGGTTAAATCACCTTAACTAAGTTAACATAGCAAATGCATTTAGCGAAATAAACATTTTATATACTCAAATTCAGTTTAAGCCATTAATCATTTTTGATAACTACACCTTGAAATTTGACAGTCGTGACTCGATAAACATACGGAGCACAATGTAAGATTTTCGCAGAATCAACTAATTTAAGCAGTGTGCATGGCAACATCTTGTTGTGGGATTCCCGATTTGGCATTTAATATACAAAAATGTACCATAATTAGTCAAATCAGTTTAAAGATTTCATGTTTATTTTCAGATGCGAAAATTGAGTTCTGAATGCAAAATACCTTATCCTGACAATGTTGCATTTAAATCATAAAACAATAACGTAGATATGAAAAAATTAATTTGATTTGTAATGAGTTTGCATATGTCTCAAGTAAAAACAAAACAAATAATTGATCTATAATGGATCAGAAGAACATAAACTGTACACTGCGATTGTAGCGAGCCTACACATGGTGCTGTGTTGCCTGCTTATAAACGTAAATATAACTATGAAGGAGTTAATGTTTAATATTGGAGAACATTGTTAGCTAATGAAATGAATTCTATCGCAGACAAAGATGAACCTGCCGGCTGGACTTACTCCTCTCTGAAAAATAGCAACGGATTAACTGATGGCGAAATAACTAGATTAAATCAAAATACAAAGCCATTATGTAATCTGCATATAAGGTGCACAAGTACAAAACAACACCTATTACATGGTCTATTTTGACAGCATCAGGCACTTAAAAAATTAGGGCTGTTAATTTTAGGAGGGCAAGGTACAACTTGGACAAAGACATTATGACCAAATTTTAACAATACATAACAGAATTAAAAGTGAAATTACTCTATGCTGTTGACATTGACGGTGTATTTGTCACCACAGAGTCACATGGTCATGAAAATGGGTACCATAGTGTAATACAAAAATTTACAGTAATTCCAGTGAATTGCATAAACTTGCAATAAACCCTACCATCCATACCGATTTAGTAAATGATTTTATTTCAAAGGTTGTTAAACAATCTATGACAGTACACCAATAATTTAGGGGACAAGAAGGAAGACAAAGTATGGAGAGAAGAAGCATTATGTCAATGTTGTTCCTTCAGTACTCTTTGTCGTCATCACGATTCGCTTTTTGGATCTTCAAATGACACATGACAATTTAGAAAAACTAAGATAACTATCATGAATTAAGAAACAATCAGTTATAATGACACTAAGGGTTGCGGAAGCCGCTAGTTTAATTTTTGAAATAGTTTATGTACCGCTAATTCGGCATTGAGCTTATCATTCTCATTATATGCTTTCTTAACACCTCAAATAAAAACATGCTAAGAAAAAACCAATTAAGGTCAAAATAAGTACAATAATTTGTTCAGCTACTGTTTTTCAAAGAGAACAACTAAAAGACCCCACCTGTCCAGATGTTTTCAAAAGCCAGCTTGTTGCAGTGCCAACAATTTCAAGCTCAAACGAATAATTGTCAATATGTATTAAGCACATTTTAATTTTGACAACGATTAAAACGTCTTTCCCTCCATATGGAGCACTACCACCTCTTGTTCCTCCGCCCCATAGCGCTGTTGTAACACCCTTTTCTCATAACGGTTGTTTTAGCTTTTCACTGAATGGTATCTTTTAATAACTTCTGATTTGATTCTTTCATTTTTTTTTAAATCTGAAAACTCTCGCCAAATGTGTCAGTTGTTGAGCTTGTATGCTTTGAACACTTTCCAACTGTTCCTGCGATTCAGCTTTTATGTTTGGGTCTGTTCTTTGTTGTTGTCCTTTGTAACTCTTCAATCTTTTTTCATGAATTTCGATATCATATTTCATGGATTCTTTTTTCATGAATTTCGATATCATATTTCATGGATTTTCTATTTTCGAATTGATAACTTCTACACCATTTACTTAACCTTTTAATTATATTTCCTCTATATTATTATCATACAAGTTCCTTCGATGGAATAATGCTTAAAAGAGACCCCTATTATTCGTTGTACAATACAGAGTTTGTAATGTACTCTGTGTGATAAGTAAGTACCCACAATGTAAAGTCTGACGCATGACGACATAAACGAAACGATAAAAACAGGATCCGTATTTTTTTAAAAATGGACTCTCATTGTTACTGATCTCAAGATAACATAACTTTTCCTGTAACTATACCGTGAAAGAAGGTAAATAATCATTGTATACGAATATCACCAGTATTTTAATTACTTTAGACTAGCCACTTGTTACAAAAGTATTGACTTAATTTGTTACGATTCGACTAATATAGCAGTATACAAATGCTCTCGTTGGTATTTGTTTTCATATGCATCAGTCTGTTTTAATGGTCAGTTTCTAAAGAAACAGAATTATTGCGATTTTGTCTTCCATAAAACCCAAAAAACATCTTAGTGATGCTTTGTCACATTCACACTAAATACAATCTAATGAGATGTAAAGATTGCATATGATTTTAATCAGCCCACACTAAGATGTTCCAATTTAAAGTTTCAACGTTTCTCTTCAAGTCTTAGATCTTTATAAGGAGAACATGAATAAAGTTCCTGGAAATAATGATAGGATGATTTACAGTATATTCTGTAGAAAAACAACCTTCAAATACAAAACAAAAGGCTATATTAAAAAATAAAATTCGAAGAAAGGTAACAAAATCAATGCTAGGTTCTAACACTGAAGCCGGCCAGACTGTAAAGTTGTTGGTCAATTGGATTGGCACAAAAAAATGAACAATGGGTGTCACCTATTTGGGAGGGAATACAATCTAACATCCGTTTCAACCTACTGTTTTTCAAAGACAACACAAATATGTACAAGAAGAATTACAAATACAAACAATGATTCGTTTTATCGACAGGTAAGAGAAGCGGTAACTTTAATAGATGAATATCATAAAAAAGGTCAAAGTGGAGAGACCTTCCACTTGTAGTGGAAAGATTATTCACCACAATGGTAAACTTAAGACAGAAGTTGGCCTGTATGAAGTCAAGATTTTGCAACATTTCTCTGTGGTAGTTTTGAGTCAAAGCTGGAATGGAACATAGTTGTTACAAATTAAACATATACAGGGAGACAACCAGTATAACTTTATCAGAGAATAGGTTGAAAATAATGGACGGGAAACAAATAAATAAGACATATACAATCTTTTTCGATGCTAGAACTGCTTAATTTTCAGATCATGTTAAGATGTTGTAATCAACATTATAACATAATTAACTAGCCTATTTCTTCCAATCGACTTCTTTACTTTCTAAATGACTTCTATTGGATACTTCACTGGCTTTTTGTCATTCAAGTCGGGACTACCACCATCTGTAATGAATGCAATTGTAATAACTTGAAAACATTCGTTTCAGAAAGACCAACATAAAGGAAGGAACAAAACAAGTTGGGGACTTTGTCTCTATTTCTTAAGCAATAGAGTTTTACAGGAAAAACAAGACAATAGTGCATACAATGTTCTTCATGACAAAGCCAGCCATCTTGAATGTTTCAACTTTTTTGCTGGCTTTCATGTATCTTGTGTTTTCTGACCAATGAAACTATTTTCTCTATTGTTAAAGGTCAGAATGTTTAAAGGAGGTACATGTTTGGACATGATCTGCGTCTTGTTTTTCGGTAGAAGCTATTAAACGGAACACGAGGCATTTTTAACGTCATATCTGATTTATTGTTGTCTTTAAGTGCAGATACAATTTTGATTCTAGCTAAATGTCATCATTGTGGTATCTTTGCTTTGAAATATTCATTGCGGTGCCTCCTGATTTGTATATATCTGAAAAGATCCTTTATTTTCATCCCTCCAATTTTTCATGTATAATATTGACCACGGTTTGCAATAGACCATTTGTATTCACACTTTTTTCTACCCCTTATTTTCTACTCTGACATAGCTTTATATCGATTGTTTTTATTTACACAATTAAATTTGAAGCTGTTTATCAATATTCAATGTAAAATTGAAATATGACTTACAATTAACCTTGGTTCATATTCAAATTTATATTGGGGTAATTTAACACATTTCTTTGTAAATTGAATGAAAAATATTGAAGAGAAAAAAGAAAGAAGAATCTAAGGTTGAAAAGTTAGAAAAGTCACTTCACAAAAACCGAAAGACCTACATAGTGATAAACATAGTTGAAAAGGTTCACAAGAATTTGGAAAAGCTAAATCCGAACGTTTAGAGTAAGAACAAGAAGACTCTAAAACATCATAAGATTTTGCAATGACACTAAACAAAACAAATCATAAAAGTTCAAACAGTAATGGTCTATTAGTTAAGAAGTGATGATCTAGCTGTTTTAGGTATCTTGTTCATTTGGTAAAAAAGTAAATATGATTCTGTCTTTTTAAAGCTGACGAAATAGCAAAACTTGTACAAAACATAATGCTACAGACCAAGAAAATCCACACTGCAAAAGAACTATAGCAAAGTTGTGCGCAGGTCACAGGTCCAGAGAACTGCTTGTAATAAATTCAACATGACAAGACTTGTATATATGCATAGCCCAATACCAGACGTGCTTTAACTTTTTTCAGGTAATAAATAGCATAACATTCACTTTAAGAAAAATGTTAAGCGAAACAAAGCATTGTTAATTATATCACCCGTGCAACACTTAAATTTACTATGTTTCCTACAGCATGCGTTTGAAGTTATTTAAAATGTCGATAAGTCCTCCATCAAACATGGATATTGGAGAAGTTGTAAAAGTAATTATTCCATTTTAAGTTAGTTCACAATTGACATCCTTATAATACATAGATATTTAACTCACAAAATTGTGAACACAGTGCAGCCAAAAAGACAATCAAACTTACATTGCTAAATCCTATTACTCTTCTTTCTTCAAAAATAATAAAGCCTTTGCCTGCAGGAAAATGTCGACTGAAACAAAAAACATTATCGACACAATTTACTGTGCAACCTTAAACTCTGATATTACTGTTGCCTATGAAAATGCTTTTCAGGTTTAGTATTGTTCCACTGACTAGCCTGGATATTGAAGAAATTGTAAAGCTAAATTATTCCAGTTTCTTGTAGCCAGTTCACAATCAAATACCTAATAACACCAGATAACATTATTACCCAATAAATTGCAAAAGCAACCCTTTACCACTAGGTAAATAGCGTATACCGTCTGAAAGATAATGATTGCACCGAAGGTGTTTCCCGTCCCAGAGACCTCACCTTCGGAGACGCAACCTTTACTGTGCCCAATATGTCAATGATTACTAATGAGCTGAATGAGTATATGTCTGTTTTTTTTCCAAATTAAGCCAATACAAATGTGAAAATTGCAACAACACAGCCTAAAGCATCTACACAGTCAATACAACCTGTTACCATTACAAATTCCAAGCTGTCTCTTTAATATATATCAATGAATGAAAAGACACTAAGTTTTCCAAGACGTTCTACATTGTCGTTTGCTGTATCTCTGAGACAAAGCCTTTTGACAATGGTCTAACTTTCAAGTTGCAAATAACAAACGAGATTAAAAATGAATTGGTCAGATAGATTGAACACTATAAAGGTGTTAGAAAGAAATATAAAGTAGCATACAAAGTTTTGAATTGTGTAGAGGCTAGCATGGCAACACATATTATGTGTTGCAGGGCAGTAATAGGTTCCTGTATAGTTGTTCTTTTGGCTTTTAGAAGGTTTAGTGGTATCATTTGTTACAAAAGCTTTTAAGGAAAAGTTTATATATAGCAATGTTTTAAAGCATGATGAAAGAGTAACATCTGCCATCAGTAAGTTGAACAGTATCGACGATTTAATAAGTAAGGTGATCAGTTACATTTAAATCAACCAGCATGACGATCAGTGACAAAGAAATCAACCATTAAGAGTTCATTTCGATTGTTAGCGGGTACCATAGATAAAAAAGTAATTTTAAAAAACGCAATCAGAAAGAAAATAAACGACACAGAAAGTCAAAAGCGTTTGAACCTTTCTGAAGGCTGGCATACAGGAATTAAAAAGGATTTTTTGGGAGGACGGTAAGAAATTGAAAGAAAAAACAAATGTTGAGAAGCTTGCAGCGAACAGAAAGTCTATAATCGTTACAATAAAGGATACAAATTAAACTGTAAAACATTAACTTGTTCAGTTTGTCTAAGAAAACTATATTGTATAAATCCAATTGATAGCAGAAATGGTAAGTATCCATTGCAATACAGATAAAAGATTTTGTTGTTGGGTATTACAAGATTACAATATTTTCGGTGAAAGAAACAAAATCTCCTACTAAATTAACGATAACGATAAGAATGAAACAAAGACTCTTAAGATTTCTTGGATTTTACAGCCCTGAGATGTAGATGAATAAAATCAAAGAAAGAATTATTGCAAATAGTGACAACGAACAAAAATATAGATGCTGAATATTTCAAACACAAACCCAAAATTAAGATCACTCTGAGTAGCAATTACACGTTGTATGTCACTGAAAATAATGCTAAATTGTTAGGATTCAATAGCCAGAGAACTATACAAACATCTCGAATGAAAATACTTTTTCTGGGCTTCTGTAAACCTACAACTTTATATATTTATCTCTGCCAAACATATAACAGCACACATTACTCTAACGGCTATTATTCGTGTTTACAAGAGTCTTTTCCTATGCAAATTTGCCTACACCATAACTTAGAACGTAGTATAATACTGATATATATATATATATATATATATATATATATATATATATATTGAGTCTCACGGGGTTGGCCACTCTGTTTTGAAATTCAGCCGAGGGTCCAGTACGGGTTTCTGAAGCAGTTAGAAGTTTTAGTTGTTGCTTCATACGGTAGGCTTGTCGATACAATCTTTCGTAAATGTTCTGTGAACCAATTGGGATTCTACCCAGAATACGACAAAAAATTTCATAACAGAGATTACAACAGGTGCACTAAGAATCCAATCGCAATATGCATCATATGATTTTTTTGTCAACTATGACGACTTTACTGATCTTGGCGAATCTACTAAACCAGAATTGTCCTCACTTCTGAAGAAAGATCTGCATAGAGAATATAATTACATTATTGCAGACATTCAAGACTAGCCTGATTGCATTTCTGACGCTACTGATGATATCACTAAGAAGTGTCCAAACAAGAAGGTGGTTGCTGTGATACCATAGAAAATATTTAAAATGACCTACAACTATATTGCCAGCGAACGTGGTAACAGCGAAAGAGCGTTATATCAAAACTGCAACAGATTGAACTTGAACTAGAGATTAAAAAAATAGTATATATAATGTTTGACTCTGACTCAAGACGAATAATGGCTGCCTATGAGATCGCTGATGACGCCACAGTAACTTTTCCACCAGGCTGGAACATAGAAGGTGTCCAATTAATGACCTCAAAGTCTAAACATTCAATGGCACCTACAAATTTGCCAAGGACGCTCTCAAGAAGATTTAGCTAACATCAAAAGAAAATACGAAGTGGTTTGACTTTTACGCATATATCGCCATAGAATAAGCAAGATCCAGACTCATATTAGGAGAAAATGCAACAAACTTGGCAGCAAAAGATCTTTGTATAACTTTGTCAAGACCAGGTTTGACGGAAGCTTAGTTTAATGCTGACAGATTTATTATGACATGTTGACAGAAGTATTTTTAATGTAAATGATTGATATAATGTATTGAAATGCAATAATAGCTGCATACAAAGAAGCTCCTTGCGGTTACTTTCCGCCATAACTAAATTTTTTATAAACTCAGGCGTAAAATGTCGGTGAGCACTACTTATCGCTTTGTAAGAGACGCTTTTGATTTCACTTGGAAATTGGCTGACTAAAATGAAGAGCAATTTTGCTGTTACGCCAAAATAGCTATTGAATTAAAGCGAGCTCTGATCTTTCTTTCAAAAGAATACGACAGACTTGGGGATGAGGCGTTGTTTACTTCAGCCAGGATTTAGGATGTGCTAACACAAGCATCTATTTTTTTTGTCCTTTGATATTATTTTTTTTTTACATACATTTTTTCGTATTTGTTAATGCACATTGGACACATCTACCACGATGTTGTCTACGATTCCAAATTATGTCACTTGGTCTGTCATGTTAAACGAAACACCTCGTGGGCAGGTTTTGATTTGATTCAGAATATTTGTGTACGTGATGTAAGCGTATTTGCATATCGTTTTTTTTTATTTTTATTTTATTTTTTTTATTTCCAGGCTCAAGTTTTCTGAATAGCGGATTGTGCTCCAATTCCAACGAAGAAATAATCAGCAAAAATGGATTAAAAAATGAGCCATAGCCAGAAACACATGCAACGCTTAACGCTAATAGAACCTCAGACAGTAAAAACAACTGGCGCTTGAAATATCAGTAAGACCGCTTGAAACAGTAAACCCGTTTGTGATAACTGTAGTAATACGCTATAATTTCTTCAAGCTGTTCTTTTCTAGAATGGATGCTAATGTAATTGAAGTCTATGATATCTTTCATCGTATACAATAACGTTAGCTAAATATGTTTTTGTCCCCTGGCTGTATCTCTTCTCCTAGAACAAAAGGTACATCATGTTGATATTCCGCATACGTCTGTTTACTGTTTATTGGTAAAGTGTCAGATTGACCTCTTGAACGACTCTGCTATAATGATCAATATACGATTCTGGATCAGGTCCAAGTTCTTTTATCTGCTATTTCATAAGCTCATGCTCATTAAAGTAGCCGTTACGTATTTTTGAAAAGAAAAGAGAGTTAACAATAAATCCAACCTATGTTTGTTTCAAATATAGTAAATTTGTTTTAAAGGAAGAGGCAATCTTCTCCGTCTTTGTTAATACCCGAAAACGTTGTAATATGCTTCAGCTAACTTTTTTTTCATCATCAGCATCTGGGTGTGATTGCTCTGGTTCTAGTTGTGGTTGCTCTTCAGGTGTATCTAGTTTGCCAGTGATATTTAAATAAAGCTTGGATAATCTTTGCTGCAGCGCATCGAAGTGTTTATACGTAAACTGCAGGCTATGTTTTTTGAAACTTTCTGGAAATAATAATGATGTCTCTAGAGCGCCAACAAATTTCCGCGCTGTATTTCTATTTTTGACGATGTTAGCTCTTTAAGCATGTCTGTTCTACCGTCAAGCCTGCGGATAAGAAAATTAATTGCTGCTTCCAGCTCATTAGCATCATACACTTTTTTATGTGATATTTAACAGTAAGATAATACGCCTCTTTTGTCTTTCACAGAACAGGTGACCACTCAACATCTAACTTGTCTTTGATCAGTTTGAAAGACTTTTTGCATTTCTGGTTGTGGCTGCTCTGGCTCTGGTTGTGTTTGTGGCTGCGGCTTTTCTGTTTCAGGTTGTGATTGCTTGTCACCAGGAAGATCTTTTTCGCCTAGTTTTTTATCAAGCAGTGCCATCACTTTTAGAATCGTTTCTACGTCGTCATAATCCAAACCAAGCCCTCTGTTAAAATACCGTATATCGACTTGTTCGTGAAGTCGTTCTTGCTTTGTGAAGTTTTTTGCAAGATTTGATCACACATGCATCTGTAGTCAGCATCTAGATCTTTTGTTTCTTTTTCGTTCAATTTTCTGCGTTTTATTCTTCTGGTTAGATACACTAATTGTAAGGAATCAAAACTCAACTCGTTTAGTATGTTTTCAAAGAGCACTCCTACGTTTCTAGCAGCTTTTTATTTCTTGTCATATTTGTCCAGCTAGTCTCGCAACTGTGGCGCTCTCATATGAGTTACCAGAAAAAGATTGAGCATGTGATCATCCATTTTTACGCCTTTTGGATCCGCCAAAAACTTTTTATACAGTTGGTTTTTTTTTCTTCATAAATTGTTCATAAAACGTCTTAGTTCTCGCGTCATAAAAAGCCATGCCCTCGTGTTTTTCCTCAAACAACAGCGGGTTAAATTCGCGTGCAATTCTTAAGAATTCTGACATCTTATATATGTTGTTTACGTAAGATCATCTAGCGTAAAATTCTAAAAATAAGTCAGACCGGGATTGGTTGGAATCGCATAAATGCAAAATAATCTGCAGAGGCGATATATTATCGTGCCAGGTCTTGCGATATCAAACGTATCTAGAGCTGACCCTAATGTATCTGTACTTGTGTCAATCATGGTCCAGTTAGCACTGTCATTGGACACTTCTAGACGCCAATTGTTGATGTATTCAGTTGAGACTGATCCGCCTCTAAGTCGAAAGCGCCAAATAACAACCGCCACAGGACAATCTATTCTGATCCAAAAATTATTATAAATGCCTACTGTAGCCCATTTGTTATTTGACGCAGTAGATATATGGTCAGCAAAAGCCAGATGAGCTCTATAGGCCGCTTAATGTTCCGATGATGAAGAGGCTACAAATCCGTTGCGATTATCAGAACTGGACGATAGATATGGAATATGCCCGATCGTATTTTTATTCGCTTCGAATCCACATGCAGTTTAGTAGTCGCATCTGCATCATTGGTTGGAACGCCCACATTTTTGTTCTGATTAAAGGTCTCATTGATTCCAGCGCCAGTAACTTTAAACATAACTGAGTTTACATTGTTGGTAATTCTAAAACCTTCTGACGCTTAAATAATGATTGGACTATAAGATATCTCAGATGATCTTTGAACAAACATCCACCTTGTCTGCGAACCAAAACCAAAACACAGGAATTTATCCACTGGCAGATCCTCAGTCATTCCAATATATATGTTTATTGTAGCTGGCACGTTAACCAAAATATCGCCATCTGCGCTAAGTTTTGTATATGCATACTCATTGGTGGTAGCATCTTTTTCAGTTTCTGGCATGATTAAGTTCGTAATTGTTGGGGGGGGTATTTTTTTTTTTAATTCATATGACACCAACATTTCATTGCTAAGGATTACCGATGCCAAGTTTTGTCCTACAGAAACTAAGCGTCCTCGTGTAGAATATGTAGGCCGCATCTGCATTATCTGCTGGTATAGACACATTTGTAATCTTTTGCAAAAACATGTTTAGCGGTCCACACATAGTATCACCAGTTTTTAGCAAGCGCTTGTTGAGTTCTGCATCAGAAATGGCTATTGTTGTGTTCGTTTCAGCGCCGCCAATAACTGTACCAAAAGCTATATAATGACTCGTTATACATAACTCTATCTATAAAAAAAAATGCCCATCATCAACTTTGACTCAGATGATATCAAAAAGTCTAGACATCACTTTTTGTTTCCAGATTGCCATTACATGAGAATTGGTCGAACCGGTAGCGGCAAAACCAATTTGCTTTTGAATATGCTGCTTATTAATGGGGTCAAGTATGACCGGGTAGTCATTTACATGCTCAATCCGAGTCAAATTAATACATGACACTTAGTGACTTTGACAAAGCTGTTAGCAGTTCTGCTGTTACTGATCACAACAAGACCGCTAGCAACAAAACGTTTACAATATTAGAGCCAGAAGAAATAACGCCCGTAGAACTTGATGGCAACATTGACTCTGTCATAGTTTTTGACGACATTAAAATTGACCTCGACAACATGAATAAAATCAAAGAATACTTTTCTCTGTCACGAAACAAAACTGTAATTCTATCTACCTGGCACAATCTTACTACGGGTGCCAAAATACATTCGCCGCAATAGAGGTTGCTTTGTATTATTTTCAGGTCAGGACAAATGCAACATAGATTGCATTGCGCCCGATCATTGTCGTGGCATAGACGCTGCTAAATTTAAGCAGTGTTATCACGAGGCCATTGGCGGCAGCAAATTTGACTTTATGGTTTTTCATAGAGATGCTGAACACGTTCCTGAAATGTATCGTCGCGTCTTTTATGAGTTTTATTTGCCAGAATAATTTGATAACAATGGCAACAATATTGTATGCAGATACATTGTATACAATGACAGTTGTATGAGTAGAAGATCAAAAGAACAAAGCAGATATTATGCGTAAATATGTAAATCAGCAGCAACAACTACGCAGCTGCGTTCTTGCAGAAACAGGAATTTCAACTAAATGTAGCACAAAAACTATTTAAGCCTTTAACATCAGCAATATCTGAAACAGCGTCTTCACATGACATAAAACAAGACAAGCAGATTAAAGAACAACAAGTGACCGATGCGGTTTTAACGAAGTTGTTGCTTGCTCTAAACGTCAAACAGAGAAAACAAGAACAGCTCTCACAGCAGCAGCTTCAGGAGCAACAAACATTAGCAGTGCAAAAAGAACAATACTCAGCTTTGCCTTCAAAAATACTACCAGAAGAAACATATCTTTTAATAAGGGAAGCATTACGTATAAAAACGATGCGAGCGTATAAAAAAATGGTGATGATACTACATCGTCCCTGTCACCGCCATCGGCATCGTCACCGTCACAGTCACCACCACAGGCACCGTTGTTGCTACAGTCATTTGTGTCAAGATATGAGGTTTCTACGCCTGAAGAAGAAGTAGTAGGCGAACCTTGAACTGTTCGTCGAATGCTGGCTATAACAACTCCGGAAGAATACAAAACATCGATTGAAAAGAATGAAAAGTACCTTAAGAAAATTTAACGTAAACGATCATTGCTTAAAGAAGAATATAAGCAATTAATAGAGAAAAAAGAGACCATTGCTAACGCAAACTAATATTATAGTAAAAAAGCTGGAAAAACTTAGCATGAATTAAGATCCTTAGTAGTAGGGGCAAACAACTTAGATTAGAACTTAGCAGAGCTATAAGAATTTGTAAACCTAAAACCGGCACAGGAATAAATATTACAAAACTTCAGCTGAGCTCGCTACACGTTTAAAATTAGTATTAGCCAGTAAACAAGCGGGCAACATTGGTGTGGAAGTTGACAATGAGATCTTAGAAATACTAGACCACTTACTTTAAACAAAGCATAATTAATGATCTGATCAAGACAATATGTCGCAAACTCTTCTCTTTGATTCCCAGTTGGCTTAAGGAAGCAGCAGTAATTTTACTGTCAGATATAGCACGCCCATTGAGTTATCGCAGAATACTCGCTACGAGATTGCTTTAATTTCTGCAGAAATATGGAACTAATTTTTATAATAATACAACTAGCAATAAAAAGTTTTTTTATTTTACTTCCGCTAATGATGCAGGAACATTGCTCACCATCATTCCAGGCGCCTACAAAATTGTTTACATCGGTGATGAAATAAAAAGAATGATGACAGAAAAAGGTAATGTTGGCGAAAAAATCATAATCAAGCCAAATTATTCTAAACTTAAAACACTATTGACACTTAAGTGCGGCTACCGAGTTGACTTTGCAGTCGAAAACAGCTTAAGAAACCTATTAGGTTTTAGTTCGCGAATCCTACAAGAAAATGGTGCTTACGATTGAGACTTTCCCGTAAACATTAGCGACGTAAACAGCTTACTCATAAATTGTTCCATAGCTGAAGGATCATTTGACGCGCGAGGAGGTCATAGCCCCGTCATTTATAGCTTCAGTCCAAGCGCGCCACCAGGATCAGTGATGACCATAAAACCGTTGCCGGAAATCGCAATGTCAATAACTGACCAATCTGGAAACAATACCTACCTTAATAATGAGAGAGTCACATTTTGTCTGCATTTCTGAGCGATAGCCAAAACTATGTAACCTGGTTGTATAAATAAAGCCAATACGAATTAAACGCAATAAGATCATAGGTGAATGTTATTCAACACTGTTCTCTGATGCCGCAAAAAGTGACGCTTCAGCAGTAGGATCATCAGTTGGACAAACAATTTCAGACAAGATTAAGGGGACACCATCGCCACAGCAATCTGTTATGCTACAGCCATCTATTACATTGGAGACTGTAAAACAAATCATCAAGGAAATTGCACCAATAAAAGAAACTGAGCGCGTAATGATTAGTACTGCCACACAAATATTGTCCAAACGTGGTGAAGAAATTATAAATGAACTTGAGACGCACATGTCAGCAGCCAATATGAAACCAGCAGCCAATAACATAGCAGCAGTGTCAAATATCATGGCAGGATCCGGTTTAAACAGAATCTTTGCGTAACAAAGATGTATAAACATGTTGCCTAGATATACACCAGAATACTTCAAGTTGTTTGATAAGGCACCAAAACCGAGTACGAATATATCCAATACTTGGAGAAGTACTCGCATCAAATGAATAAACCTGGCACGTGAATTATTGAAACGCGTGATGAAGATATTTATTTGCTGCCTCATAAATCTTTTCCTGAAGGCAGAGGTTATTTGGAAACAAATGCTGCTCCGCCCGCAAATTATACCGCTAACGCAAACGTGGCACTAACAAACAATGATTGGAGCCTTTTGAGACGGCGCGGTATCAACTTAATAATCAGACAGTGAAAGACATTAGCAACTATCTGCCTGCTGTCAGCACCATCATGAATTTAATTTCGATGAGTGATGACCACAGGAGAAGCTCACCAACAAATATGTTTTGGTACAAGGATAAGAGCGATGCAGGAATCAGCAACAAATACAAACAAGGTGCTGAAGTTCTTGCTGATAATATTCCTGATGCTGCTTCTCCAGCAGATCTTGCTGCAGTACCAGCTCAAATACGTCTAGGTGTCTGCACTAACTTTATTGATCCAGAAAATCCTAATTACAACTCTGGCTTTTCAATTAGGCGCGCTCTTACGGACAGCCACAATGAAGTGTGCATGCTCTTACCACTAAGTTCCATTTTTGCTTTTGGCCGAGACATTGATACAGTTTTTAGAGGCGTCAAGCACAAGTTGGTTTTGGAACGAGCTGATCCTAACATGTACACGCATCACGCAAATGCTGTTGATGACGGACAAGTTAGTTTTACGAAGTTATCTTTTTGGATGCCAATAATAACGTCTTCTATTTATATCGCGCGCGAATTTGATAACCTTTTATCCAGGTTTAGCAGCAAACTTTATTTTGAGCAAATGCGTGTTTACAAAAGTGTTACGTGTTTAGCAGCGCAATAATATGTAACATGGAGAATAGCTACATTGGCAGATAGCGAACTACCAAGACATATATTTATAGCTTTTCAACTTACCGCACGAGATGCAGATCAATAGACAAACAGGCAGGTATTTGGCAACTTGGGATTTAGTCGCATTGCTGTCAGTAGCATACATAAACCTGAACGCGAACTTGAGTGTAATTTTGTGCCGCTTAGTAGAAATTATTCACGTGCGTACCTTGTGCTTCAGGAAGATATGCAAAATTACCATGATTTCGACACGGGAACTCAAATATCTCTGGAGAACTTTGCAAACCTTTACACAATTTATCACTTTGACGTTTCAAACACCTAGAGCACACAAAAGACTCCATGGCAGATGTTGAAATAAAGTAGATTTTTCAACCTGCTGTAGCTACAAACTATTATGTCTATGCTGTAATTACTTGTGACAGATTTCTCACACTTGATAGTAGTTGAGGGTGGGTATCGAGGTACGGGGTGGCACTTGAGGTATCTACGGGAATTTAGCATTAGGGGTGGCACTTGGGGTATCTACGGGAATTTAGCATTAGGGGTGGCACTTGGGGTATCTACGGGAATTTAGCATTAAGGGTGGCACTTGGGGTATCAACGGGAATTTAACATTGGGGGTCTCTAGGACAATAGGACAGTAGGCAATCATGGAAAATTAATATTTTCTTGAAAAATGGGTGGTCCTGAAAAGGGCCGTTGGTTTTTTGTTTTTTTTTTTGGTTTAACATAGACATCTCCTGGAGGGTCTTCTTTTTCGGAGACTTCTACGGACTTCTGGACCGTACATCAAGACACGCTTTAAACATCCTTGTCGTTCAATATAGATGCGACGTTTCCAGATGGCGGTCTCCGTGATTTTAGTAATAGCCCATGAGATTTTTACATACACGGGGAATGCTGGATCGAACAACATCCCCGAGATGATAGTCGATGACTCAACGTTTGTCCACATTTTGTTTTTTCTTCTGGAGTGGTCTTGGAGAAAAAAACCGGTGAAGCTCTACGAGACAAGCGGTCGTATATATACCCTACGATCGGATTGAAATGAATCGAAATCAACTACCAATCCAATATCCAATCGCGCGTTACAAGCGGGTCGGTTTTTCTTCCAATGGGAAGAGAGCGGGGGTATGACGTCATTTGGGGTATAAAGGTATCACAGCGTTCGTAGGGATTTTACTTTTTGGACAGCCGAATGGAGACCATAAAGACTACTATGTATTGGGGTGAGCCTGCAACGAGCAATGCCGTGTTGAACTTCCAACCGGAAGATTTTAATTTAGATTTTCTGTCTCAAGAATTTGAGCCTGAAACTACCACTACTGCTGCTATACCAGCCTCTTTACCTGCCCTGGATGATTTTAAAAAGAAGCAACAAGAAGAAATGGAAATTTTTTGACAGCGACAGAGAGAAGCAGAAGAAGTGTTTCTTCAACAAGAAGAGGGAAGGAGAAAGCAAGAAGAAGAAATAAGAAAGTTAGAAGAAGAGAAGAGTGAAGCACAGAAAGAAGAGAGCGATGAAGATAAAACGGTGAGTCTGTTACAAGGCATTTTATCCGAATTAAAACGTTTGACAAACCTGTATGAGTATTCTTTAACTCAACCCAAGAGAAAAAGACCATCACGGGCCAAACATACGAAAACCATCATTACTAGTGAGATGCTACCACCACCACAACCACCACCAGTCACTACTACTACCACCAAAGCAGCAGCAGCAGGAGGAATTGGACTGGGTCGTGGAAAAGGATTGCGACAGTTGAACCTCACCATGTCGAGCCCATAAGTTTGTTTTAACAAAACAAACAAAAAAACACCCCAACGGTCCTTTTCAGGGCCACCCAGATCTCTACAAAAGAGTATCATTTCATTTTGCCAAATCAAGTAAAACTTAAAATCCCCATTCCTTGGGGTTTTTTTTGTAAGAGTGAGTGAGTGCGTGAGTGCGTGCGTGCATCATCCATACTCTAAAATAACAAAACACAAAAACACTTACTTTTTTTCCATTCTGGTCTATTCTCATTTTTTTTTTACAAAATAATTCACCATGAACATCACATGACACTCCAAAAAAAGTTCATTGTTCACTGTCTGTCTCTCTTGTTTTTGTTCTTGAATTTCTTTACAGGAATCAAGGGTTCTTGTTCACTGTCTTCCAGCCATCTAACTTTCTTGCTTTTTTTGAAGATAGGTTCTTCTTCTTCTTCTGGAACTGAAGATCCCTCTGCTTCCTCCCTCTCTGGTAGATTTTCTTCTTCTTTCTGAGGGCACTCGGAAGACCAATGTCCTTTTCCCTTACAATGATAACAAGTATCTTTCCCTTTATCTCTCTTTTCTTTTTCTTGACGTTGTGGACATTCTGGAGCCCAATGTCCTTTCTCTTGGCAGATATAACAAGTATCTTGACTTTTATCTCGAGAGGAAGAGGAGGAGGAGTAGTCCTTACTCTTACTGGTAGTATACTTTCGAAGGACTGTCTGCAAATCTCTCACTATAAAGGTAATCTGTCTTCTTGACTCTTCCATCTTCACTGTTTGAAAGTTCAATCACAAAGACTGATTCTGAGGGTAAGAAGGTCTCTCTATATATAGTCTCCTGTGTGAAACTCCATCAGATCTAAATCAGATTTCAAGATGAAAAGATCACGCCCAATCTATGAGAAAACAGAAGAAGAAACAAAGAGGGTACGACGACGAAGACTGTCCATGCCGACTGAAACACCGCTGGCTGAACTGCTAGCTCAAGTTCATGCAAGCGATTTCGAAGAAGAGATGAGTGAGCCTGAAACCCAAAAAACCCAACCCAAAGAATCCACTACCACCACCACCAGAACCCCTGACCAAAAAAGACCTACTACCGTGGCTCCCGAAAATTACTATCGGATTCGAGAGACGCAAAAAATAACCTCTCGAAAATGTAAAACCACAGCCTACACTCACACGGTTCACTTCAAAGACTTCAAGTCCGAAGTACCTCCCGAGAAAGCGGCGGGGTTCATTAGCGATTTGTGGGGTTCTGTGTTACAGAACTTGAAACGACAATGTGGAGCCAAAGAAGACGATCGATTGAGACTGACTATTCATCACGACAGTTTGAAGTCACCTGTTTGGATCGAGTTCAGCACCCCGGCACAATTAACACCAGCCAAAGTCATCACCAAAATAGAACACGTTCAACAATCCAACGACAAGTTTACCATCACCGATGGAAAGGCCACACTTTACATGACTCACGTTGCTCCTCCTCGAGGGAGCGGACGAAGCAGGAAAGCGTTACTGGTGGACGATCTTCGAAGTACCAAACAGAGTGTCGTCCAAATTGACAATACTCAAGACCAGATGTGTTTGGCTCGAGCCATCGTGGTGGGGCGAACGTATGCCAACAAGAACGAGACCGAAGAATGGAAAAGAGCCTGGAATAACATTCGACGATCTAGCAAACAACGAAAAGAAGCAGAACTCCTGTTACGACAAGCAGGCATCAACAAAGACACCGTGTGTGGCATTTCTCAAATGCAACAACTTCAAGACGTCTTGGCTCCTGGCTACACTTTGAAAGTACACCCTCAAGAAGTGCGCGGAGATATACTGTTTCGAGGCCCCAATTTCCCCGAAGGAAAATACATTCACGTGTATTATCACCAAGAACATTTCGATGCCATCACCAATATCACCGGATTTCTGGGACGCTCTTACTGCTGCGAGAAATGTGACCAAAGATTTAAAAAGAGCGACACACTCATTGCGGAGCAAGATGTCGGGGCTGTTTAGCGGACAAACCATGCCTTCCTGAACAACACCACGTCCATTGTGAGACGTGTCGACGCACTTTTGTCAGTCCCTCTTGTTACCAACAGCATCGCAAGACACAAGGTCACCAACAAAAATGTGCTTGCGACTTATTGAAATTATGCCCCACGTGTGGACATCAAATTTTCACCAACGACCCAAAGAGACACTTTTGTGCTGGAAAGAAAAGATGTCCTATTTGCTACCAGATGGTGAACTTTGATCATCATTGTTTTATTCAAAAGTACGACAAGACAGAGAAGAAAGAATTAAAGAAGAACAAGAACCAAGTGGATTTCATCTTTTTTCATTTTGAATGCATGCAAGAAACAGGCATTCACATTCCCAATTTTTGCGTGGCTCATCGGGCTTGTGAGAAGTGCATTCAAGAAACGATCCATTTTCACTGTCCTGATTGTAATCGGATTCCTGGAGGACGTGAAAAAATCTTTCGGGGTCCTAACACTTTGTCCGAGTTTGCTGAATGGATTTTAGACCCCACCGACGACAGTTGGAGCGAAGAGGACATTCAACGTTACGGAGACTGTCATCGCTATGCGACCGTCATAGCTCACAATTTCTCGGGATACGATGGACAGTTTTTGTGAAAATATTATTCGCAACAAGGTACCGAACGCCCTGAAGTCACCATGAACGGAAACAAGCTCATCTACATGAAAGTGGGTCAAGTCAAATTCAAAGATTCCATGAGTTATTTGGCCATGCCTTTGAGTCGAATGCCTAAAACATTTGGCATGACAGAAATGGCAAAAGGCTATTTTCCTCACTTCTTCAACACGGAAGCTAATCAACATGCCGTCCTACCTCATTTACCTGACCTCCATTATTACGACCCTGACGGAATGCGCCCCGAACAGCGAGAAGCCTTTCACGCTTGGTACCGCGCTCACCAGTCCGATCCATTTGACTTCCAAGAAGAGATGCTCAAGTGCTGTCGATCCGACTCCAACACGTCTCTCTTTGCCAGTCGTCAATATTCGGCCAAAGCTTTGCGTTGGCTCCGTTACTTGTGCCAAAAAGAAGACAAATGGATACAACATGCCAGAAACGGAGGAGGAGAAAAGAAGATTGGATCTTATTCCGTGGATGGTTAGGATTTAGAAAACCTGCACACGGTGTACGAATTTCAGGGTTGCTTGTTTCACGGATGCCCTACCTGTTTTCCTGACCGAGACCTGAAAAAATCCTTTCACGGGAGTCAGCATGGAAGCCTTGTACGAACAGACTTACCAACGACGACTCAAGTTAGAAAGTCAAGGATACCAAGTGTTTGAAATGTGGGAGCACGAGTACGATCGACGATTGAAAACCGATCCTGAATTTAAGAGCATCACCGAAAGTTACGACGTGGCCGACATCGAACCTTTGGATCCACGCCACAGTTTATTTGGAGGACGAACCAATGCCACTCGCTTGCTGTACGACGTAAACGAATCCAAAGGAGAAGGAATCAAGTACATCGACGTGTGTTCGTTGTATCCTTGGGTGTGTAAATATGCTCGTTTTCCAACCGGACACCCAGAAATCTTGACAGAACACATCGACGTGCAACACATTCGTCAATACGAAGGATTGATCAAATGTAAAGTCTTACCTCCGACCCACTTGTACCTTCCCATCTTGCATCACCATTGCTAAGGAAAACTGATGTTTCCTTTATGCCGTACGTTTGCCGAAACATGCAACCAAGATCACCCCTGTCACCAGACGGAGGAAGAACGCGCTTTGACAGGAACGTGGGTCAGTGACGAATTGTTTAAAGCTCTGGATCGTGGATACCGTTTGTTGAAAGTGTACGAAATCTGGCACTTTCCAACCAGCGCACAATACCAAAAGGACTCAACGAATCATCCAGGCATTTTCTCGGGGTACGTCAACCAATTTTTAAAACTGAAACAAGAAGCCAGCGGCTATCCCTCGTGGTGTGAGACTCTCGAAGGCCGAGTTCGATTCAAAGAAGAGTACCGTGACATCGAAGGCATCACTTTGGAAGACGTGGAAAAGAACGAAGGAAAAAGATCGTTTGCCAAAGTCATGCTCAATTGCTTGTGGGGAAAAATGGCACAACGTACGATCTTACCCAAGGCGGAATACTTGACCGATCCCTATAAGTACTTTCAACTGGTGGACAACAAAGTGTACTAGTCAAACACGTCGAAATCATCCGTGATGATTTGATCTTAGTCAGTTTCGAAGAAGAACCCAAGTTTGTAAAACCTGACAAGTTTAGCAACGTAGTCATTGCCGCCTACGTGACAGCCCATGCTCGTTTGAAGTTGTACGACGAAGCTTTAGAAGTCTTGGGAGATCGTGTCCTGTACTTTGACACCGACAGTTGTATGTACATCCATCGCCCCGGTTGCCCACACCCTACCATCCAAGGAGATAGTTTAGGAGCCTGGACAGACGAGCACCCTCAAGACACCATCCTGAGTTTTGCCAGCGGTGGCCTTAAAAATTACGGCTACCGATACCGAGACCCGCAAGGACAACTTCACACCGAATGCAAAGTTAAAGGATTGACTCTAAACTATCGAACCAGTCAAGTGGTCAATTTTGAGGTTTTGAAAAATGCTTTGCTTTCTGGACAAGTGGAAGACTTTCGAGTGCACACGTTAGAACCTCACAAGATCGTACGGTTACCTAATCATCAAATTGTCAGACGCTCTTTACAAAAAGTGTACCGAATCGTGTACCAGAAACGAGTGAGACTTCCAGACCACACCACTTTGCCTTACGGACACGCCGATCTGCAGTATAAAAAAAGGAACTCCTTGAACAGAAAAACAATACCAAGATTGACGATGACTTCAACACCGTGTGATGAACCCACTACAGACCTCAAGTTGAAAGAATACAAATTTCCCGTGGTCTTGCCTGACTATTGTGATTGTGCCAGTCGCTTGAACACGTTCAAAAAATGGCCTAAATGGAATGGATTACCTACTTCCAACTCTTTGGCCACAGCAGGATTTTTCTACTTTGGACAGGGAAACAAAGTGCAATGTTTCAGTTGTGGTGTAACCATTCGCATGGACCCTAAAAATTCAGCTATCCTGGAACATGTCAGATGGGTTCCAAACTGTGCTTACCTTTCTTTGAAATTTCCACCGATTACATTATAGTACTTTGCGGATGGTACAGTCGACAGGCATAAAAAGGAACCCCTTCTAAGCCTAACCATTCATTCTGACTTTCAACGTTGACCGAGCAAGATGAATAAGAATACTCATGCCACCCACCCACCAAGGGAGAAATCTAGTGTGAACTCCAACTGCCAGCACGACTTGGAGTGCGATGCAGTGCCATGCGAGGAGACGGATTCCGTACGCTTTGGCATCAGTGATTCACACGATGAGACGGATGCCGTACGCGTTGACATCAGCGATGCTGTGCGTGTGCCTCACCGTCCCTCTAACGATGCAGGACGACCTTTACTCTTTATTAAACGTACCTGTGAATGTCATCCCTACAGGAGTAAAGAATTGACGATACCTGTGGTTTTGCCTGGGTATTCCAAGTTTGAAAAGCTACTCCAGACGTTCCAAGACAAGTGGCCTAAATATCTACTACAAGCAACTACTGCCAAAGATTTAGCCAGATCTGGATTTATCTACTTGGGAGAAGGAGATAAAGTTCAGTGTTTCAGTTGCGGTGTGAGACTTCACCAATGGGAGCCTACCGACTCAGCTTACATTGAACATGCCAGATGGTCTCCGCACTGTCAGTTCTTACCTTTAGAGGCCTTAGAAGAGTACGGGTACGATGAGCCGGATGCCAAGAAGAAGTAACATGTCGGATAATACTTTACAAGAATACATTCGTGGTTTACCTTTGGAGCTGCGAGAACGCATTTACCAGTATTTTGTCACCAACAAGTCTAGTTTAGAAGACCGCATTCGTGATTTGCCTTTGAAGTTGCGAGAATGTATTTACAGAGAGTTTGTCCAAATCCAAGTGAAACGCAAACTCAAATTCATTCCTCGATTTTTAAACTACCGCGACTTCCACCGTTTCAGAAGTCTGATTCTGAAGAGAAACTATCACAGCTATCGTGAAGAAAACAAAAGAGAGTTACTTCTTTCCAAGTCGGATACTTTACAAGAACACATTCGTGGTTTGCCTTTGGAGCTGCGAGAACGCATTTACCAAGAGTTGGTCCCGATACAAGTGAAACGCAAACTCAAAGTCATTCCTCGATCTGTAAACTATGCTTACTTCCAAAGTATGAGAAGACTGATTTTGGGAAGATTCTATCGCTGGCACCTTGGAGAAGACTTTCACAAAAGATACCAACCTTGGGAACCTGGATATAAAAACCCACCACAAAAGATACCCACCTTGGGAATCTCACCATATAAAATCTCACCATGCCAGGACTGTGGTCTTCACTTGTGAAACGTATTCCGTGGAAGGAAGTCAACGATCGTGTTCAGACTTTAGAGGATTATAAAGACTTGATACAAGAACTGTTTCCATTGAATTTTGGACGCTATGCGGTGTGTGTGTTAGTGACTGCCTTTCTTGGATTTCGTTTTCCAGGACATTCGTTGTGGAGTATTTTTGAGGATCAGTGTTTGTCTTGGATTATTTTGGAGGACCCGTGGTTGTTTTGGACTATTTTGATGAACCATCAAAAAAAAACATGACCATTCATGCTTTATCGGTACACGAAAGACAAATTGTACTCAAAGTGTTGAGAGTGGTGATGAAGACAAGTGAGGTACCTCCGTGTGAAGAAGACATTAGTCAAACTTTATCTACCCTTCTTACGTTTCAAGAAGTGTGTATTGCTAGTGAGTTACACCAACAACTTTACGCTTGGAAAGATGTACATGACTGGAGAAAAATTGGTTTCGATGCTTGGCTACAAGAAGTGGCCCAGTTCGCCAAAGATCTGGCACGTAACTAAGTTTCCAAAAGTGAAATGGGAACCTAAGTAAAAAAAAATGACCTTAGAAACAATCCTGGAAGAACCTGACACAGCAGAGAAAGACCACACCGTCGTCGTCGTCCAAATATAACCCCCTGAGGAACACACCCCCTATTTACCGTCAGAGACATTTCATTCTTCCAAAACAAAGACGAGCAGAAGAATACCACCACCAGTGCCTGTGCCTTCCATTCCTAGGACAGTGTTTTGTTCTTGTTCTACATTGACTTGTTTATACAGAACTTTAATTCTTTTCGTGGTAGCCTTAATCTTGTACCAGACCATTTTTGCGGTCTGCATTTTTGTCCTTCATAACTTGTAAAATATGTTTTTGTTGTTTGTTTGTTTAAAAAAAAAATAAATAAACGTGTATGAAACGTATAAAATGTCTTGGGTGTTTTGTCTTCTTCTCAAAAATCTTCCTACCTCAGTCATGGCTACATCTTCTTCCTCTACCTCTTCTACTTCCTCTGTGGTCAAAGTGATCGACGAAAAGTTAGATCGTCAAAGTTGGGACGCTTTGTATCTGCGCCATCCATTTAACATGTTGATTGCTGGACCGAGTGGTTCAGGCAAAACCGAATTTGTCAAACGTTTGATCGAACACAAATCTCATCTGTTTGATCGTCCACCTCAACTCATCGTGTGGTGTTACAAAGAGTGGCAACCGTCTTACACTTTACCTTGTGAAAGTCAAGGAGAAACCATTTCGTTTGTAGAAGTCATCCCTCGCGAAGACGATGGAATCGTGTCTGACGTGAGTCAAACACATCTGGTCATCTTCGACGACATGCTAGGAGAAGACGAAGAAGAAATTAAACTTTGGTTTACACGAAAAGGACACCATCGAAATCCCAGCATCATTTACATTACTCAAAATTTATTTCAACAAAGTAAAGCCCATCGTACCATCAGTCTCAATGCTCATTACGTGGTGTTACTTAAAAGCCCCAGAGACAAATCTCAAGTGCAAGTGTTAGCCAAACAGTTAGGCACTCCTTGGTTGAATTATGCGTACGACGATGCCACTCAAACACCTCATGCGTATTTACTCATCGACTTAAAAATGACCACTCCCGACTATTTGAGATTTCGTGCCCAATTGTTTCACCATTGGTGCCAAGAAGGAGGTCCTGTCATTTACACGTCCCCTTCAGCCACTCTCTGAAAAAAAAAACTATAAAAACATCCACTACGTCATTTCTGTCTCACAGTCTTCGAGATGACTTCCTTTCAATCTCATCCTCCGGCCAAATTGATTCGTGCCTTGTTTGGCATCAGTCGCGAAAAAAATGCACAAGTCCGTGCTCATTTGTTAGAAGCTAGTCTTAAAGAAGTGTTACGATGGTTTACTTTGACGGCACGTCAATTGCTGCAAGGCATCATTCACATCCCTCATCAAAATCAACGTTTTTTTCAAAAACATAAAGAGGCGTTGTCACAACTAGCCGATCCTAGAATCGATCCACGGACTAAAAAACAAATCATTTTAACCCCTGGAGGGAGCGGTTCTTTAGGAGGGGTCATGATTCGTTCACTTTTGAAATGAGATCCTAATGCCCAATCCAAAAGACCAAAAACACCGAAAAAAAAGAAAAGTCCTAAGAAGAAAGACACAAAAAAGAAAAACCCTAAAAAGAAAGCCCCCAAGAAAAAGAAAAGTTCTGCCAAGAAGAAAACACCTGCCACCACTGCAAGCCGTAAGAGAGGTACCGCTGCCAGGACGCAAACGTACACCCGCAAGACACCACCACGACAGCCAGCAGTGACGAGGTCTCCTCTTGCATCCACTTCTTCGTCTTCTTCACCACCCTTCATTATGATGCCTGCCAAACCAGACTTAAGACAAGTGTTTCCTAATTTGATGCAAAAATGGAAACCCATTTCGAAAGTCACCACTTCGGGACCCTCGACTTCGGCTGATCTGGCCATGGCAGCAGCCGCTAAAAAAGTACCGTCCCCTAAAACCAAAGTCCAAGAGAGAACCGGCGTGTTACAAAGTTTAGTGGATTGAAAACACCTCAACGTCGAGTGAGGCCTGTCATGAAGATGGTACGTCGTGCAGACAATCAGTGGAGACGTGTTCCAGTATAAAATAGAAGGGTGACCTGCCAGAGACTTCAGACTTACTCCTAACCTCAAAGATAACCCCCAAGCGTGCACACCACCACCACCAAAAGAAGAAGAAAACCAAAAAAGGACTTCCACCTCATCTGGCGAAACATTGGGACGTCTTGTCTGTCCTGACCAAATCCAATCCTCCCATGCGAAAACAACTCATTCAAACAGCCCCAAAAGAAATCATCGATACCGTGTGTGAATGTTGTTTGAACGTCTTGAAAGGAACGGTACCATTGTCCAAGATACAGAAACAAAAATTAGGCAAACATCGGAACGTTTTTCGCCAAATGGTGAAAAAGAAAATACCTTTCCAGCAAAAGAAAAAAATGTTGGTGCAACGAGGAGGATTTCTACCTATGCTGTTAGGACCGTTGTTAAAAATAGCGGGTCCTTTGTTAGGAACAATTGCTGGACCGCTTTTAGGAGGTGTCATGCGATAAAAAAAAAAGATAAAAAGGACAGCCTTCTCTGGAAAGACCACACATTTTTGTACCTTTAGATGAAATGGAAGGACGAAAACTGACTTTAGTACCTTACAAACGATGGATGGAATTCCATCGTTGGAACGAACAACGGATACCTCATTTACCACCCAATCCTAATCTCAACGAGATGTCACAGTTACAACAAGAATTACAAACGCTGATGGAACGAAGCGATTTGTCAGAAACAGAAAAATCGCAACGGTAAGGTAAACTTTTACAACGTCTGCAACTCTTTCCCCAAAAAGCTGTAGACGAAACAGCTCCACCCACTCTGAGAGATTTCAAAATCCTGATGAAAAGCGAACCTAAAGTTACCACCACTACTAAAACAGACACCGCCACGGGGATGACAGAAGAAGACGAGCCCCGAGAAGTGTTTCAAACTCCGTCTGCTGGCATACCTAGTCAAATTGCAGCTTCCTTGTTGACACCCTCTCCTACCCCTCATCGAGAAGCCATGAAAGCTTGGGTTAAAAAGAAGATGTCCACTCCTTCTTCAGCAGAAGAAAAAAAGAAAGACAGCAAGACTGAAGTAAAAAAAGACACCACCAAGAAGAAACCTACCATCATTACCCCTTCTTCACCACCTACTCCTGTGGCTCGTCGAACGCGTCAAGCCGCTTCGTCCAAACCTTACGACACTCAAAGTAGTAGCATCGAACAGTGGCTGACTTATTGAGGAATCATGGAGAAACTTTTAGCTACCATTTACTACAATCCTGGCCATGCTGCTGGTTACGGAGGAGTTCAAAATTTATATCGAGCTGCCAAAAGTAAATTGAAAAGTGTACGTTTGCCAGAAGTACGACGATGGTTACAAGAACAATCGACGTACACGTTACACAGACCCATTCGACGAAACTTTTCTAGAAGTTCAACCCAAGTGGAGTGCGTCGATCATCAATGGCAAGCCGATTTAGCCGACGTCTCTCATTTGGCAGCCTACAATCGTGGTCACAAATATTTGTTTTGTGTCATTGACGTGTTTTCCAAATTTGCTTGGGTCGTGCCTTTGACATCTAAAAGCAGTACCAAATTGGTATGTGCCTTGAAATTGGTCTTGAAACAAAGTGATCGTCACCCTTTACGATGGCAAACTGACAAAGGCACCGAATTTCTAAACCAAGCTTTTCAAAAAGAATTGAAACAAAGACAGATTCATTTTTTTAAATCCTGAAACCAAAGCCAGTATCGTGGAACGTTTTCAAGGAACTTTGAAAGAACGCATTTGGAAATATTTTACACATCAACATACTCTCAAGTACATCGACGTGTTACCCCGTTTGGTCAAAGCGTACAATCGTACCATCGTAGTATCGAATGTGCCCCCGAAGAGGTCAGCCCTGAAAACGAAGTGACCGTGTTTGATCGATTGTTTGGTACACCCCAGAGGAGACCGTCTCAGAAGAAAACCTTGCTGGAGTTGAAGACGGGAGATTGGGTTTGCATCGGAAAAACCAAACGCACTTTTGACAAAGGTTATTTACCCAACTGGACCACCGAATTGTTTCGTGTCACTACACCCGTGCGTGGACGCCATCCTCCCGTCTATAAATTGGAAGACGTGCACGGTGAAGTGCTCAAAGGAACATTTTACTTGCCTGAGTTACAACGAGTGACTAAAAAAGAATACGCCTTGTGCGACATCGAAAGCATTCTCGAACAAAGAACACGCAAAGTAGGCAAACGTCGAGTAGAACAAGTCAAAGTACGTTGGAAAGGATATCCTCCAAGTTTTGATTCTTGGATTGCTGCTTCCCAAGTCGTCGACTATAAAAAGAAAAAGAAGTAACCTAACATGCCATTCAACACAACCACGACCTCGACTCCTTCGCAGAGTTCTTCTCTTCAAGAATTACAAAAACAACCGCTCTGGGTGTGGTGCGGAGAACGTGTGCCTAAAAATCAAATCGTCTTTTTCTGCCAAATATTTGTAGTGTATTGTGTCATCGGAGCAGCTATTGCCAATTTGAGTTTGCAACAAGGGGACAAACAATTGTGGACCATTTTACTCAGCAGTTGCATCGGTTATCTTTTACCCAGTCCCTCTTTGAAATTTACGACGACGACAGACAACAGTCACCACCACGGTAGTACGACCAACGCCAGTCCACCACCTTCTTCCAGTCACCATAATACCACTCCTCTTTTGGAACCGTTTGAACATCCTTTGAACTCGAGTGACTCCTCGGAGACCAAAACAACTTTAGACCTACTATGAATGACCAATTTTATTTAACTTTACCCAGTGACAGTTCCATGAAGGTGTTTCCTCACAACACCTTATGTTGTTTCACGACCAAATTACCTCAGGCCATCCAATTGGATCACGAAGCGCATTGGGAAGTGGCTTTGGCAGAAATCATTTATCCTACACAAATCCAAAACATCTACAAACCACATCAAACCCATTTAGAAATCTTGAGCGAGCAAGTGCAAAGAATCTTGAACGATACTGAACCTGATGTGGGTTTTGAAAAAACAGTCAAAGGTGGTGCCAATCCTCACAAGCTAAGTATCTATAAGATTAACATTCCTGAGGGGTATTATTTTGGGGGTCAACATTTGGTGAACACCATTGCAGCCATCTTCGAAGCCCAATTTGACTATGCCTTAAAGAAAGCCAATAAAATGGTAAAGATCAGTTACCATTCTGTGGCACGCCGTCTCTTGATACAATTTTTTTGTTTTGAATTGGAAGGATAAGGAAACACACAACGACGACCAAATCTTAGCCATCACTTTTTCTTATGGATTGTATACTCTTTTGGGTGGAATTAAACCTACCAAGCAAATAATCCGAAGCAACAAAGATTTCGTAGATTTTTTTAAATGCCTCATCGAATTGAACGAAGGATTGAATTTAATGTTTGTGTACTCCGATGTGGTAGAATACAACGTGGTGGGACACACAGCCGCTCCGTTACTGAGAGTCATTCCTTTCAAAGTGGATTCTGCTGTTGGTGCGTACGAAGAAGGTGGTGGAAACACGTATCACGTTCACCGTGAATTTGTACACCCTCATTATCTTCCAGTCAGTAAATCGTATTTTGACAGTCTCAACATTAGTATAAAAGGAGATTTGGGACAAAGTGTGCCATTCATTGCCAAAGGAAAAGTCACTGCGAAACTACATTTTCGAAAAAAGTTCTCCAACGCATTGTAGCATCAAAAAAAATTTATCCGGTGTACCAAGGAGTGGCTCGACAACGAGGACATGGTTTAGGAGATATGTTAAAATCGGCATTTCGGACGGTAGCCCCTATTTTGAAACCCATGGTGACTCGAGGATTCCATGCCTTAAAAGATGCCGCTTTGATGCAAGGAAAAGAATTTTTGCAAAATGTCCTCATCGACAAACAAAATCCTAAAGAAGCCTTTATGAGAGCAGGCAAAAATGTGTTGATGCACACTGGCAAAGATCTTCTAGGTCTCCGAGAGAGTCCTATAAATTCACTTCACGCTTCTGGCCCTGGCATTACTTCTTCCTCCACTTCACAGCAAGGACAAGGTAGAAAGAGACGACGTCGACACCACCCCTTCAGAGCTCATAAAACACACGGTGGTTCAAAAAAGAATAAGAAAAGAAGAACAGTCAGAGAATTAGACGTGTTTGATTACTAAGCCATTTTGAAAATGATGCACCGAGATTCTTGCGAATGTACCAAGTCAGAACTGGATATGTTTACCATGCCTCCCACCATGATGACGATGCAAGAATCCCAATGGGTGGAATTTCATCCTGTATCGTCTTTAGGACAAACCGAAGATTACATCGATCTGAATAACAGTTACTTGTATCTGAAACTCAAAGTGGTCCAATCGGCGAACGGCAACCCTCCTGCGGACGATGCCGAAGTGGCCCCCGTCAATAATTTCATGCATTCCTTGTTCAGCGGAGTAGATTTGTACTTGAATAACAAACTGGTCAGCAGTAGTATGGATACTTACCCTTACCGTGCTTACTTGGAAAATCTCTTGACGTACGGAAAAGAAGCCAAGAACACTCATCTGGATGCTTGCGTGGTCTGGAAACCTAACACTGCGGGAAAGTTCAACGTGACAGACTTGTCAGTAGCGGCAACGCAAGCCGTTGATAAAACTATAATTCCAGAAAACCTGCACAATGTGAGATTTAACGACCGTCGAAAGAAAATCTTACGAGGGCGCAGTTTAGAACTGATGGATCGTTTGCATTTGGACATCTGGTTGCAAGAGAAGTATTTGTTGAACGGAGTAGATGTACGCCTGAGACTGAATCGCAGTAGTGCCACTTTCCATTTGATATCCGATGCCGCCACATACAAAACCATCATCGAACAAGCCAGACTTTACTTGCGTCGTGTAGAAGTCTTACCTAAAGTAGGCAACGACATCAGTCAAACGTTGAGCAGAACCACCGCCAAGTTTCCTGTGCGACGCGTGGAAGTGAAAACCTTTACCATTCCCGCTGGAACCCAGTCCATTGTCGAAGATCATGTCTTCCAAGGACAGCTTCCCAAACATTAGTTGATTGGTATCGTCAGAAATTCAGCCTTCAACGGAGTTAACGATCAGAATCCGTTCGAGTTTCAACATTTTACCGTCAAAAAGATAGAAGTCAGTCGAGATGGCAAAACGTTGTGTACCAGACCTTTTGAACCTAACTTTGGTGACAAAAATTACTTGCGATCTTACTTGAGCCTGTATGAAGCCACAGGACAGTTAGGCACCAACACCAGCCACGGCATTTCGTACGACGATTATGCAGGAGGATATGCCTTGTGGGGATTTGATTTCACTCCTGACCAAGGCAGCGACGAAGGACATTTCCACCCTATAAAATCAGGCCCACTTCGTGTGGAACTTCAGTTCGCAAGACCTGGAGGCCTCGAGCACACGGTGAACGTCATCTTGTATGCAGAATTTGATAATACTCTAGAAATCAACAGTTTGTTGAGAAGTGATTCTAGACTATTAGAAGAAAAGAAAAACGATGCAACACGTAGAAGAAGAACCTATGGAGATAGATAATGATGAGGGATTTTGTGAAGCACAACAGTCACAAACTACCACTGATGATGACGGGTTGATTCATTCAGTACCTCCAAAAGAAGAGAATAATACTGTTCCAAAGTTTACTGGATTTATGGCTTGTCGATGGCCTGAACAAGAAAAACATTTAGTCTCCTGTTATGCTAAGGAATTTATTGAAAGAATGAACACCCTGACCCGAGAACATTCTCATGGATGTCAAATCGATCATCCCAGCCAAAAACAACACGACAAATGTTTGATGATGACAGCCGAAGAAAGAATGGATGAATTTTTGGAGGACGCCTGGTCTCAGATCTCGGAAGAAAAGGTGTTGAAAAAATGATATAAAGACTTGCAGGATTCTTCTTCACCTCCACTCACTCCTCTGGAGATCAAACGCATCGAAGCTCTCGTTCAACAGAGTACAGAAACTATCCGCCGTGAGAATTCGTGGAATTACTTGACAGATCAATTCAAGTTTACAGTCAAGTGTAACTTAATGACTTATTATTACCTGTGGAAAAAATGGATACCAGGGAACTTCATTACCTGTTGACTCGCAGTTCCTACACTTCTTCTTGGAATCCTGTGGTGTGTGCTAAAGATGAATTACCTCATTGCAAACCTAAAGACGTTCATGCCTATGTCATCAATACCTACGACAGTCATCGACCAGGAACCCATTGGGTAGCTGTGTACTTTCCCAACGATCACAGTGGTGATGTGGAATATTTTGATTCTTATGGATTACCTCCTTTGGAAGACGACATCATCGACTTTATGAGAAGAAATGCCATCTCTACTCGATTCAATAATGTTCGATTACAAGGATCGGATTCAATGGTGTGTGGACAATATTGTGTACATTTTCTTCATCAACGCAGTCTCGGATATTCCTTAGAACATTTAGTGACTTGTTTTGATAGAGACTATGCTCGAAACGATGCTAAAGTAGAACGATGGTTTTGTGAACGTTATGGATATCTCTTGTCTTTAGCTCAGAAACGTAGTGTGCATCAGAATGATGTAGATGTAGAAAAGTGGAAGTTCAGTTTACCTTCCCAATGTTGTCAACCCTGTAAATACGTTCCTGTTTAATATCTTGTTGATTGTTAGTTTGAAATTTTTATATTAGAGAAGCTTCTTCTTGTTCATTAAGAAATGTTGATTTTTTGAAAAAAAATGGTGTTGTGTGGTTTATTGAATTTGAAAAACAAAATGAATGGGTTCTATCTATCTCTTTCTATCGATCGGAAGTCACCACCTCTATCCATTTCTCACTCTCGATCTGAACCCCATGTTTTCCATCGCGTCCGCGCTTCTAGCATATAAAGCGGTGCCTTGGTCAGTGTAGTCACGATTCAGATTCAGGCAGCAGCAGGTGGAGAGTGTAGACGTGTGGCAGACGTGCTAACCGGTAGAGGGAGACGCAGTGGACGAGCAGGGAAGGAGGCAGTCTTGGCAGCCTTGGAGCACCCAACTACAACTGCAAGACCACCCCTCTTGCAGTATGGAAGTATGGGGCCTAGCTGCTGTGCTGACCAATGGAGTTTATGTCGACCTATCCCCCCGCCAACAGCCGACCACATGGAGCAGCAACAAAGCGAGCTACCAAGGGGGCGCTGCGTTAAGGAGAGAGCCAGCATGGCAGACAGAGAGAGCTTCTCTACCGGGGACCACCTGCTGAATAATAGTCCTTCTAAGGGCTAAACAGTCCTTCTAAGGGCTATTTCATTGCCTGAATCAATGGGGTTTTCAATTTGGCTTTTTTTCGAAAACCCCTTTTGATTATACTCTTTTCAAACACAAATTTGATCAATTTCGAACCACCGTCTAAAAAGTTACAACTTACAATTGTAGTGTGCGTGATAAGAAAAAAGATATGAGTAATTCCTACTTAAAGATTGGTATTGTTTTTTTGAAAATAATATGTACACTTTGTACACAAAATTTTTACAACTGGAAACATACGCGTTAAATGGAAAATTCTTTGAAACTCGAAGCATTGTCATAATTGAATAAGTGGCTTACACTTTATTGGTAATAGGGACAGCCCGACTTAGAATAACTGGGCAGAATTTGATCATGTATGTACGTTACTGGCGTTTCAGCTTCCGTCACGCTTCGCGCCTTCGCTTGCTTAGTCCGTGCCGCCTTTTCCACTCCAGACTGCGTACTTCAAACAATTCGATCAACAACGTGAGCTACAACGCGCACACATATACCTGTAAACATTGTGGTTCTAGTCCTATGTACAGGTATATCAACACACCTTACGATTTCGTGCGCTCAATGATCCCCCTCGTGGGGTAACCATGCATTGACTGTAGGTTGTGTTAAGTGTACTACCTCTCCAATAGCGCGCATTCAATTTAACCTCCTCGTGGGGAATCATGCTGCGCTGGAGGGGTGTACATCTGTAAGTGTCAGGTGTGTTACGAACTGTTAACACACCTGACCAACTAGAAATGTGTTTAATCACATATTTAATCCCCCTAACGGAGGTACATAGTCGTGCATGCCCGAAGGGCGCATACGACTTTAATCCAAGAACAACAACAACAACAACAACAGTGTAGTCACTCTCGTTGACTCGTCCAGATCTCAACAACACTTCAAGAAGATGGCAGGCAAAATTAGCAAACTGAACGAAGCTATGGTGAATATGCAGAGGGTGAAGCATCATTTGATGGAGACCAACCCTGAGAGAAAGACAATGATCTTCCTACAAATGGCTCATGATCTGGTGGAAGAAGTCCTGAGGGAAGAAATCATCAGGGACAAAACGGAATGGGAGGAGAGACAAAGACTGCAGCAGCAGCAGCAAAGACAACAACAACAACAACAACAACTCTTGCAGTCCATGAAACTACCCGACGGAGAAGTCAGCTGTAAGATAGACTGCGATGAGTTTGAATTCTCTTTTACCAGAAAGAGACCTTGTCTTAAAGCCGTGAGACCCGTGGCTAAACGTGGCCGCCCTGCTGCTGCTGCCGCTACTGCTACTAGAAGTTAAACAACATAACTTCTTAACCCCAACGGTCCTTTTCAGGGCCACCCATTAATCAAGAAAAGATTAATTTTCATATCATTGCCATATATATATATATGTGTTTGTGTGTTTGTGTTTTACCCACCAAACAAAAATCCCTTTCCCCAAAAAATAATGTTTGTATAGATAGTGTGGTGTGTGTTTGATAAAAAAAATAAAAATAAATGGTGTGGTGTGTTTGATAAAAATAAAATAAAAAATAAAAAAAGGATAGTGTGGTGTGTGTTTGATAATAAAAATAAAATAAAAAATAAAAAAAGGATAGTGTGGTGTGTGTTTGATAAAAATAAAATATAAAATAAAAAAAGGATTGTGTGTTTGTGTTTGATAAAAATAAAATAAAAAATAACAAAGGGTGGTATGTTTGTATGTTTGATAAAAAATTTTAAAAAGTAGTTTCTTTTAGGTCCGCGCACTAGGTCTGTGTTTTTTGGGTAAGGGGTCACGGAGTGCAGAATCCGCGAACCCTAGAATGACGTCATAGGGATGACGTCAGACGCGGATAGTGTGAGTAATTTTTTTTTGTTTGGAAAGGGATGTTTTCCTTCACGTCCGCGCTTCTAGTATATTAAAACAACACTTTCCCTAGTCGAGCTACCCCATCAACATGAACAAAACTGAAACAGTGATACAGGTCCGAGTGTATCTAGAGGTGGCCTGGCACCTTCTACACGACCTGGAAAAGAGGGAGAAGGAGGAGAGGGAAAACAAGATCCCTATCAGACCCCACCCGATAATGGAGGAGGATTGGGAGTCAGAAGCGGACCATCCTCCGTTTATCCATCACAACACCAAGCGCTGCATGAGTGCAGCAACATGGAGTGGAAGCTGTCCTGCTTGTCGGGCCAAGCCAGGGAGGTGCCCGCACCTCTAGATACACTCCAAAAACCAAACGGCCCTTTTCAGGGCCACCCATTAATCAAGAAAAGATTAATTTTCATATGATTGCCATAGGTGTGTGTGTGTTTGTATGTTTGTGTGTTTTGTCTTTTCCCCTTAAAAAAATTTCCATTCCCTGGTATGTGTTTGTAGAGTGTGTTTTGTATAGAGTGTGTATGATAAAAAATTAAAGAAAAAAATTTAAAAAAAGAATGGTGTGTTTGTATGTTTGATAAAAAAAATAAAAATTTAAAAAGGGATTGTGTGTGTATATGTATAAAAAGTTTATCAAAAATACTTTCTTTTAGGTCCGCGCACTGGGTCTGTCTGTTGTTTTTTTTTGTGTGTTTAATAAAAAATTATGTTTTGGAAAAAGGGATGTTTTCCTTCACGTCCGCGCTTCTAGCATATAAAGCGGCGCCTTCCGCAGTCGCGCCATTCACACTTCAACTGAAGAATGAATACGATTGAATTATTGCAGGAAGCCTGGGATGTAATGGTGGGTGTGGAGTCCTTGATGGAAAGGATTGAGTGTTGGTGGAGATATCCTGCCACCAAGCCATAGGTCACCAGCCAACTAGACGCTCTGACTTCAGCGAGGAGGCTGGTTAACGATGTCTTGGTGGAGGAAATCCAAAAGACTTCCTCGGCTCCTTGTCGAGTGGGGTTCATTAAAACGAGCCTCGACTTACTGGATGGAGTGGTATACTTCTTACATCAAGTTCAACACGATGAATGGTTGTATCCACCCCCCAGTAGCGCCAGACGAGAAGAGGTGAACCTTCACATCGTCAAATTATTATTAAAACAAGTTTTGGAGAAGAAGGAACAGGCCAGGAAAGAGAAGGAATTTCAACGCCTGAATTTAAACTGGATGAAAATCCAGGATAAGTTCCGACGTATGGAACATCCCGACTGGCTGCCTAATCCACCACCACTCCAGAAGAAGAAAAAATCTCACACCACCTTCCTAGGCTTCTTTACTTAATGTTGGAGGAAAAAGTAATCCTCCTCCAATGGCCCTTTTCAGGGCCACCCATTTTTCAAGAAAAGATTAATTTTCCATGATTGCCTACTGTCCTATTGTCCTAGAGACCCCCAATGTTAAATTCCCGTTGATACCCCAAGTGCCACCCCTAATGCTAAATTCCCGTTGATACACCAAGTGCCACCCCTAATGCTAAATTCCCGTTGATACCCCAAGTGCCACCCCTAATGCTAAATTCCCGTAGATACCTCAAGTGCCACCCCGTACCTCGATACCCACCCTCAACTGCTCTTGATGCTCTTAGTGGCAAGATGACTGTTATTATGTTAGACAATTGTTATAATGAGTTACGCCACATTGAAAATTGTTTTGACGCAATCGCAGCAACAGTCAATTCAAACCGCACATAAAAAGCACGCTGGAGTATCCATCAGACTTGGAAGCAACCAACTGCATCAAGGACAACATGTTCTCGCGCTCACAAAAAAAACAATACGCAGATTTTAACAAGGTAAAACGTTCCAATACTTGATTAACCCTAAAGTTATCTGCCAAACAAATATCTCGCATGGGTGGCGCTTTACCTGCAATTATACCACTTCTGGCAGCGTGGGCACCAAAAATATTACCAATTCTTGGTTCGTTAGGAATAGCAGCGGCCTCTGGAGCACTATCTTGTGCTACGGAAAAGGTAACAGGCGGCAGAGGACTGCGAAGCAGATATCAGCTATAGAAAGTTTTGTCTTAACACTACATAGAAATCTCTCTCTCTCTCTCTCTCTCTCTCTCTCTCTCTCTCTCTCTCTCTCTCTCTCTCTCTCTCTCTCTCTCTCTGAAGCTCAAAGTAAGAAAATTGCGCTGGCCGCTTCCAGAGGTTACCCACTGTCAATAAGACTGTCAGCAAAACAATTATCTTCTTGCAGCGACAAGTTGATGCTAATAAAACGGCAACATGACAAAGCGAAAAAACAAAGTGCAATAGGGAAAGGTGTTTTATTTGATTTGTCTGCAGCACAATTTAAAACAACAAGGCGGAGTCTTTCCACTTCTACCACTGCTAGATGCTGATAGTGCCAGTGCGCTGCTGCTTGCACTTCCTGGCAAGCTTTTGGGACGTGACATCGGAGGTAAAAAATAGAGATTGCGAAGATTGCAATACCCCAGAACACAGTACCGCTAAGAAATTTTGACATTGAAAAATCGCTTATAGACATAAAATCATTTCGCGGCGTTTTTTTTTTTTTCTTCTCCAAAAAATAGGATGCTACAAAAAAAAGAAACAAAAAATTAAAGAAATGGATGCTGCCTTTTAAATATAGAAAATTATTTTGATGGCTCTGGAACACATTGGGTTGCCATTGTCAACAGGCCAGATAGTAGTGCCACAGAATATTTTGATCCGTTTGGTCTGCCACCGTGCGACAAAATTAAAAAATATAGTTCTAGCGGTCCGAAGTTGTATTTATGACTCAACACAAATTCAGCATATGAATAGTTGAGCTTGATGTCTTTATTGTATTTATTTTGTCAGATCACGATGCCAAGAAAAATCTGCATTAGATATCTTACTGGAATTTAACGCATTAATAACTCTACGCAATGAGAAGTTAGTTTTAAGTAAGCCTAATCAGCGGAAAACTGTGGCAAGTTTTATGTATTTGTCAATTATGATGACAGCTTCGTGGTGCTTGTCATGCAGAAAGAATACTGACGGTCTTGAAGAAACTTCATCTCATACTAAAAATGGACAATCTGTCATAAAATCAATGTGTGCCATTTGCAGCAAAAGAAAATCAAGGTTTGTTAAGACAACTTCTGGTGGTTGTGCTGGTGCCTGCAGCAAATAACCTATTGTCGTACTTGACATATAATGTTATGTTCGTTATATATATGCATGCTTCCGATGACAATATTTGTATTCAAGCAATACAATTATTGGACACTGTTCTGTTTATAAGTGTCGTAAAATATATGACGGCGCTTCTGATCTTCATGCACTCATTGGAAAACTTCCAAAACAAAAAGGCTGATGAACTCTGCCATGACTTAAGTATACTGGTCCGTGGAATCTTCTGGATAAACAACTGGATGTAAATGACCAACCGCTTCCTGGTCAACAACCCTATAAACAAGTAGATTCCACTGCAATGCGGTATGACATTTGCTACATAGATCATCCATAAGAAAAAAACTGCTGCGGCAAAATTATATGTGATGAGTTAGCTGCGATAAAACCAAAAGGGATGCGAGAACGTATTGACAGAGTTTTTGTCAGAGGCGCTAATGGACTTAAATATAAGCTTGCAGTTGGTGCCAAAACTGCAGGTTTCAAAAATAAGGATGACATACTTGCAGATGAGTTACATAAGCCAGTAAGAAAACGTTTTCCTACAAGCAGAGTTGTTGCTAATGGCGTTGATGACATTTGGTCTGCTGATCTGATAGACCTAAAAGAATATTATAGAGGTAATGGCTGCGTTAAGTATTTGCTAATTATCATTGATGTTTTTAGTTAGTATGCATGGAGCTTGCAACTAACATTAAAACTGGAGCAGCTATCAGAGACTCTTTCGAAATGGCTACAAGATCACGCAAACCTGCAACACTTTGGGTGGATCATGGCGGCGAATTTTACAAATAACACGTTTGAGAACTGGCTCGAACAAAATAAAATTCAGAAGTATTCCACGTTTAATGAAAGCAAAGCCTTTGTTGTTGAAAGATTCAATCGAACTCCAAAAATGCGATTTGGAAACACTTTACAAAAAATAAAATTAATATATATATATATATATATATATATATATATATATATATATATATATATATATGTGTGTGTGTGTGTGTGTGTGTGTGTGTGTGTGTGTGTGTGTGTGTGTGTGTGTGTGTGTGTGTGTGTGTGTGTGTTACGGTCGCTGGTAGATAAATATAACAATACCAAACACAGAAGCAGGCTAGGGACAAACTAAATCAAGATAGTGTTGCAAACAAATTATTTTTAGACAAAAAAAAAGTTTACTATTTAATGATTTAAAGTTTAATTATCAGGTCAGGATTTCTACACTAAAATAATGTTTGAAAAAGGTCATACAGCAAACTGGACCAAAGAAGTGTTTACCGTGACAGATGTATTGAAAACAATTCCTGTAACGTACCGAATCACTGTCCTTAATGGCGAACCTTCCTCTGGATCCTTTTATGAACAAGAATTGTCTGCCACAAAGTTGTCTGCTGTAATAAAAACAACTATCATGTCTGCTTGATGCCAGCGTTATCTGCTAGCAAGTAGTGAGAAATAATTATGTCGACCTCTGTCAATATTTTTTTGTTCGCCACAGGTTTGCATATAACTGCCTTGTCTGGCATACCTATGAGCAGGCTTAGCGTACTAAATCTGTTAAAGATCTCGTTGAATTGCGCCCTTTGTTAGTACAACAGATTAAATCGCGCCAACTTGTTTCTGATGTGATATTTTCTGGTATATTCCTGCGGACTCGTATTGTAATGCATGTGCGCATTTTCGACTTGATTGTACTCATCGTAGTCGCGGACAATGATATCATACATCTATGTCTAATCAATCTATATATTATGTCAGATACAAGTATTTATGCACAGACGTTTACTTGGAAAAGCCAGAAATATAGTTTGATGCCATCGTGACGTAGCACAGAAATCCTCATGCGAGCTTTCAGTTTAATCTTACTGTAACAAAGCCGGTAGGAAATCCTAACTGTCAAGTGTTGTTTACGGAAGAGCAGCGGCGCCTGCTAAGTGAACTTGGCCGAATTAATGTCTGCCTCAATAATAATTTGCTAACGCGCCATAGCCTCTCTTGCATCAAGCAAAATACTCTTTTGGCGAATGCTAGAAACAAACAATTAGAGAAATAATGACCTTATATACAATTGGAGAAATAATTACCTTATATATAACGAGCACAAACATAAACTTTCGAGAAAAAAAAGACGGGCCTCTTGCGACTACGTCAAGACGTTTGCTATGGAAAATGACGAGTTGATACCGTTTGATATTTTTGTTAGGTTGGCAGAGCCAAGCATAAAACTAATTATGTCCAATGAGCTGCGTTTGCAACGTGGCATACTATTTTCTATTGATATTAGCGTGTTGTTTGTACAACTGTAACAGGGTGAAGCCGGGTTGGGATTGGATTGAACGAAGACACTGAATGCAATTTCGTGAATGAGATGTTTATTTATGATGTAATTGAACGCTGGATGAATCTGACACCATACTTGTGCGCATAAAGTCCAACAATAAATTTAAGAGAATGATGCGCGCCGAGTAAAACAACTGATATAAGGAAATTATATCGTTCCTAAATGAAACTAATGATAAAAGGATCTATCACTTTGGACGATCAATATATAGAATGTATACACAGATATGAACAATATATGATTCTATCAGCAAGGGTATCAAATTCTAGGATTTATACACAAATATGAACAATATATGATCCTATCACCCATGGTGATCAAAGTCTAGAATTTGAACAAAAATATGAATAAAGTATGTTTCATCCACACGTAGGACGTATGTATTACTGATTTTCACACATACAGTGATATTGAATAATACTGATTCAAAAATGGAACATATGTATCTCGTGGCGTCCAGTTGACGATCGCAATGTATTTCCAGTTCTATAACTCTCGTCGAATGGTCAAGGAGCCATCACACATGGCCCGCCCCTCGCAGTCTACCGAAGGATCCCTCAAGAGGCTCCTTATTCCATACAGGCCCGCTGGTCTCGAAGCTTTGGTCTCTTACTGCGAGTAACCCTCCGATTCAACGTCACCATCGGACCCCCTCCCAAAGCATACGAGTTGCACGAAACCATACAGAGTTCTACGACTCCCGGTCACAAAACAGCTAAAAATATGACTGAGCCGTGTAGTACATAAGAGACGGTTAAGTACGAATTCAATAATATACATTACGCATGCGCACACGGGAATTGGCTTTGTTACACATTACATCATTTCATCAGAACTACAGGACCAGATTATTATTATAATAACCACGTTCGTACATGAATATATGTCCGACAATAATATTATAAGAACTCGAACATTACTCATCATTCAATGCATGCAACTTACAACTGAATTCAGTTTGTCTCTTCAGTTATAAAACTGGCTAACTTGAAACGGACTATAGTCTATCTGATAGCATGGCGTTATATGACATAGATCTGACTCTCTGTACAATTTTTAGAATAAATTCTGAAACATCCAATATATAAAACAATTCTTTCACATAAAACGGATAGCAAGAAAGAATGCCTTTCATATTTCACATACATCTACAGCTGAAGATTGCTTCCGTAAAGTGGTTAGATTCCTGATAAAACTCGTTGTGTTGTGTTAATACATCGAGACTTTACTCTATAAGTACCCTGTTTATGGTGAAATCCACGGCCAGAGAACTTTGGTAATCGGGTTTCTCAATACAGGCACTTTGTTCGTGCAGCATTGGTGCGAACTGAACTCAGAAATTTGAAATAGCTGTAGTTGAAAATTAACCACCCTCGGATAACGCTGTAGGCGGCGACGAAACCTGAATAAATTTTTTTTCATATATAGTGCATAAACATTAACTGCACACAATTCCGTGACAACAACAAAAGGATAACACTGAAACTGGATCACATTTTATGTCCTGACCAGTTCGCGCATTCCAGCACCATTTTGACATCAAAAGCATTTTCGAATCTCTTCAAGATATTATCGGTAATTTTCGGAAGAGGGTTCTGGCTGGGTTATGATTGGTGTTTCAGCATGAATTGTTAATACTTCTAAGTACAATCCAATACACGGAAGCTTGTATTTGGAACTGCCTGCTAAAATTAAAAACAGCCAAAGTTCCTTCAATGTCAAAAATAAGGACAACAAGTGTTGTATGTGGGAGGTGTTATCTGCGCTGTATCCTGCTCCAAACAAAAAGCCAGATCGAGTTTGCAATCACACAACTTGCCAAAACAAGTTGGATTTTACTGGAGTCATTTTTCTGATTCAGATAAGTGACATGCCAAGATTGAGCGACTAAACACAATTTCGGTTAATGTTTTTGGTGTGGACAACGGCAAGATTTATCCTCTACATATTTCTTCAGTAGCTAGCGATGTTACAGAAGTGAATTTACTGTATGTTTATAATAATACCAGAGATGGACATTACTGCTGGATCCAACATTTGTCAGGACTTATGAATGGACAATACAATAAACACAAAGGCAAAATATATTACAGCAGAAAATGTCTTCATGGTGTTTCGCGTGAAGACCTACTTGTTGAGCATGGACAAGATTGCGTCCACGTTATAGGAGCTGTTATGCCAGACAAAAAAATAATCAAACAATAATACAATTAAAATTCAAAAACTTTTGCCACAAGGCAAGAGTTACGTTTGTTATTTATTCCGATTTTGAAGCGCTCGCTGTTCCTATTGAGGGTGCTAATAATAAACCAGATTGTACTTTTACAAGAGCTTATTAGGACCATGTATCTTACGGCTACCCATACAAGTTGGTTTGCATAAATAATACTCAAAGTAAGCTAATAAAATTGTATCGCAGTTCTGACTGCGGGGAAGATTTCATAAAAAGGCTGCTTGGCGACGTGGATTATGTGAATCGCATTGTTTCAGCAAAGATTATTTATACTCCAGAGGATAGAGAAAACTTTCTGAAATCTGAGCTGAGTTAGATATGTGAACAGCTACTTGGTACTGACAGAGTACGTAATAAGTGTCATTTTACTGGAAAGGATCTCGGCGCTGCTCATGAAAAGTACAATCTTCATTTGAAAACGACAGAATTTATTCCAGTGGTATTGCATAATCTTGGCGATTATGATTCACATCTCATCGTAAAGCATTTTGGAAAGTTTTCGGAAAAAATAACTACTATACCCAAAAACATGGAGCGCTATATGTCATTTTCGCTTGGCCAACTGTGATTTTTTGACAGCATGCAATTCTTATATGCTTCGTTGGATGAGTTTGTCAAAAATACAAAAGAGTTCAAATATACAGCAGAGGAATTTCCTGACGACAAACTTAACTTGGTCATGCGCTAAGGAATTTACCCGTATGACTACATGTCATCGTGGGGTAAATTTCAAGAAGCAAGTCTTCCACAGAAAGAATCATTTTACAGCCAACTTAATGATACTGATGTTTCTGATGCTGACTATGACCACGCCTGCAATGTCTGGTCTGCTTTTGACATTACAAATATGGGTGAGAATCACGACTTGTACTTAAAACAGATGTATTATTGCTTACAGTCGTATTTGAAAACTTTATAAATATCTGCATGTCCTATTACAAGTTGGAGTCTGCTTGGTACTATTCAAAGGTAAAGTTGGAGTTGCTCACTGACATTGACATATTTCATTTTGTCGAAAAAGGAATTTGTGGCGGAATCTCTATCGTTACAAATAGACATTCTGTTGCCAAAAACAAGTATCTGCCAAATTATGATCCTGCGTAAGAATCGAAACATATAATTTATTTGGATTCAAAATTAATCTTTATGACTGGGCTAAGTCACCAAAATAGCCTGTGAGCGATTTCTCATGGATGAATCCAGACAATTTTACAGACAAATTGTTGCAGAGCGATGATGAAACTGGCTATATTATAGAAGTTGATCTCGCCTATCCCGATCGCTTACATGACTTGCATCATGATTATCCACTTGATCCAGAAAACATAACAGTGGATAGTACCATGCTAAGTCCTCATATTTTGTCGCTCAAAGAAAAACTTGTCAATTTCAATGTTCCAAAACTGATTCCGAATCTAATAGATAAACAACACTATGTGATTCATTACAGAAATTTAAAACAATGTCTTGACTTAGGTTGCAGTTATCAGAATACATCAGAATACATCGAGTGCTAAAATTCAGATAGCAACCCTGGTTGAAATCTTACATTGACTTTAAAACAATGAAGAGAACTGCTGCAACAAATGACTTCGAACAAGATTTCTTCAAGCTGATGAATAATTATGTCTTTAACAAAATAACGGAGAACATTAGGAAACGCGTCAACGTAGAACTCGTCAATAAACAAGAGCGTAGAGGCAAACTGGTTGCGGCACCAACTTTTGCAGCTATGAAAATATTTGACGAAAACTTAGTGGCGATTCATAGCAAGAAGAGTTCTCTGACGTTAATTAAACCCATATACTGCTGGTTTGCTGTATTAGAACCTTCAAAGTTACTCATGTATGATTTCCATTATGGCCATATCAAAGCAAAGAATGGCAACAAAGCCAAATTACTTTTTACTGACACTGATTCGCTATGCTAAGAGATAGCAACAGAAGACGTATATACAGATACGTTTGCCGCAAAAGAATTATTTTACTTCTCAGATTATCATGAGAACAGCAAATGTTACGATGTTAACAACGAAAAGGTTATAGAGAAGTTCAAAGATGAGGCTTCAAAAACGCACATCGTAGAGTTTGCCGAACTGAGAAGCAAGATGTACTCTATCAGTCTTGCTGATGACGACTTCAAAAAGCGTACTAAGGGTATTAATAAAGAAGTTGTCAAAATGTTATCACGCATGAAGACTATATGGCGACGCTATCTGGAATAAAACATTACGCTACAATGAACGTTTTTAGACCTGATCACAACGTTTTGCGCACTGTAAAGCTTAACAAAATAGGACTTTCTGCGTATGATGACAAGCGGTATGTTCTTCATGATAGCATCAATATGCTAGCATACGAACATTATTATATCAAGACACCTAAGCCAATGACAGATGTTTTTGTATAACTAAACCTGATCTAATGACAAAAAAAGTAACAAAAATAATAATACTACTAACAAAACCTATGGACAAATTACCGTACCACGACTTTATAAAGCTGTAACAAAACAAAATGAAAAACAAACGTTGCGAATTGGTGAATAAGATTTATATCTTTTACCGTTGCAACAAAAAAGAATAGCTCTACGACTTGTATCAAGTGATATTTCAGCTTTAAACATGATGGAAATATTTCTTGCTCACCAGTTTGTAAGTTTGTTACTTCTACAGGTCGAGCTGTCTTTTTATGTTTGCCAACTCCACCACGCAAATTATTTATTTGTCCTGTAACCACTTTTAAGTTTGCGATCCTGCTATCAGATTTATTTCCGTTAAGGTGATCAATGGCAAGATCTCTTGGTATGATTCCGCGAAAGCACTCAAATACAAATCGATATGTGCTTAATGTTTTCTGACACCTGTCAGTGCTAGAAACTGCAATGAGGATGTAGCCATTCTAGAATTTTTGACAGGAATTTTATGACGCAAAACATGTTTTACGTCTCCGCTTTCGTTTACTTTATACAAGTTGTGCACGGGATGCTCTGTCGAGGCCATTATATGTCGGTATCTTTATCTATCTAATTCAACATTCATTATGTTTGAAGACAAAAAGTATGTACACATTGATATAGAGGACAGAATTATGTAAACATGAATGTATGCTAGCATAAATCTGCAGCCTCCTAATTGGGCGGCCATTTTCGAAAACACTAGTATGTTGTTTTTTTTTCAGATGAGGCCATATGCGCGCGAAACAAACAAAAACTATATTTTTGGGCAAAAGCCCAGTTTAGAGAAGGTTGCTAGCCCTGCTATAGCTTCAAACGGAATAAAGTACCTAACTGTCTCTATCTGCGTTGAGTGTAGGTTTGATAAGTTTCAAACATATCCATTATAAAAGACATCAGAAAAAAGAGGAAACAGAAATCACGAAAAAATGCTTAATAAATAAATGTATACTGATTGCTTTGTTTTAATGCATTTGTGATTTTTTACCACAATGAAACAGGATGATGCCTGGTTGGGATTGGATTTAGCGAAGACATTGAAAGCAATTTCGTGATTGAGATGTTTATTTATAATGTAATTTAACGATGAATGAATCTGACAGCATACTCGAGCGCATAAAGTCCAACAATGGATTTAACAGAATGATGCGCACCGAGTTCAACAACTGATACAAGGAAATGATATAGTTCCTAAATGGAACTAATCAGAACATGTAACTTCAACGAGTAATCAGACAAGAATCAACGTACGGAACTTGCAAACAAATATGATTGATATATGGATCTATCACCATGAAAGACCAATGTACAGAAGGTATACACAAAGATGAACAATATATGATTCTACCACCAGGTCAAAGTACATGATTTACACACAAATACAAACCATGTATGATATATGTATTATGGATTTTAGCTCCCATCTAGCGATCTTGAATAATATGATTTACGCTCATACAGCCATCTTGAATAATATGATTTACGCTCATACAGCGATCTTGAATAATATGATTTACGCTCATATACCGATCTTGAATAATATGATTTACGCTCATATAGCGATATTGAATAATATTAATACAAAAAATGGAGCATATGTATCTCGTGGCGTCCAGTTGACGATCACGATGGATCTTTGGTTCCACAGCTCTCGTTGAATGGTCAAGGAGCCACCACGCATGGCCCGCCGCTCCTAGTCTGCCGAAGGACCCCTCAAGAGCCTCCTGATTCCATACAGACCGGCTGATCACGAAGCTTTGGTCCCTCACTGCGACTCAACCAATACCTTCTTCCGAGCCTATATATATATATATATATATATATATATATATATATATATATATATATATATATATATATATATATATATATATATATATTGACATAAAGTACACACAATTCCGTGACAGTTATTACAGTAGTCTATGTCTATTAGACAATAAAGTCGATAATGGAAAACAGACTGTACCTATGGTACAAGTGCAGAGCACGACTAGACAATACTGTTTAAAATCTATCCAATTATTAAAGCTGTCATATTGGATGATTCAACTTTTTTCTTGTGCACTGCTTTCTCTTTCATTGAAATCGAATGCATTTTAACATTTTTCATCTTTTTCACTAGAAATTATATACATTGTGTTAGACCAGTGGAAACATTTTCTATGTTGTTCAATGTCAGAAAAGTCAAAAGAAGCACATGGAATGACAAGGTCAATGTCTACATCTTCATCACCTGCACCTTCAGGTTCATCGAGTTTAGCCACTTTCGTTAGAAGTCAATAGATGAAACACCTACATTTTCAAGGAGCCGCGGTGTCTCAGTGGTTATCGTGTTGGACTAACGGTCGAAAGGGTGCGGGTTCGAATCCTACCATCTGACCAGCCTGTGTCAGCTATCGTGGTGTGTCCTTGGGCAATGTACTTACTCCAATTGCCTGGGCACTAAATAACCTATTTGTGTTGCTTGGCCGTAAAGCACCAAACCAAACCAAACATTCTCAAAGTTGTATCTGATTTAATGTTTTGTTTTTGTGCTTCCAAATTTCTGTATCTTGCTAAGTGTGACATCGTGTCGTTTTCATCATTTTTGTGTCCTTGTCCTTATTATTCGTTGGGAGTGTGATGCCTTGGTTTCTTATATGAAATTGTCCTCGATGTTGCGGAATCACTTCAAGTACACGGTTGAATTTACCCCCCACCCCACCCCACCACCACCATTTGAGACCCCATGTCGAAACGAAAGGCTAGGAGTTCCCGAAATATTTCAGCCTGTATGTATAGTGAAACCATCTCCGGAAATTTAGGATGCACCACAGTTCCACGTACTGAAGTTATGTCAGTTCATTCCCTTAGCGCCAATTTAATGTCATACTGACTCGACTCAGACCAAGCAAACCAATCTACTATCATACCTAAACGAATGAATCGACTCGAGGGTACATATGTGCCCAGTTACCTAGAAAAATATTTTTCTGAAACCAAGACTAGAATTACAAACATCTCAGCCTGAAATACGACTATTATACCGACTGGGCTATCGATCTCAGTTACTAACACTGTACATGTTACTCTATATTAATTTACAAAGCGAATATATTTTATTTTCGCTACACTGATCTTTCAATTTTGTATTGCCTATCAGTCAGTCTGTGTTGCAAAACCCATAAACTTTGAAACCTACATTTATAGTCTGGAGGGCAATCTAAATATAATGCAGTAAGGTTGTGATATAATAGTGAATAAAGACAGTGCTTGAATTAATTTCTCAGTGATCACTGTTTCATTTACCGTACGTGGTAAAATGTTTTGCACACTGCTTGGCCTTGCAATAAAAGGGTTTACATTAATGGTCAACTATATTTCATATTGGCTGCCGAAATGACTCTTTTCAGGTTCTGTTAAAACACATTGCAGTAAAGGTTTTACTGAATGTATAATTTATTGATTTTGTTGTTGTTATTGTTGTTGAAGTTTAAAAACTTTCGAGATGTTTATTTTATTTATTTATTTATTTATTTTGTTGGTGGCCCGTATATCGTAGTCTGTATGTGCTCTTCTCGTGCACAATAAAGAAATTACAATGTGGTCCAGGAACTCGAGTGCACTTATTTGTTTGTATCTTTAAATATTAGTAACCCAGCTCTGAAGTATCACTGTGGTCCAGGAACTTTGGGATGTATTATTGTTTAAAAAAAAATGAGTGGGACAGACAGGTGCTCATATAGATATCTGAGATTTTAACTTTTGCTTTCATATTTAAGGGGGTCTAGGAACTCGTGAGTAGCGAAAATCTGAAATATCACTATGGCTTAGTGATATGTGTGTATGTGTGTGTGCGTGTGTGTGTGTGTGTGGAGGGGTGTTGCTTTTAAAAATGTGAGTGGTCCAGAAATTTTCTAATGTAGGGATACGATTTTTTTCAATGGAAATATTTTCAATGTTTTAGGACTGTCTAGTCCCCCACTACTAATATATAATTTATTCCTTCCTCATTCCGTACTATTGTAACAATCTTGCTATTAGGATTAACGATGATGATTATCTCGATGTTATCATTGAATGTAATGTTAAATCGTCAACTTTTCTAAAGCATTGCAGAGCATTTTATTTATGTTTGAAATCGACTAATCACCATTTTTATTTTCTTGACTTCTATTTTACAACACAACTAGCTTTGATCATACTTTTATCCCATCTAAACTTGTAAGGAAATATACCTTATCTCTTGATAGTAAGATTGTTGCTTTTACGTTAAGCTCACGAAATATTTATATCAACTCTCTGAAAACTGGCATATCTATCACAACATCGCCATCATTTATGTTGTATAAAATTTATGGGGTTTTTTTTCTTTTTTTTTTTTCTTTTTTTTTTTAAATCTACCCAATGCACGATCAAATGATTACAATTTAGTCTAGGAGTTATAAAGTGCATTTTGTTTTGCTTTGTCGTTATTTTTCAATATAAGCATCCCGGTTCTGAAATATAGCTATGGTCCAGGGACGTTTGGGTGTATTTTTATTTAAACAACAAGAACAACAAGCAAAAACAAAATATGAATGGTCCGGAAATGTTCCAGTGAAGGCTAGCTTTGAAATATCACTATTATCCAGGTGAGGAGTACTCTCTCTCTCTCTCTCTCTCTCTCTCTCTCTCTCTCTCTCTCTCTCTCTCTCTCTCTCTCTCTCTCTCTCTGTAATATCAGTGGTGGAGAAGATAAAAATAAAATTAAAAAAAACCAATTGACCTAGGACTGGCTACTCGTTGCCACCTTCCGCCACCCCCTCTCCCCCCCCCCATTCACACTTCTAACATCGTATTGTATAAACACAAAAAATATGAGTCGCTACCTGATTTTTTTTAAAATTTTGTTTTCTCCAATCCACAGACGAGATGTAAAAACAAAAGAAAATATTACTCGCCGGCTCTCTGAATATATTTACCAGATTTTATTTTTGCGTGTTCATATCGCTCCCTACACAATATTTAAAAACACATTAATATTACTCGCTAGTCTCCCCTATCTATACTATTTACAATTCATCTTTTACTTTAGCCATGCATTTCGTCTGTCTTTCTTTTTCATTTATAAACAATTTATAAATTGATTATATATGTGATCGACTCTCGCTTACAATTACACGTGGGTCAAACTTAACCGGTTCATATGGTACTGTCGAGTCACTGTTGAAGGGATACAACTCTGCATGAACTATTACACGTCAAGGGAGGTCAAAGTTGGTGTTCTAATCAGAATTGAGATTTGTTTTGTTGGTTTTAATGGTAATTTTAACGCATTATTGGCTATATCATTCCAATTGAACAGGAGCTAAGTGCCTTTCCCAAGAGGCAGTCGACCCGAACTGGCCTGTGTGGAAATAATTATTGTATAGATAAGGTTATTTCGTGTTTTCACATATTTTCGTCGTTTTTTATTGATAAAACGTCAGACTCCAGTGATGCTACCAACTCACTGTCATCGCTACAATTTCATATAACGACTCACTGTCAACGCTACAATTTCATAAAACGACGTTTTAATGCATCTGTCGCTGTTATCTAAAAAAAAAAAAAAAAAAAATAAAAAATAAAAATAAACATTGTAAATATTCAACTTTATTTTAACAGTCTACTCCAACCTACTGAGGCTGAAGACAACGGCCAAAAGGTCATCTTTGCCATCTAAGGGTCGTTGACCGACTTCTGTCATGGGCATGGAACGAAGTGGATCGACAACCCTTGGCAAGCGAAGATAGCTCAAATGTCCGAATTTGGCATAACATACACCCCTGGATGTTGCTGACTTCCTGCACTTATATTCATGATGTACATATGTTAAAATGTACAATTTCACCTACATCAATTAGCGTTCTTTGTTGAATATTATATACAGTCAGCATGACCTATTTCGAACAGCTGATCAAGACGGACAAATACTGTTGAACAAGCAAGTATTTTAATACATTCAGAAACACTACCGTAAATAACATTTGATAATGCCTGTTTTAATTATTATTATTTTTTTTTTTTTCAGGTCTAGATTTACCAGTTGAAGCAGTGGATAGTCTCAAGGCATCAATTCATAAAAAGAAGAGCAAGTTCATCTGTCCAGCATAACAGGTCGTGCTGGCATATCATGTGAAAGGCGTCAATGAACCCAAGAAAAACGTACACAGTTCATAAAGTTCAAGTTTGAAGAAGAGGTTTCAGATGTGAAAAACGCTTCAAGGTAAGATTACACTTCAGTTTTCATTCTTATTAGCAGATAAAACCGATTTTATTGGGTAAGTCGAGTGCTGAACTTGTGCGCAGGCCTAGCCACAGGGGCTCGTTACTGGGGGATCCAACATGTAACAATATAACACTGTTACAGGTTGGATCCCCCCAGCCCTCCATCGATTGACCGATACTCCTAATTTTCTTTGTAACGAGCCCCATGTGGGCCTAGCCATCCGTAGACAAATAGAATTGCACGTGACGGTCAGTATATACTTTAACTTAACAATATAGTTATTGATCACTGACCATCCATTTTGAACTTAATGGTTTAAATAACGTTGGTCGAAATAATATTTGTTGTCTTTAGGATCTACCTTTTAAATTAAAAGTCTCATAGACTCATTTTGTCTCATCTCATTATTATTATTATTCAAAGCACATTTATATTAAATGCTCATATTTAATATGCAGATCAAAGTCACGGGGGGGGGGGGGGGGGTAGTAGAGAACTAAAATTGTGTGTACTCTCTCAGCCTGGATAGAACTGTAAAAGTTTTTGAGTTTTTGGAACTGGTAGCCTCCCTTGTTAACTACTGTACAATGATGATTTTTAAGCACTTTTCATAATAGACTCAATGGCATGCAAGTCTGTTTTGAACTTAGTTCTTTGACACAATGTAAAAAGGGGGTAGCTTGTTTAGCTGTATACTCTCCTATTTATCTGCATGGATAAGTCTGGATTTTGTTCTTTTTGACATCTTTCTGAAGTTAATTTTTTTTAAGTTACTATTGGTATACTTTATATTTTTCATCAGATTTCTTCTGTTTAACAGAATTCACAAATTCCATCAAATTAGTTATTTTGCATCTTTCTTGTTTATATATACACCTAAACATTTTTAACAGAATTCACGAATTCCATCAAATTAGTTATTTTGCATCTTTCTTGTTTATATATACACCTAAACATTTTTAACAGAATTCACGAATTCCATCAAATTAGTTATTTTGCATCTTTCTTGTTTATATATACACCTAAACATTTTTAACAGAATTCACGAATTCCATCAAATTAGTTATTTTGCATCTTTCTTGTTTATATATACACCTAAACATTTTTAACAGAATTCACGAATTCCATCAAATTAGTTATTTTGCATCTTTCTTGTTTATATATACACCTAAACATTTTCAGTCAGTTTCTATATATGCAATATATTTATTTTTTTAAAGTATACGTTGTTAGTTGGAACTGTTATTTATAAAATATTTTTAATTAGAATTTTAATACTTATAGAAAAAGTTAAATAACTCAAGAAAATGCATGGGTAGAGGTACATTTTTGTCATTAATATAAAGCATCTTGTGTTAGTAAGTGTAATACTATAAAACAAATAAAAAACACTTTAATTTTTAGCAATGAGAGACCTTAAAGTTTATACTGTTCTACAATCAACATACATTGGGGATTGGAAACTCTCAACACCTTAAAGTATATACTGTGCTGAAATCAAGATACAATGGGAATTGGGACATTCTTAACAACTTAAAGTATATACTATTCTGAAATCAACATGCATTGGGGATTGGTAAACTCTCAATGCCTTAAAGTATATACTGTGCTGAAATCAACATACACTGGGGAGTTGAAACTCTCAACACCTTAAAGTATATACTATGCTGCAATCAACATACATGTACATTGGGGATTGAACTCTCAACACATTAAATTATATACTCTGCTGAAATCAACATACATTGGGGATTGGGAAACTCTTAACACCTTAAAGTATATACAATGCTGAAATCAACATACATTGGAGAGTGGAAACTCTCAATGCCTTAAAGTATATACTATGCTGAAATCAACATACATTGGGGATTGGGAAACTCTCGGCACCTTAAACTATATACTATGCTGAAATCAACATACATTGGGGATTGGGAAACTCTTAACTTCTTAAAGTATATACTATGCTGAAATCAACATACATTGGAGAGTGGAAACTCTCAATGCCTTAAAGTATATACAATTCCGAAATTAACATACATTGGGGATTGGGAAACTCTCGGCACCTTAAAGTAGTATACTATGCTGAAATCAACATACATTGGGGATTGGAATCTCTCAACACATTAAAGTATATACTTGCTAAAATCAACTTACATTGGAATCTCTCAACACATTGAAGTACATGTATATACTATGCTGAAATCAACATACATTGAGGATTCAGACACTCTCAGCACCTTAAAGTATCTACTATGCTGAAATCAACATACACTGGGGATTGGGAAACTCTCAGCACCTTAAAGTATATACTATACTGAAATCATCATACATTGAGGATTGGAATCTCTCAACACATTAAAGTACATGTATATACTATGCTGAAATCAACATACTTTGGGGATTGGAATCTCTCAACACCTTAAAGTATATACTATGCTAAAATCATGTTGAGGATTTGGACACTCTCAACACCTTAAAGTACATACTATGCTGAAATCAACATACATTGGGGATTGGACACTCTCAACACCTTAAAGTACATACTATGCTGAAATCAACATACTTTGGGGATTGGAATCTCTCAACACCTTAAAGTATATACTATGCTGAAATCAACATACATTGGGGATTGGAATCTCTCAACACCTTAAAGTATATACTATGCTGAAATCAACATACTTTGGGGATTGGAATCTCTCAACACCTTAAAGTATATACTATGCCAAAATCAACATACGTTGAGGATTTGGACACTCTCAACACCTTAAAGTATATACTATGCTGAAATCATCATACATTCAGGATTCAGACACTCTCAACACCTTAAAGTATATACTATGCTGAAATCAACATACATTGGGGATTGGGAAACTCTCAACACCTTAAAGTATATACTATGCTGAAATCAACATATATTGGGGATTGAGAAACTCTCAACACCTTAAAGTATATACTATGCTGAAATCAATATACATTGGGGATTGGAAACTCTCAACACCTTAAAGTATATACTATGCTGAAATCAAGATATATTGGGGATTGAGAAACTCTCTACACCTTAAAGTATATGCTATGCTGAAATCAACATACATTGGGGATTGGAAACTCTCAACACCTTAAAGTATATACGATGCTGAAATCAACATACATTGGGGATTGGAAACTCTCAACACCTTAAAGTATATACTATGCTGAAATCAACATATATTGGGGATTAGGAAACCCAGTATTGCCCATCAAATATAATCCATTCCCTATTATGCATGTGAGGTTCCCAGTGCAACATAAGATCCTAAGGTGGATTTATTGAAGGGAGCAGAGAAGCTTATTTACGATACATATTTTGGAAACCAATCAACTCCTGTACTGCACCACTAGGACAAGAAATAGATGTATCCTTTTATTGGCAAAAGATCTGAGAATGCATTGGTGTAATCTGTTTGAACATTTAAGCAATAGTTTTGGAAAAGTGGGATGTGAAAGATGTATTTTGAATTTTTGTAAACTACTGTACACAATTTGTATGTATATATGAATTATATATATATGCGCTCTTTCAGTACATTGAAAAATGCATTGCTAATAATTTTAACTGGATAATTTATTTCACATTTTGTTAATTTAAAGTTGGAAATCAGGATTAACTAAACAAGATATTTTCAATGATATTATCTTTGTCACTATATATCATAAAATCACAAAAAATATATCAGAATACAGGAGAAAAGTTGATGTTTCTTTTGGTATTGATATTAACAAAATATTTAATCTTAATTTAAAATAGGAAAGGTAGAAAATATAAATTGCTTTCCAACAGAACACTGTTACAGCCAACTTGCAGTCTTTCATCTAGGTAAGCACAGCTAGGTTTCTAGCTTGAACTCAAATTCACCTCTGCTGTACCTTTCATCTTACTGCACAAAAGACCACTGGGAACCTCATTTGCATATCAAAAGGAAAGGTGATAATATCTGGCAGCTCTCTGTAGTTTCCAATCCCCAGTGCTATATACTTTCCCAGGTAAATGCAAGGTTTTCTCAAAGGGTAATCCTAATCCTGGCTAGAGTTGTCCCCCTTTAATATTGACCACTGTGTACTTTTGATGAAATCTGAGTATAACAAACCATTTGGGAATATAATTTGCATAGTGGAGCGGGGCGGTGGGGGGGCAATGAATCCAGCGGCCACGCCCAGAAAAAACTAATGAGTGCTAAAAAAAACTGTTTCTTTGAGTAAGTTTTCATAACAGTTTGAAGGTTAAAATTTTTCCTTGAAATACATAAAATACAAGAGCTTCTGGGGTCTTCACCCACTGGGGCCCAGCCAGTTTGTTCACGTCCACCATAAATGATATTCCTTGATCAAACCCTTTGGAGGGCTTGATGCAGATAGCTAGAAAAGTGATCCTAGATTTTGGAAAACAAAACTCTCCCCTATGGTATCACTCAAAATTTCAGACTGTGCCTAATTTCCATGCTATTGTTTTAAGAGACCAAAAGAACTACTAGGCAGATGTTATCTAGATTGCACACATCAGTACACCTACATTAGTACAGTAAAGGTGCAAGTGACATTTTGATACTTTTGAGAAAGTCATTCTTGAATATTCAACATTTACAGCAAAATTCAGCTTTTCAAGTTTTAGCTCAAACTTGTTAGACAGGGGGATAATTCCTTACTTAAGCCTTGTTAGCTGTTACACAGTGATATTAACTTACTTAAGCCTTGTTGGCAGTTACACAGTGATATTAACTTACTTAAGCCGTGTTAGCTGTTACACAGTGATATTAACTTACTTAAGCCTTGTTAGCTGTTACACAGTGATATTAACTTAAGCCTTGTTAGCTGTTACACAGTGATATTAACTTACTTAAGCTGTGTTAGCTGTTACACAGTGATATTAACTTAAGCCTTGTTAGCTGTTACACAGTGATATTAACTTACTTAAGCCTTGTTAGCTGTTACACAGTGATATTAACTTACTTAAGCCTTGTTAGCTGTTACACAGTGATATTAACTTACTTAAGCCTTGTTAGCTGTTACACAGTGATATTAACTGGAGTTGCTTCAATTTTCTCATTATTTAAAATTGTTTACTTGGCACCTTTTTCTTTTAAAACATAGGTCAAAAGGAACTAGAAACAACTGTATCGACATTTCCTGTGCTTTTAAATATATAAACCTTATTTTGTGGGTTCATGATAATTGGTTGCTTTTTAGAACCATATTAGAAGCATGAAGAGCTAGGGAGGTCTCAGCAGTTTCCAAGTTATGACCCAGAACCTCAGTCCCTGGTGGTAGGGATGAACCCTGGCATTAATGCCAGTTGCATGTATAAATTTTTCATTTCATGCCCAGTAAGTGTATATATGGTGATAGGGTGGGGTTCACAACAGTTTCTGATCCAGGGAATAGGAAAGGAGCCCGGGTCATCACCCAGGAGTCCCAGTATGACTTGTTGATGCTGGGGTCATTGATCACATATACGGATTCTAGGACTTTTGAGACTTACATTTCGGGAGTTATTTAAAATACACCCACCCCCAGCAGCACAATTACAGTTGGCACAATCTACATCCATAGAGCTATCATTTACCCAAGTTTCATGTGTCTAGCTTTAATAGTGTAGGATGATTTTCAGGACATTATAAATCTGTGTACATCCTCCATCTATACTGAGATATGGATGGATGAACATTTTCACAATATACCCACGTGTCTTTAAAAGTGTATGGATAATCATTTAGTATGGCACCATGTGGCACATGAAACCTTCTTGCACAGCTATATAAAGAATATATTACAGTAGTACAATTCTTTATGCAGAAAGGAACCAAATGGCATTTGGAGTCTTCTTGCACTAGTCCACAATGAAGCAATGGGTAAAATTATTTCTGAGAGAAGAATACCAACCAAGTGACACTTAATTGGAACCTTTTTGTAAAAGTTGATAACGAAAAAAGCTAATATTTTTCGTATGGATAGTGCGGGTCATTCAGTGTGTTACCAAGTGAAAGCTTATGCTATGACGTTATCTCTCTCTCACTCTCTCTCTCTCTCTCTCTCTCTTTCTCTCTCTCTCTCTCTCTCTCTCTCTCTCTCTCTCTCTCTCTCTCTCTCTCTCTCTCTCTCTCATATTGTAGTTAGATCTCCAGGGCAATCATAATTGCTTTGGCAAAGTATGCCAGACACTCCGTATCTCTTCTAACTCATTTTCCTATAGATACTGTTGCATGTATGATCATACAATTTCATGTACATCTCTGCATTCATATTTATCACTTATGTTAACACAAATAAAAAGTAAATTGAGGTTGTAATGACCTACATTTCTTGCTAAACTAGTTATACTAAGTTTTTGGATTACATACTATATACAGGTGAAGCAGGCGAACATCAACAGAATTTCCTATTGGTACAGACCTTCAAATTTGTATCCAATTATGAGTGTGAAAGAAGAGAAAAATGTTTAATTTGGTCTGAATTTATGTTTAATGCAATATTTCACTCATGTCCTCTTTGGTACCAATTCTATTCTTGTAAGAGGATAATAATGGTAAATGTTTCTAGCATAGATCTTGGACATGTGTGACTCAGTGTCAGTTTACTGCAGCCAGACCTGGACTGTGTGGGCTGAATGTTTATAAGTCAAAGCTTTTCTCATTAACACCAGACTGACTCAGGGTGAACTTTGAAGCTCATGTCAGTCAAGTGATTAATATCTTGTTGATTTTATTCACAGTTAATACCAGTGCCTTATGTGAAAATCAAGCATTCTGGGTTGTTAAAGTCACATTAAAGGTTTAAAGCTATACTGTTGTTTTCTATGTTGTTAAAGAATAACAGTCTGATTCATTATCAATTGCCTCCATTTTTGCCGAACCTGCCTCGGCAGAAGCTCGATATAGTGATCAGAGTTTGCATCTTTGTTCATATTTGTACATCCATCCATAACATTCATCCATGTCCTAGATTTGTGGGTTTAACACCATTTTTCAGCTTACATGGTGGCCAGTATGTTTGGTGGAGGAAGAACCCGGGGAAAATCACTGACCCACAGGAAGCTACTGGTAAGCTTTCTCACATACCCACATTGGCCGAGCCCTGAGACTCAAACCCATGCAGACAGGTGAGCTGTCGGTGATCCGTAAAGACGAGTGGCTTAGGCCATTCAGACACCCAGGACCCCTCATCCTAGATTAACTTAAGTCTTAAAGTTTTATTCTTAATTGGTCATTTCCTCAAGTACAGTTGACCACATAATAATGTTACTTTAAATGGCAGGCAGGCTAACATGTTGGTCATGGACAGATTCTTCCTTGTATCTTCTTTCTTATCTCTAACATGTTTACTGCCTTTAAAGTGTCAGAATTGGACCCGTCTAATGTACCCCCCTTTTATGTTTCACAATCAGTTGAATCTGTTTGATTTTCAAGTCGGACTTCATTGTCTGGTTTGGAGTTTTCCTAGGTCACTGTTTTTATGCCAATGGCATCAGTTAAATAACCCATTAGAGCCAATACACGCTTCTGGTAGTGAATCAGAAGGGTTGGGGTAGGAGTATTAAAGGAAGTTCATTCTTTGTTTTCTTATTTGCCTTTAAAGAATTCTAAAAAATGAAACCAGTAGTAGTTCATATCTTCATAAAATGTTAGAGTCAATCAGTTAGTAACTTAGTTCTAATTTACATAATTAAATTGCATTTGTGTGACAAGGTATGCAGGGCACAATAATATGATGCAGATTATGCAGAAATATTGAAAACAGAATGATTACGTATTTAATATTTAATTTTCTAACAAGAACCTTGCATTTTATATATGTATGGACCAGTGCATGATTCTCAGCAAAAAATTAATATTAGATATGTAATCATTGTTTTCACTATTTCTTGTGTAATATGCATCACTTGAAATTACCATCGTTTTGTGCTTACCCTCACCACCACTCTCACTATGTCAAGAGGATACACATGCAATGTTTTCTTCAGTTAACTGACTTGTATCACTATTGCATAATACATTACATAACATGATGGTCCTTGGTGGACAGGGAACATTGTGTTACAGCCGGGTTTCCATATACAGGTATGTGGTCCATGTATATCAATACTGTGTATCATTATTGCTATATTTGGACCAGGCACCGATACTATAAACAAACAAAATAAACATACTTCCATGACCCAAGCCCCAGTAATAATACCCTATTTATTCCAACTCCAGCCTAATCTGGACCATATGCATGCTACAACTTGTAATAATAACACCCCTGCCAATGGTTCCTTTGTTGTATTATACATTGAAAACTGCAAGGCAGAATTTAATCAAATCAATATGTGTTACAGTCTGTGGCAGATTAACTGGTTCATCTCCACTTAATGGTAGGTCAGAGTGACCTAATTTCAGTATGATGGAGCAGTTATGAAGTACAGCTATGCACCCTTAATGGTCCATGCATTTATACACCTCCTGCAGACTTGGGAAGGCCTGATGTAGCATGCTGTAAGAGGCGTCTAAAAGATGCAGCAGCCACGTTGGCACAGTGGTTAACTTGCTAGGCTCCTAACCAGAAGGGGGCAAGTTTGAATCTTACCATCAGATCAGCCTGGGTCGACTTCATGGTGTGTCCTTTGGCAAGACACTTTAATACTCCTATTGCCTTGACACTAAATAACCTATTTGTATTGCTGTGCAGTAAAATGCCAAACCAAACCACACATAAGAAAATTGGCAGCAGAATAGCATGGATAGTTAAAGTACATGTGTACTCACCAACCACTCTTGCTGTATCCATTACAGTGAATCCATTATAATTACATCGAACATTTGCACAAAGAAGCAGAAGTTTTATCCTAAATAGGTCATGATGTGTCTGAATTCAATGCAAAAGCTTAATCTAAGAATAACACAAGGACTTAGATACAGCACATTAATGGTTCAGTATCCACATGCACATTATGTAGAGTTGACTGCAAGTGGTTTATATAAATTTAAAAACCTCTAGAATTTTCTCTGCTAGATTCCTTTCAAATTTCATAATTTAATCCTTTGCGAATAAACTCACAAAAACTCTAACACTATATGCATGCAAAAAATACCGATACATCTTATCTATGTACAGTCATCAGGGATAGAGTTTATTGTTTAACAAAAGACTGATTGATTTTCAGCTCTCAGTCAATTGATCATGTAATGACTGGCTGACAATATGGTCAAGCCAAATATTATTGTGCACATAAAGGCAACTTTCATTTTATGATTTTTGGCTCTATTAGTTTAAAGACCAGAACATCTTATGGGATGATCTTTTGTCCATCATCTGACTTCATCATCTGTCTGTCCATCTATTAGCACAAGTTTGTTATCGCTACTTCTCTTAAACTACTTGGATGATTGCCATGAAACATTACACACAGATTCATTCTATGGTCTAGTTGGTCCTAAATGAAAATGGTGCTGATCTTATGCTACACATCCTGAATGGATGGTCATATCAACATAAGATTTTCACTTAAAGTTGGTCCTAAATGAAACTGGTGCTGATCTGATGTCCAGTATGGACACCACAGCTGCCATCTTGGAAACATTGTTATCACAATTCCTCCTGAATGGAATGTCATATTGACATGGGGTTTTCACCAGAAGATGTCTTATGATGTTTTGTTGATCCTAAATGAAATTGGTGCCAATCGGATGTTCAATATGGCCACCACTGTGACAGTGGTTATCTTGAAAATCTTCTTATCGCTGCTCCTCCTGAATGGATGGTCATATCAACATGAGGTTTTCACTTAAAGACTTCTTATGATGTCTAGCTGGTCATAAATAAAAATAGTGCCAATCTGATGTCCAATATGGCTGTCATGGCAGCCATCTTGAAAATTTTACTATTGCAACTCCTGAACGAAAAGTAATATTGTCATGGGGTTTTTGCCAGAAGACTTCTTATGATGTCTAGTTGGTTCTAAATGAAAATGGCGCTGCTTGAACATCTAATATGTCCACCACAGCACCCAATGTGAAAATCTTGTTATTGCCATTCCTCCTGAATGGATGGTCATATCAGCATGTGGTTTTTTTTGCTAAACTACTTCTTATGATGTCTGGTTGGTCCTAATTGAAAATGGTACTGCTCAGACTTCCAATATAGCCACCGCAGTGGCCATTTTGAAATCTTAGCACTACTCCTGGATGAATAGTCAAATCAGTATGGGTTTTTACACTGAAAGACTTGTGATGGCATATAGTTCGTCGTAAGTAAAAATGGTGCCAATCTGACTTTCAATTGGTAGCCACAATGGATGTCTTGAAAATCTTGTCATCGCTACTTTTTCAAGATGGCTGCCATGCTGGTCAAACTGGATATCAGACTGGCACCATTTTCATTTAGGACCAACTAGACATCATAAAAAGGTTTTTAGTTAAAGTATAATATTAATATGATCAGCCATCTAGGATAAGTAGCGATAACAAGATTTTCAAGACATCCATTGTGGCAGCCAAATGTAATCTACCTTGATGTCCTCTATTATGTACATAAAGTATATCAGGAATGTGTAACCTACAGCCTGCAGGCCGGATCCGGCCCACAACCTGCTTTTATCCACTTATTTATATCATAGGGTGTGGCTTTAAAAATCGCTTATCTGGCCTGCGCCCTGGAGGAAGTTGCACATGCCTGCAGTATATAATACAAGCTAATAATAATATGTTCACACACACACAAGCAAATACAAGGTACATAAAGAACTATTTACATAAATGCTACATTGCTTCAGAAATGAAAATGAAAAACAGGAGGTGGGTGCTGTAACTTGTACTTTAATAAGTACACCATTTTTTTGTGGTTTTTGAATGATTTCATCCATCAAATACACTTATTGTGGAAGGAAGAGATACTTGGAGCATATTTAATATCATGTGGAATGTTTTTCCAAACAGGAGTACCTGAAAATTGAAAGCTGTTTTTGAATAGCTCCTTTTTTGGCTTGGGTCCTTTGAAATTGTGACCTTTTAAGCCATTAAGCAATTAAGCCATTGAAAAAGGGCATTCCAAACCTCGCTCAACTGCAATTGCTTCATTGCTGTACATCTTTTATCGCATATTATGACATTTGTTTAATATACAGTTTCTGACAATTTAGGTAAAACATCCATAGGATCATTATGATATGGTGTACTGATGAAAAAATTGATAATGCAACTGGACATACTACCTGGACATGCATGCATCTGCTAACACTAGATGTACCATGTGCATGTTCATTTAAATAGTTACAGATTTTGTAAACATTTACAGTAAGTAAACTAAACTAAGCTGTCTACACATGTAAATGTTGCAGTCTTACCAGTAGAGGTGATGGGAACAAACTGTGCCCTTTAGTATCAGTGAAGTCACTTACCTTTGACCATTAGACTCGTTAACTTTAGGCATGGGAGATAGGCTGTTCTATTTGTCTTAAAAACTCTCATCTGACAAGATACAAAGACTGCTCTAAGTTAGAAATCTTACATCTGTAAGTCTTTAAAAATTTTATTTAAAATACAAAGACTGTTCTCAGTCAGAAATCTTACATCATTAAGTCTTCAAAATTCTTATCTGACAATAGTACTATGATAGTTGGACTGGCTTCAGTATGAAAATAATTTGTGGTCTTCTTATATTGTTTGTTTTGAAATGTATTCACAGTGTTTGTTGTAAGCAAGTATTCTATCTGAATGTGACTCTTGGAATGCTATTGCCAACACAGTGGATTTTCTGTGTATTCAGGAACTTCTACAGTACAGGAAACAAGAGTACTGGTTGGCAAGAAGAGGAACCTACCCTTCATCACAGACAGAGCACGTACTATTAGCTCTCATGTTGCATGCAGGGATGAAGTAAAAGCAACAAAGTACTGTGACATAACCAGAGAATTTTGATAGGTCTGGAAATCTCAGAAATCTTGCAATACTAGTTGTGGTGGGATTACTATGTTTAATACCATACAAGAAAATGCTCGGAATTACACTAAAGCCACACCTACTAAAGAAAGTGGCATTTCATTGAACAGCAATAACCCTGCAGAAGGAGATGTAAGACTAAAGGAAGTGGTAAAATCTTGGGATATAATTTAAGACCAGCAAAAAAAAAGCATCATGAGGCTCTGGAAGAGAGAAATAATAATTATAATAATAATAGTAATAATAATAATAATTACAGTTGCTCACCATCTCAGATTTTCACTGCATATTCCAAACGTGCTTTTCACAAAATATTCCAAACCCATCTTTATTATATACTTAAGTGTGAAATATAGAAAATTATGGGCAAAATAATTTTCATATTTTTTTCTTCCTATATATTCCCATGTGTAAAATATATCCTTATATTTTTGCATTTGAAAATACAAGATTTCCAATCATGTTGTACAATGCTTGGTTGTATGTGTCTACAGAAGTATATATCTGCAGGAAGAAAAATGATTGAGCTTAGAGCTAGAACAAATAAATGGAAATTGCATTACCTTTCAGACAAGGAAATTATTTTTTGCTGAAGAAATTTGACTTGACGCTGTTAGCATTTCTACGAAGTTATTTGCCTTTCTACCTCGACAGCAATGATAAACCAGCTGTGATGCATTGCTGAATTGGACTTGCTTCATGGTCAGATAGGGTAAAATAATGTACAAAATGTCAAAATGTAAATTTACTGCAGCAGATTAGGTTATCCCAATTCTACTGCTCTCTTAAGTCGCTGATATTTATATGATCAGCCTGTGAATAGGGTTGTAAGTGAGGTGAATTTACGAAAAGGGGGGTTAATGTGGTGTGCCGAAGAGCGAGTTTAATCCTCTAAGCTTTAATTCAGGAGCAAATTTGGTATATAATAAAACGAACATTTTCTTTTCCTGGGTAAATACTAGATATATTTCATCTTATGTTAAAAAAACGATATATTTTTATCTTGTGTCTTTGCCCCCCCCCCCCCCCCCCCCCCCCCCCGTTGTGTGGGTATGTAGGAACAAACACAAGATATTCTCTACACTACTTTTATTATATACAGACAATGCTATTAACTAAATGAAGGCCCAACACCAAGTGAACATAAAGGTGGAAGAGTATAAAATAAATGATGTACATCACAAGCATTCTGTTACTAATTGGACTCTAATTAGACTGACCCTAGGTCTTACTAGCTTTAAAGCTGTCAACCTTTATCTGTGTCTCAAACTCCAATTACACATGGCTGTGCCTCATTAACTGACACTACCCCCTCCCCCTCCCCCCCCCCCCCCACAAAAGTACTCACCCCACCCTTAGCCAGTGACCCAGGGGTAATAAAGCAAAATTCATCTCATATATGATGTTTCTTCCAGTTATGGTTGCATATATAAGTCTGGTCAGAAAGTATTTTACTGTTAAAATTTTGTGTACATTTGACCTTTGACCTCTCACTTGGATCCCAGGTGCAGGAGCCAATAATGACACCCTCTTGGAGATGCCCATCATAGGGACAACTTAGATATAAAGTTTGGCAAATTTCCATGCAGCAGTTAAGGAGATGTACTGATGGACAGCTGAATGAACAGACATATGCAGGGTCTCACAATATCCCTGATAGTTTTTAAAAAGCTTGTTGCTAATAATAATAATAATAATAATAATAATAATAATAACATTAGAAATCTCTAGAAAGTAATGTCACATACTTCCTCCGTTCTACAGCACTTGTAAACACTGTACTAAGTATCCCAGGAGTCACATTAATTGTATGATCCATGGCTTATTTTCTGTTTACACTTAGACAAGTTTTAATGCCACTGAACTCCAACTTTGTGTTTACATTAAAAAGTGCAGTGTTATGTCTAGGCTGACAAGGCACATAAGGCTTTTATATGTCTACCTTTTGATGGAGCATATATTATGCTGCGACCCTGTCTGTCTGTCTGTGTGCCCATCCAAATGTCTGTCCATCTTGACATTTCTTTTTCTGCAGGATAACTTTAATTATCTAGCACCTTTAGTACCTTCACAAAACTTTAAAGGTAAGTCCTCTTGACAAAAGAAAGAAGCATTTTGATTTTGAGGTCAAATGGTCAAAGGCCAAAGTGACTCTGACTGAATAAAGAAAAATTGTTTCTTCACAATAACATTAGCTCAACATGACAGACCTGGACCAACCTTTGTGGATGGCTTGCACTTGGGGCAAGGAAGAAGCTTATCAATCTTGGTGTCAAGTTCAAGATCACTGTCACTAAAAAAGAAAAAAATGGTTTCTGCACAAAAATGTCAGTTCTTGAACCTGTACTTTCACCATAGTTTGTGGATGACTTGAATGTTGGTTAAGAAAGAAGCCTATTGATTTTGGGTCGAATGGTCAAGGGTCAAGGTTACTGTGACTGAAAGAAGAAAAATGGTGTTTGCATAATAACTTCAGTTCTTAATCAAGTACTGTGACCAAACTTAGTGGAGTTCACTTGCACTTAAAGTGTGGAAGAGGCCTGTTGAATTAGAAGTTAAAGTTTGGGGTCATTGCTGCTCAAAAAGAAATGGATTTGCAGAATAACTGTTGTTCTAGAATAAGTTTCTTGACAAAACTTTGTGGATAGCTTGCACTTAGGCTGATAAAGCAGATAGATTCTGGAGTCTAAAGGTCAGAGGTCATAGTCATAGTCATAGTAAGTCTAATAAGAAGATTATGATTTCTGCACAGCAATTTTAGTTTAAGACCACATACCTTGACCAAAGCCTGGCCAATGAGACCCTTTGGTCAATAATCTCCCGAGTCAACCATGCCCTACTAGTGCTAACATGGTCCTTGAAGGAATGTCAAACATGGGAAGACATATAATGTGCCATTTACCTAGCAAATTATCATATTGAATAAATAGAGACTTATTACCTAAATTGGTAGCAGTGGTACAGAGAGGGGGTTCAAGTAGTTTTACATAGGCAAATGTTCACAACTTTTCAGTTATTAGTGTAAATGTGAAAATGTGAAACCTGTATTTGAAGTTAATCTGTAATATGGGGGGGGGGGGGGTGATCACTTGATAAATAAATTTTTGATTACTTGATTATAAATACATGGGACCCTTGACCTGGATCTATATTTATAAAGTTCAATTATTAACTTGAGTGTAGCACCCTTGACCTGTATCTATATTTACAAAGCTCAATTATCAACTTGAGTGCAGAATTCTTGACCTGTACCCATATTTACAAAGCTCAATCCTCAACTTGAGAGCAGAATTCTTGACCTGTACCCATATTTACAAAGCTCACTCCTGAACATTACTGCACAGTGAAGCTCGACTTTTATATGCTTATACGAATGACGAGACTAAGAAACATGCAAAATGTTTACTAGTTGCAGCTATTTATTGGTAGATTGTAATTCTTGTTCAACATGAATAGTATACTGTATTGAATTAAAAGTTTACATATATGGTGGTTATAAGTGAGAATTTGTTTTGAGTTTGAATGCATGCGCAAGTTGAGGATTTCATTTGTTAATTGACCTGGAGATTTGGTGTCATAATTTAAATGATCATCTTGTGCTTTGTGTTATGGTGTAATTATGTCTTACAATTGATGATATATAATTACTTGAGTCTCAACATGGGCTTAAGACAAAACATGCATGGCATTAGTGATATTGCTTGTTTTGTCAAATCTTGCTTTTTTTTTAGATGTTTACATGAAAGTCCTGTTTGCTTTGTGTGTGTATAGTTTGTCTTCAGGATTTGGAATTCTTAGTCTCCCTCTTTCTCTTTCTTACCAGAGAGTTGTATTGCTCTGTAAAATCTCTAAAATATTCAACCTAGCCCCTTTAGGGAATCATCAGTGATTGAGTCAAATCAAATAATACTTGAAACTCACAGGCTGTTTATGCAAAGCCATGTTTCAATGTAAAGGAGTTCATCAGCAATGAAATGGTCAATATATCTACGCCTTGATCTGTGTCCAACTCAATCAAATTGGGTTTAAAAGGTGATCGTTTACCTCACTTATAATACATGCAAATCCAAACCCCAATATTGTACTGTATTTATTCTCATGTATGTGCTTCAAGCTTTGCAGGCCAAGAGCCATCACTTTATAGAATTGCAATTGCCTGAGACCCATGAAGTTGGTCTTAAAGACCGAGTATAAAAGTCAAAATGCTAGAATTTGAGTTATTTTGTGAAGGCTTTGCTTTCCAATAGAATCTGGGATTTTCTAAATTTTTTCTTTATTTAAGTAATAAATGGTCCTGTTTTTAACAATAATATAAAATGTTTGAGAGTATAAAAACAGAAAACTAATGCATGCTGAAAACAGTTTCTATTGGCAAAAAAAAATGCCAATTAGAATGAGTGTGTCCTGTCAGTAGGTTAATTGAATCAATGATAAGCAATAGAATAAAATAAAACATAAAAAAATGCACTTTGTAATAATGGAACTGTTCCATTTTTGCATGAATTTCTATCTTGCATGAATTTCTGAAGCTATAGTATTGATTCCAAATTTCATTAATTACATTATTTTGTTGTCTGATTACAGCTTCCTTGTATTTCATTGCCAGGAATATAAAAGGATTTTCAGATTCCAGAATCCGCTCACCTTCAGCCTTTATATACACCAGGTACCACGTGACCTATCACATTACCTGAAGAGCCTATTGATAACTGGACCATCCTATTCTTGATACGGGGATAGCTTTGACAAGTGGAAGCCAGTTTTGGATGGAAATTTGCCAATAGAATTTCTCAGACATCAGTGTGACGGTCACTCCAGTATCAATCAAAAAGGTTGGTATCGCTACCGTGGATGCTGGCTGCTACATACATTCCTGCCTCAGTAACTACAGATTGGACTCCAACTGAGTGCCACTGGTTGTATTCTTTTCCCCGGTATTAGTTTGGATGACTGTCACTGTGCCAGACCTGGTGCCTGCGCAATCTCTGTGCAGTGCTGACTGTAGCTTGACCCTTCATGTTTTTGTTACCATCTTTTTCAGGTTTGTTTAGTTCTGGACAATTGTTCTTAATATGTCCTCTCTGGCCACATTTGAAACATTTGACACGAGTCAGGGATTTAGAGTCAGAATTCGTATAGGAATCTGTTTTATCGTTGGGACTTTATCGTGCTCGCATGACTTTTTCAACATACTTAATTTGTTATCGAGCCCTCCGATTATCTGTTTCAGCGGAACTGGCATATGCTTCATCACCAATGATTGTGATATTTCCTTCCCTTTTTTTTCATTAGCTCCTAATTGATGATAGTAGCTACAATCACCCTTGCGCTGTTTTTCTGTTCGATCAAAGGGTTCCAATTCTACGGATTGGTGTATGGCATCATTTAAACTTTTTGGCCACGCCTGTTGAATATGAAGTCGCATATCTGAATCTACCAGTGTGTCAATCAAATTTTCTTTGGCCAGAACTTCAGTTAAATCTCCTGGTGCTGTCAGATAGGGTAAGTGAACAAGTCTCCTAATACTTTGCCCAAGTTCAGGAAGTGTTTCGCCAGCTCATTATCTTCTCTCTTTCAGCTGTGCTCTATACAGTTCCATTTGGTTGGGCGGTGAAAATCATTCCTCAGGTGCGCTTGAAAGATGCTCATAATTCTCAAAGGCACCATCCTTCAGGTTTCCAAGGATGCCTTGCGCTTGTCTGTGAAGGAAAACAGCAAGATACATGTTTTTTTGCTCGGTACTCCAACCCTTAAGATGGGCACATGCTTTGAAATGGGACTTATAATCTAGCCAGGAACCAGTCCTATCAAATCTTGTCTGATTTGGCTAATTATCTGTGGTAGACACATGCACTTGCAAACATGACTCAGGACTTTCACCATGTATACCACTTATTGCAGCAGCACAGGAGAACAAGTTATGTGTGCATTAAATTTGCTTAAACATTGTGCTTGCGCACATTTTTGGGGTCAAAAACACAGGGAGAGTGTTATAATATGATTTTTTCACACCAGAATCTGTACCTTCCTTTTTACTATCTTGCACAATATTAACATGTTGTGTACTACTATTGTCTGGTGCCAAGATATGATGGGACAGCGCATGCACCCCAGACACATGCGACTCCTGTGGCTGTACATCAGCGCATGGCACTATATCTGATGCCTGTGACCCTTGCTCCTGTGCCACAATGCACAGTGCCTTGTTTTGTACCTGCGTCACAACATTTCTTGTACTAGTTGCTAACTAGGCAATACTATTATGAACAGCGCACAGGGATGCCTCTAATTTGTCATCAGTGCGCTTACTCAGGCTATCCTTGAGCTTTGCTGCTAGCCCACTAGGCTTTAAATATTGTGCGCTCCTCTTGGGTGAACCACCATGGACCATTCTGAAAGTTTCATTGAAAGATTCGTCAATTAGTGCACACTCTGCAGCCACATCTCTATCCTTGGCACTTTGTCTGTGCCTTGAATCATGTGGGGTTACATGTCATTTGTCAGCTAGTATTCTACACGGCATGCTCAAAAATTAAATATACAAGTACCTTCTTGGTGGTGCTCTACAGATATTATGTGCTTCTGAGAGAGTGACAGGTGTAAGATGTAGTTGTTTGTATTTGCAACATGCGCAATGGAGAGAATGTTGGCATACCTCTATGCTACTTTCATGTATTGTGGCTGAAATTTCTTTACATATTGTACTTGTGGAAATTGTACATGGTCTAAGCACACAGATAACCAAAATGGCTGATCCCATGTACTAAAAAATCAGTCGGAATTAGTCCAAAGTACACTAATTTTAACAGTTATTAAAATAGGGAAAATGAATTTTGCCAGAGAAGGCAATACCAGCTTCTGAAAGTGCAATGAATGAAGTACAAAATATATAAAAAGTGAAAAAACTTTTGTGCTTTTTTTTTTACAATTTACTTTTGAAGTCTAGGAAGTGAAAAATGACCAAGAAGAGCTAGCAGATTTTTGATTGTGCACATCTGAAGTAAGTCCAGGCTGTATGCTCTATAACCAGATTACACCCATCAATCATACAGCAAAATAAAGGGAATTAAAAGTTCTTTAACAAAACTTAAGATATACAAGGTCTTTTTTAAATAGCCAGGATAACCAGTGAGGAAAATCTGGGAAATTCTTTTTCTTTAAAAATCGAACCCTATGCAAAATACGAAACTGTAGAGCGCCACCTTAAAACCAATATGAAAACTTTTGCAATTTCTTTTCTTATATTCATATCATCATGTATGCTTTTCTCAACAAAATGATACATTAACATTGACATTATGCCTATTTTGCTCTTGTTTACACAATATGCCTTGTGGCAGTATTGTGTGCACAATGACCTTAATTATGGGGAAATTAGAAATCTTAGAACACAGAAGTAAAGTCAACTTAAATTTAAAACTATTGCATTAAGTGAAAGAAAAATATAGCAAAAATGTTTCTTTTCATTCATTTGTAAGAAAATTAAGGAATTATGACAAAGCAGATTCACTTTCTTCCTTATACTAGTGTTAGAAGAATAAGCAAACTTTTACCCTTTGACCTTTGACTGCTGTGAACCTGTTCTGTTCCATCCCTGTTCAAACTGTAAAATTTATTAGTGACATCTCAAGAATAATTATGGCAAGTTTCATGTTCCTGTCTTTTAGAATAACACCGGTTGCTATTGTTGAGAAAATGCAATGTGCATTTTAAAAATAGCTCACTTTTCATCGGGGTGCAGGCTTGTGTGGGAATTTGCTACTAATGAATACTGTTCTGTGGAAAAAATACATGAAAAATGAAAATTATTCAAAAGGACTGTTTAGATGCTTGTGACTTAAATGTTTCAGCTATACAACCAAAATTAAATCATACAATAATAATACCTATGTGGTCTTTATGGTGGTGCTCTACAGATCTTACATGCTTGTCAGAGAGAGTGACAGGTGTAAGATGAAGTTGTTTACATTTGCAGCATGCGAAATGGAGAGAATGTTGGCATACCTCTATGCTACTTTCGTGTACTGTGGCTGAAATTTCTTTACATATTGTACTTGTGGAAATTGTACATGATCTAAGCACACAGCTAACCATAATGGCTGCTCCCATGTGCTCAATAAATCAGCCTGAATTAGTCCAAAGTACACTAACTTTAACAGTTATTAAAATAGGGAAAATGAATTTTGCCAGAGTAGGCAATACCAGCTTCTTAAAGTGCAATGAATGAAGTACAATATATATAAAAAGTAAAAGAACTTATGTGCTCTTTTTTTACAATTTACTTTGAAGTCTAGGAAGTGAAAAATGACCAAGAAGAGCTAGCAGTTTTTTGATTGTGCACATCTGAAGTAAGTCCAGGCTGTATGCTCTATAACCCAATTACACCCATCAATCATACAGCAAAATAAAGGGAATTAAAAGTTCTTTTAACAATACTTAAGATATACAAGGTCTTTTTTAAATAGCCAGGATAACCAGTGAGGAAAATCTGGGAAATTCTTTTTCTTTAAAAATCTAACCTGCAAAATATGAAACTGTAGAGCACCACCCTTCCAATCCCACCGCTGCTACCAATTATTATGTGATGTGTAAGGGGGTATGCATAAACGAATATTTACAGCTTTGGTAGCAAACCTGCCTCCTTGCTGTTTGTACTCTGGTTTTCCAGAGACTGGTTCAGCACCCGATAAATCTTCTTGAGCCCTGGCGCTTAACTATGCGAACAAGACAAATTAATTATTCCCTTTATCACCTTTAATATCGCTAGAGTTGTGGAAACTTTTTTCAGGCACTTCACCCCTACTTATTTAAATAGTTACCTCATGATTGTCTTGACTTTCTCACTTCTCTCTAATCTTCTTGCTTTGAGGAAGAAATGCACCAGAATCCCAAATCCGCTTACCTTCACCCTTTATATACACCAGGTACCATGTGACCTATCACATTACCAATTGATAACTGGACCATCCTATTCTTGATACGGGGATACTTATCAATATGGCCGACTTAAGATGCAGGGGAAAATCACCACAGTATTTCATTAACTTTGATTCTGATGTGGCTAGTAGATTGGGTATTTTGTAATTACAGTCTTGAAATCTGTGATTAATATAATTTGCACCTATAAGTTTATATTGATGGATTCCTGAAGGAAATAAAATCATTAAATTTAAGCTAGATTAAATTATTTGTACTCAGACCAATAGTTTTAAGTGTAGATGATTAACAGAGAAATGTGTTTTACTTTTACACAGCCGGACACTTATCAGTATCGTTTTTTTTTTTTATTCTCTACTCTAAATAGTGTTGACAGGATAATGTTTTGATTCTTTTGTATGATGATCTCATTTATGTAGTACAAGAAAAATCTCCAATCACGATACTTTTTAATAGAAAAGAACTGACTTTCGGCATGGGCTATCGATGTCAAAGGTTGAGTTACATTTTTTGCGATTATATTTGGCAGGAGCATGATATTTACATTTTGAACCAGAATTTCTTGAGACTTGTTTAATAGCATTAGAAATAAAGAGTCAGTCATTTTGCACTTTATTTCAGCTTTCAACACCCCAAACCTTGTATTATTTAGTATTCAACTGAAAATGTGTTTTGCTTGAAAAAGAGCATGTATTTCGCTGATGAAGTAGAATTGTAGCAACCTGTTTTTGTTGTAATCAGTAGAAAAACAGTACAGTTATCAAAGTGATTCATTAATTAATTTTGCAAACTGTTTCAAGATAAAACGTTGTCATTCCTTTATCATTAGCTTTAGCAAGTGCGTGGTTTTATTTAGGGAACTGCTTGATCATGAGTTGTGGAGTATGTCGGCTGTTTTGATTGCTGTCTATTGACAACACCTTCAGTTATTCTGCATTATAATTAGGGTAATCAAAGTGGTTTCACAGCCAGATGTTTGACTACTCAATCACCAGCTTTTGAGTACAGGTTAAACATTTCTTCATTTGTGTTCCAACTTAAATCTTTTTATTTTTCATTGGCTATTTTCCCTCGGCTCTACCCACCCCATACTGCACCCAGTTTCACTTAAATTGACATGAAGATGGTTGTTGAGTTGCATGTAAATTAGTATAGGAATGTTCCACTGGGATCCTGAAAAACTTGCTTGGCGGCCAGAAATTTGTTATACTGTTTAAAATTATCACAAATTTAGAAAATATGATATTCAGAAAATTGGAGGGTCCAGTTATTTTTTAGGTTAATTACAGTAAATGCTAACTGACTAAGCAAATAAATAAATAGAATCATAGTATTAATATAAACATACAGGTAGAAAGATTTATAACCAGTCATCACCTGAGAGTGATATTGCTTGTTGCACATATAATGCAGAGTCCCAAAATAGTAATGTCTACTTTTTGAGAACAAAAAAACGTCATATCTTATTTGTCAGGCATATGATTTAAATTTGGAATATTACACTGTGATCAATAAGTTATTTTATTTAAACTTGACAAATACATACTGGAAATCACTTAGAAACACTTTAGTGGCATAGCAACTGCTCAAGAAACTCCCACAACTACGGGGCGGCCCAGGCCCAGTGGGGGCCCAAAATTCCCATCAGACATATGAAAATGAGTCTTTTTTAAGCTCTTCTGGTCTTGGACCAGAAGAGCTTATGGGATGGTGTTTTGTCCATCATCCAATGTCAGTCTGTCCATTAGCACATTTGTTATCACTGCTTCTCTACTTGGAGGAATGCCATGAAACTTAACATACACATTTATAACGTGATCTAGTTCATCCTAAATGAAAATGGTGCTGATTTGATGTCCAATATGGCCACCATTGCAGCCATCTTGAAAATCTTATTGCAACTCCACCTGAACAGAAAGTCATATTGACATGGGGTTTTCACCAAAAGACTTCTTATGATGTCTAGTTGGTCTTAAATGAAAAAGGTGCCAATCTGACATTTACTGTGGCCATGATACAGTGGCCATCTTGAAAAATCTTGTTATCTCTGCTCCTTCTAAATGGATGGACATATCAACATGAGGTTTTCACTGAAAGACTGCTTATGATGTCTAGTTAGTCCTGAATGACAATGGTGTCGATCTGACATCCAATATGGCTGCTACAGCAGCCATCTTGAAAATCTTGTTATTGCTACTCTTACTGAATGGAAAGTCATATTGACATGGGGTTTTCACCAAAAGACTTCTTATGATCTCCAGTTGTTTCTTAGTGAAAATGTGTAAATATGATATCTAATATGGCCACCAAACAATGGCCTTCAAGAAAATCTTGTTATTGCTACTCCTCCTGAATGGATGGTCATATCAACATGAGGTTTTTTTTTAAAGACTTCTTATGATGTCTAGACGTCCAATATGACTGCCACATCAACCATATGGAAAATCTTGTAATTGTTATCGCTACTCCTCCAGAATGGATGGTCATATTAACATGAGGTTTTCACTAAAAGACTTCTTATCATGTCTAGTTGGGCCTAAATGAAAATGATGCTGATCTGACGTTCAATATAGCTGCCACAGTAGCCATCTGGAAAATCTTGTTATTGCTACTCCTTCTGATTGGAAAATCATATTGACATGGGATTTTCACCAAAATACTTCTTATGGTGTCTAGTTAGTCCTAAATAAAAATGTTGCTAATCTGTTGTCTGATATGGCTGCCACAGTGGCCAGCTTGAAAATCTTGTTATCACTTCTGTTGAATGAATGGTTATATCAGCATGGGGTTTTCACTAAAAGACTTCTTATAATGCTTTGTGATCCTAAATTAAAATGGTGCTGATCTAATACGTGGCCATCTTGAAAATCTTGTTTTCACTATTCCTCTTAAATAGAAAGTGATTTTGACATGGGGTTTTCACCAAAAGACTTCAAACGATATCTAATTTGTGTGAAATGAAAATGGTGCCAGTCTGACATCCAATATGTCCACCACAGCAGCAAATTTGAAATCTTGTTATCACTGAAGAATATCAGAGATGGCTTCAACACTCGGCAGTTTAAAGAAAGAAATGGTCTTATCTTGAATTCCTGGAAATTCTTTTCGTCCAGTAGAGCATCAGTCCCTTTGAGGGACTCTCATTATTGGGAGGGGGCCACAGAATTAAGTTTTGAGGGGGGGGGGGCAGAATTTCTTACTATGCCATTGAAACACTCCTTTCCCTTTTTGATATGTTTAATGCAAGTATTTACTTCAAAGTAACAATTCATGCTGGAAGGTAATTACTTCAAAATAACAGTTTATGCTGGCAGGTAATTACATCAAAGTAACAGTTTATGCTAGCAAGTGATATGTATAATGCAGGTAATTACATCAAAGTAACAGGTCATGCTGGCAGGTAATTACTTCAAAAAGTACCAGTTCATGCTGGCAAACATATTGGATAAATATGTAAATAGAGTTTTCAAAAGACAAAATTTTAATTTTGAGAACTTACCAGAACTGTGCAAGATTATTTCTGAAAACAGTCTTCATGTATGTTCTAATGTATAATTACTATTATTATTGAACAGTGGTTTTCATTAAATCATTGTTCAAAATTAATAATTATATATAATAAGTGTGGAAAGCATCTGCAAAACATTTACTTGAAGACATTACATGTATTTCAGAGTGATGCAGAAATGAGAGACAATTATCAACATACAGTTGAACAGAGGGCAAATTTGTTTAGAAACAATCGAGAGATTTTGTTAGACATTGTCACATACTGTATATACTCGCATAATGCACTGGCAGATCAGGGTCTGTGTTGTTTGTTCTACTGATTAGTCCTTACAAACTGCATAGACCTAGATCTGCCAGCGCATTATGCGACGGCAGATCTGGGTCTATGCAGTTTGCAGTTGGTATTGGCTTATACATGAGTATATATATATAATATATCTCTAAAATTAATTGCCATTCTTTCTTTTGTAAGGAAAATTTACATCACAGCCCTTTCAATATCAACCAGCCACCAGTCTACTTTTCCAGCTGAGCCATGTATTATTTCTGTTATTTCAAAGAACGTTTTTGCGGTTGTTCTGTACTTAATAGTGATCTACCTTCTACTTTCAGTTTCAGCCTGCCACTATAAAACAAGGCTGAGCTTTGCAAGCATGGGTTAAAATCATATATGAGGAAAATTCTCCAGCATTTTTATGCGATCTCCAGCATTTTTACGGAGAGGTTATAACATGTAGGAAATCCTTTTACAGTAAACGCAATATAATATCTCAATCAAATACAGTTTGAAAACTCTTGTACAAAGTAATTTATATGTTCACTTTGAATTAAAAATACATCGTGAGATTTTTTGAACTTCTGTTACAACTATTATGTTTCCATAGCAGTCAATTATTCATCTGTTTTATCTTAAATGGACCTTATCTTCCAGGTTGAATTTGAAGACTTAGAATCCAGAAGATGGCAAAAGATGGTAGCAGTAAATCTGACAAAGAAGCCAAACAGCCTCTTAAAGAAAATGGAGAAGTCAGAAAAAAGGGCTCTGTGGCAACCCCTTCAGATGAGTTTGTTCCACCAGATGGTGGTTGGGGTTGGATAGTCTGTCTGACATCACTTTGGGCCAATGGTACAGTGTTTGGCATCATCAACACTTTTGGAATAGTCTATGTCAAGATGAGAGAACACTATGCAAAGGATGACCCTGAGGTCTCTTTAAAAGCAGGCAAGTCTAGAAATTTTTAACTCCATCAGTTAATCTTTAGGGGTTCCTCAGGGGTGAAAATAGCCCTTGATCCTAATACTAATAGGGACTCAATATCTGTTATAGGATGCAAGATTATGAGATTCATACTTATATTTAAAAGACATGCCCCAAAAATCATTGGGATGTACAAAAAATCTCGCATCATATTTACAAGTCCTACCTTTGTTAACTTTATTAAATCACCCCAATTTTTTAAAATTACTCTCCTTATGGCATGACCCTGCAGCTTTCATCCATCCATCTTCATTTGTTATTTTAACCTTCTTCTCCAAAACTGCAGGGCTGGTTTGGATCAAACTTGGCAGTAATATTCATTAGAACATGCTCAACCAAAGTTTTGATTGGGTTGACCCCCTTAGTGACATTGGGACATAGCAACCATATGGAAAACAGATTTTCAACTCCTCAAGAATAGCTGAGTCAATTTTTATCAAAAACATGATAGGAATATTTCTAAAGATATGTTCTATTTTTTTTTCTGGGGTAGTTCCCCTAGCATTGGCATGGCTTCCATATCAATCAATGGGAAAACCTATTTTCAGCTTGTCAAGAATGGATGAGCCAATTTTGATCAAAATAGGTGAGAATATTTCTTAGTACAGTCTCTATCAAAATTATGTCTGGAGTGACTTCACTAGCAATGGTTTGGTTCCATAACAACCAGGTGGAAAACCTATGTTCAACTTCTTTTCCAGAACAGCTGAGTCAAGTTTGATAAAACTTGGTTTGAATGTTTCTTAGGGCATGCTCTATCAGGATTATGTCTGGGGTGACTCCCCCTAGCAATGCGCGGTGTGGTCTCCTCAGCAACCAAGTGGAAAATCTATTGTTGACTTCTGTAGAACAGCAGAGCAATGTATGACATGAATAATATCAGGCCTGTTTTGTTTTGTTTTTAGCTCTACTGGTCATAGAACAGAAGTGCTTATGGGATGGTGTGTTGTCCTTCGTCCGTTGTCCATCCATTTGTTAGCACAAGTTTGTTATTGCTACTCCTCCTAACCTACTAGGAGGATTGTCATGAAACTTTACACACACATTCATTCCATGGTCTTGTCAGTCCTATATGAAAATGGTGCAATCAGACATCCAGTATGGCCATCAGACCCAATTTGTTATCGCTACTTCTCCTCAATGTATGGTCATATCAACATGGGGTTTTCACTAAAAGATTGCTTATGATGTCTACTTGATCATCAATGAAAATGGTACCTATACATCCAATATGGCTACCATGGCAGCCAGCTTGAAAATCTTGTTACCACTTCTCTACTTGAATAGAAAGTCATATTGACATGGAGTTTTCACCAGAAGACTTCTTATGATTTCCAGTTGATCTTTAATGAAAATGGTGCCGATCTGATGTCCAGTATGCCCACCACAGGAGCCATCTTGAAAATCTTGTTATTGCTACTCCTTTTGAATGAAAAGTCATATCTTGAAAATATAGTTATCTCTACACCTCTCGAAATGGATGGCTATATCAACATAGGGTTTCCACCAATAGACTTCTTATAATACCTAGTTGGTCCAAAATGAAAATGGTGCCAGTCACACATCCAATATGGCTGCCATGATGATTGTCTTTAAAATCTTGTTGTCACTACTCCCCCTGAATGGATGATCATTATGATGGGGTTTTCACAAAGTCATAAATGAAAATGGTGCCAGTCATAGATCCAATATGGCTGCCATGACGATTGTCTTAAAAGTCTTGTTGTGACTACTCCCTCTGAATGGATGATCATTATGACATGGGGTTTTCTATAAAAGACTTAATGACGTCTGCTTTGTCCTCAATGAAAATGGTGCCAAGCTGAAATCCAATATGTGTACAACAGCAGCTAATTTGAAAATCTTGTTATTGCTGAAGAATATCAGAGATGGTTTCAACACTCAACTGTTAAAAGGAAGAAATGGCCTTTTCTTGAATTCCTGGAAATTCTTTTCACCCAGTAGAGCATCAGTCTCTTCGAGGGACTCTTGTTCAAGTGGAAAGGGGGTGGGAGTATTTTTCACCTAAAGTTTTAGTTCTTGAATAGACTCTGGGAGCTCCAATCTGGAAAAGGGATACTTTGAAACCATGATGAAATCTTACTCTTGAAAAGTTTACTTAAGATGAAATTAAACTTTTCCAAAAATTGGTCCTAAATGAAAATGGTGCTATTCGGACATCCAATATGGCCACCACAGTGGCCATCTCAAAAATCTCAGTCCCCTTCCTTAAAATGTCTGCCCATGTTGCTTGTTGAACAGAATATTGCTTTACAACAGATAAAAGCATCATATTGTGTGATCTTGACCTTCTGCGCTTACTACAGCAATGTTTTACACTTGTTGCCTGTTAATTATATATCTTGATTCTTTTAATTAATGCTGGTGAAGATGTAAAGACACATGACATCTAGACAGCAAATGTGATCACTGGGTTCATAATTTCCAGTTCATTTTCACTCTACTTCACTCTGGGATCCTTGGTGTTGTTCTCTGGCTTTTTGCATGTAATGCAACTCATCCCATTGTTTGAGATAGGGACTTCAAACCCGTGGATGTGATTGGAAATGCACAGTGTGTAGATATGCACAAATGTGTTAGGCATCAATCCTTATCTTCCAGCATTTGAAATTGCCATCTGCATGACAGCCCAAAAGAGCAATTTTCAGAGTGAACCAGTAACTATTTAATATAGGATTTTGATATTTGTTTGAAAAGTTACTGTCCTGAGGTAAGCAGGTTCTGAGTTAATTTTTAACATTGTATCTTCTCTACATATTTTGTCTGCATACTGTAAAATAAAAAGTATTCCTTGGGATAAAATATTATGTTTTGAGAGTAAACAGATGATTAAAAAATAAAATGTTGTGGCTGTTTTACCTTTAAAACCCCAGGCAACAATACTATTTTTCATGGGGGATTGAATTTCATGCATATTCATTACTGACAACAGGAGGAAAATAAATCATCTACTAAGATTTCTGATTTTACAGTATATCAGACCTGATCTGTTGCCATGTGGATCCTGATCAGTATCTTTGTAGGTAAAATGAAAGTGCATATATGTGTACAATGAGAAATAAAGTCTAAGATGCCAAATTTGTTCAGTGGACAAATAATCCATTCCTGTTCAAGTGATATATGTGGCTGGTTATTTACTTTGTTTAATTCTGCCATTTTCTTCTTGCTATCTGTCCTTTCTTTAATCAATCATTACTGCTGTTCAGCTGGGTTGATTTGCATACATGCTGAAACTTTACAGATAGTTAATCATGATATATTTCAATATTTATAAATGAATTTAAAAAAATAAACACATACAATTTACAGTAATTTAAAAAATTCGCATGTCACATTCCAATCATAACCCAAAGTTTCAAGTGGGTATCTTTAGCTGTGTCTTCAGAGATGTACTGCATTACTAACAGATGGATGGACACAAGTACAGACATGCAGGATGAAATAGCTCCCACCTTTTTTCAAAAAGAGGAGGGATAATTATTGTTCCTTGGAACTTTATAGTAGATCTGATTGATTTTCCATCAACTGAAAAGAAATACAAATCTTTGCACCAGGATATGTGGCGTGAAATAAATGTGAACTTTTCATGATAAGACTCTGAAAGTTTAGAAAGACCAGTGTGGCCAGTGCTTTTCTGTTTTTAGCTCTATTGGTCATAGATAAAAAGAGCTTATGGTATGGCCTGTTATCTGTCGGCTGTCATCCATCGTCTGAAGTGCATCCATCTATTAAGCACACGTTTGTTATCACTGCTCCTCCTAAACTACTTGGAGGATTGGTATGAAACTTTAGACACACATTCATCCCAAAGTCTAGATTGTCATGAATAAAAATAGTGGTGCCCAATATGGCTGTCTTAGCAGCCACCTTGAAATATTTTTGTAATTGCTGCTTGTGAATGGATGGTCATATCAACATGGGGTTTTCAATAAAAGATGTCTTTTGATGTCTAGTTGGTTCTAATGAAAATGGTCCTGTCCTGATCTGACAGCCAATACGGCTGCTACAGCAGCCATCTTGAAAATCTTGTTATCGCTACTTCTCCTGAATGAATGGTCATATTAACATAGGAGTTTCACTAAAAGTCTTCTTATGATGTATAGTTGATTCTAAATGAAAATGCTGCCAATCAGATATCCGGTATGGTTGCCATGAAAAGCATCTTGAAAATCTTGTTACCACTTTTCCTCCTGAACAGAAAGTCATATTGACATGGGTTTCTTACCAGAAGACTTCTTATGATATCTAGTTGGTCCTAAATGAAAATGGTGCCACCTGGACATCCAAGAGCGGTCATCTGGAAGATCTTGTTATTGCTACTCTGCCTGAATGAATGGTCATATCAACATGGGGTTTTCACTAGAAGACTTCTTATGATGTATGGTTGATCCTAAATGAAAATGGTGCTGATCTGACATCCATACATCCGTAAATCTGTATATCCATCCAGAATCAGTTTTAGCATGATAGCACAAAAACAATAAAATGTAGAGCCATTATATTTTTAAGCACTTTATTATGGTCATAAGTACATGACTTGATTAGATTTTCAGGTCATTACAGCAATTTTTAGATCTACTGGTCATAGACTGGAAGAGCTTATGGGATGACCTATTGTCCATTGTCCGTTGTTTGTCTGTCCATTAGCACAAGTTTTTTATCACTGTTCCTTATAAACTACTTCAAGGATTGCCATGAAACTTTAGATGCACATTAATCCCATGGTCTAGATGGTCCTAAATCAGAATGGTGCTGCTCGGACATCCAGTATAGCCACTACAGTGGCCATTTTGATAATCTTATTATTATTACTCCTAAATGGAAAATCATATTGACATGGGGTTTTCACTGCAAGACTTCTTATGATGTCTGGTTTGTCCTAAATGAAAATGGTGCTGCTTGGATGTCCAATATGGCTGCCATGGTGGCCATCTTGAAAATCTAGTTATCTCTTTGTAACTCCTAAATGGAAGTCATACTGACATGGGGTTTTCACCACAAGACTTATTATAATGTCTAGTTGGTCCTGAATGAAAAGGGTGCCACTAAGACATCCAATATGACTGCAACAGTGGCCATCTTGAAAATCTTGTTATTGCTACTCCTCCTGAATAGAAAGTCATTTTGACATGGGGTTTTCACCACAAGACTTCTTATGATACCTAGTTAAGCCTAAATGAAAATGTTTCTATTAGGACATCCAATATAGCCACCACAGTGGCCATCTTGACAATCTTGTTATTGCTACACCTAAAACACTTTTTATGATGTCTAGTTTATGCCTAAATGAAAATGGTTCTATTTGGACAGCCAATATGGCCACCACAGAGGCCATCTTGACAATCTTGTTATCACTACACCTAAATAACATTGGGTTTTCACTAATAGACTTTTTATGATGTCTAGTTGGTCCTCAATGAAAATGGTGCAGGTCTGACATCCAGTATGGCCACCAAGGCAGCCAGCTTGAAAATCTTATCACTGCTCCTTCTAAACGCAAGGTCATATCAGCATGGGATTTTGACTGAAAGACTTCTTATGATGTCTAGTCAATGAAAATGGTGCCAATGTAACAAACAGTATGGCCACCACAGCAGCCATCTTGAAAATCTAATTATCATCACTACTTATAAATATAAAGTGTAAATGTAAAGTGTTATAAACATGTGTTTTTCACCAGAAGACTTCATATGATGTCTTTCTGGTCCTAAATTAAAATGGTGCCATTCTTATAGAGAGCTCTTTAAACCAAGTGAAAAAGACCATTTTGGAAAATGCACCCAAATTACAGACTGGTTATCTGCAATCTTGGAATGGAAATTTCCAGAAACATTCTTTATTGTTTCTTTGGCTGGGATTTTGTTCTGTTGCATGAACTGCAAATATGCTGGCTTTTTCAATGTAATAATGGTTAATTAAATTATTTGTGTAATTAATATGCATTCTGTAAAAGAAGTAAATACTTATTTTTTACCTATCATTCTCAGCTTCATCAGCCATCGGAAGATCGCTTGGCCTTTTCTGTCAATGTTCCGATTGATTCATTGTGCGTGTTTGTAATACGAAAACTCGTTCTCTTTTGTAACCAGTGAATTAATACCATACTTTCATCAATGTATAGACAACAATTAAAAAACTTCACTTGACATTATGGTGCTGTTTTCCTCAACCATCATGAGAAATACTAAAAAGCTGTAGAATTACATATTTATACATACTAAATTGAAGTGTCCAGCTTATTTGGTAGTGCACAGATTTGTACATATTTATGGTTGTAAATACAACAGACGTTTTTGGGTTCAGATTTGAGCTACTTTTTCAGGATATCTTTCCTTACAAGTATATTTTGTGTTACACCCTCATTTGTGTATAATGAGCTTTAATTTATCATTAACATTTCATTATACCTGTTTGTACTTGTAAATAATTATGTATTATTGTAACACTTGTGGTTTGTAGGTTAAGCTGGAACATGAGTTAAAAAAAGACAATTTAGTCATGGTTGCTCTTTCCTTAGGTACTTGGATCTTGATAGTTAAAGGATAAGACAAACTCATAGCAGAAAAAAATGAAAAATAATTCTAAGTGCCAATCTTGAAAATTGACCAGGTTTTTCCAGGCTTTTCCATCCTGAAATATATTTTAAAAATTACAAGTCCCAACTATCCATACTTTTCCAAGCCTGTCCAGCCTTTTCCATTGACAGCGTCCAGTATTTCGAGGATACTTTCCGCAAAATTTCCATTTTACCCTGGTAAACCCTGGAACTTATTGTCAAGGCTGTAGGAAAATTTTACTTTTTTCAACTGTTTTCCAGAGTTTTCCCTGTATTTCCCAGGTATTCCATCCTTTTCCAGAGTATACTATGGACAAAGGACAGCTGGGTAGTGTATCCTGGGGATATGCACTTGGCTGCCATTTCCTTGGAATGATATCCAGTAATGTGTTGAAAGTGCTGTTAAAACCACCTAACCAACCTTATTTCATGAAAGCCACTTATGATGCGATTTCACATCATTAAATACTTTATGTGCTTTCATATACTATTAGGATACAGCCTTGTTGGAGCATCCCTCAGTATAAGGCTCCCTCACTTATAACACTAGTTACTTGTATGGCTTCCATGATCAGTGTTATAAAGAGGAAGCATTGTATATTGAATATTATACAATAGGTTGGGATAGCATGAGAAAAAATGTGTAAACAGCCTTGAAAAGTCCTAAACTGCCCGAAATTGTGATTTTCATAAAAGTGTACAACAGTCTTGACTTTTCCTTCATAGATTATAGCAAATTCTGGGTAAATAACAAACAAGTGTACTTGTCCAGCAAAATTGTCAAGATGTCTTGGGATGCCAGACTATAGATTCTTTCATTCTTGGTTAAAGGTATTATAGAGTCTTTTCACTACATACCATGCTTGGTCTAGTACCAAAACTACCATAATTACCATGCCAGACACACTGACTGACCAAAGGTCAAAAGAAGGTATTGACTTTTATGACATTATCCAAAGAAAACTGACCTCATATTAACTGGACTTAAAATGTTATACAGGGCACACAAAAATTGTTGTATATAAGGCATAGTTTCTTGTGGACTGGACATTCTAACCATCCAAGAAAGATGCCTGTGATCACCCCAATACAGTACTGACTTGAGAATACACCTGTATTATGTCATACTTGTGTCAAGAACTGTTATTAACATTACTTGTTTTGGCACATATACTAATAGAGGACTTTCACATTGTCTGTGCACATGCCCAGTTTTCTTCAAGTGACACAAGAGAACTTGTGAGATTTCACTTGAGGGGGCAAATATATCAGCTACTCCATAGGCCATAAAAAAAAAATTTGTAAAAAATATTGGCACTCGGCAATGTCTTAAACTTATTTGTTTTAAACATTAATACCTTTTACTTCTTGCATAAAGTATAATAACAAATATGGATCCTAAATTTATCAAACATAAAATAGTTTTGATATACCAAAGTCATTTTTAACCAAGATGGCTGTTGATTAAATCACTTGTGAATTGTCAAAGATCTAATTGAATTATGTTGCTCTACTCATATCAGTGTGTACAAAGAACACACAAAGATAAATTAAAATCAGATGTAGTACATTAAATAAAATAAAGACTTGTTTTATTGTCTCTGGCTCCTCTAATTAGGGGAGATCAGTGGCTTGTAAGCTATGTGGAAGATGTATATTGTGTGCTACTGAGGTCCAGCAGCTAAAAAGATAATTGTTTTATTGCTGGGTCTAAAAAAAAACACCCAGTAAAACCCTTATTCAAAAGTAACATCCATTCATTCTTGTAATTTACACATTGCAACTGTATTTCCCATCATGGTTTCACTAAAATAAAAATGTCCATTTGCGAAATGAAGTATCATTTTGTGAATAAAGTAGTTTTCTGTTTGATCTTATACTCCTGCAGTCGTGTAATGGTCCTTTATTTATTCTGTTGTTTATTCTTATTCATGTGTAAATTCACAGTGTTGCACATAGGATTCCAAGGGCAGGTGACAGTGTGTCCGACACCCTCAATGTAGACACACAACATTTCAAAGGGACAAATGAAAATTCTAGCACATAATGCACTAGAGGTGTTAAATAATCTTATTTGCTTTGACAGTTTTGCTGCCTTAACTTTGTCATATTTACCTTGGACACTTATATTATTGCAATAAACATTTTATCATTTGATCATGTAATTCATGAAAACATTAACATGTTTGAATATCTGGTTACCCTGAAATGAGCTGCACCATGGAGTGTTCTGTTCCGGATCTTGCTCTTATTTAACTTTAGTGTTCACTCCTTATATACCAGTATTTATTATACTAAATACCCATGTTTTCTTAATTACTTTTCTTTTAAAAGTAATAAATCATTAATTAAATGACAAATTGTGTATTTGCATAAATTATTCTGTTTTATAATTGATTCAGCCGCTGAATAAATTAAATCTTCCTTGCCATAGGTGTGACTTTAACCTTGAAAATACGCTACACTAGCGGCGGTCAAAGACTGTAGCAACTTGGCCAACTACCACAAACTTAAATGTTTTCATTGCCATACTTTGTTTTGAAATGGATATTCATTGCCATGTTACAGTTGTTATCACCTTTAGCAACTTTGGCCATTGCTAGTGCCAGCATAGATATGGACAGACATCCACTAAAGAAAAGTTGTATGTGTATTTTTCGATTTTTGGGGTTATGCAAAACACCCAAATCCACCCCAAATACACCCAAATATACCCCCAAAACACCCAAATATACCTTTGATATGCATAATATACAAAGTATATGTTCTTTAGCTATCATATATTACACGAAGATATCATAAAGTTCATTTTTAAAAATTGTTTATATTGACATAACAATTTTCATTATTTAGAATTTCTTCTTTTTATCAATGTTGTACGATACCCAAATAACAAGTACCTTATTTATATTGCGTATCATAGGTATTAAAAGTATATTTTTGTGTGCACTACAGTGTTTTTTTATGCGTATTATGTATTTGAGAAAAATATCAGAAAAGTTTATTTTTATAAAAAATGTAGTTCAGATTTTTTTACCTGGATTAACTAAAGTAAATACACAAAATCGCTCCATCACATTAGCCAACATGTATTAATGTTGTTTCCAGCTGGTACCACATGGAGGTGTGACTAGAAATTATTTTGATGTTTAATTAATTTGTTAAACTATGAAAGTTTCACCAGCCTTTTTGTTTATTTATGGTAAAAGCCAAAATAATAAAAGTTAAAAGACTATTTTTTGCCATCTTGAACATCTTGTTATCGCTACTCCTCCTGAATGGATGGTCATATCAACATGGGGTTTTCATTAAAAGACTTCTTATGATGTCTAGTTGGTCCTAATTAAAAAAGGTACCCATCTGATATCCAGTATGGCCACCATGGCAGCCATCTTGATAATCTTGTTATCCATCTTGAAAATCTTATTATTGCTACTCCTCCTACATGGATGGTCATATCAACATCGGGTTTTAACTGATAGACTTCTTATGAACTGTAGTTGGTCCTAAATTAAAATGATACCAATCTGACATCCAATATGGCTGCCATGGTAGCCATCTTGAAAATCTTGTTACTGCTACTCCTTCAGAATGGATGGTCTTATCGACATGGGGTTTTCACTAAAACACTTCTTATGAGGTCTAGTTGGTTATAAATGGAAATGGTACCGATCTGATGTCCAATGTGGCCACCACAGTGGCCATCTTGAAAATATTTCTATTGCTACTCTTCCTACATGAATGGTCATGTTAACATGGGGTTTTCAATAAAAGATTTCCTATGATGTCTAGCTGGTCCTAAATAAAAATCTAGGCACCAATCTGACATCCAATAAGGCCACAATAGCAGCCATCTTAAAAATCTTATCACAACTCAACCTGAACAGAAAATCATATTGATGTGGGGTTTTCACCAAAAGACTTCTTATGATGTCCAGTTGGTCTTCAATGAAAATTGTGCCGATCTGACATCCAATATGGCCACCACACAGTGGCCATCTTGAAAATCTTGTTATTGCTACTCCTCCTGAATGGAAGGTCGTATCAACATGAGTTTTCACAAAAAGACTTCTTATGATGTCTAGTTGGTCTTAAATGAAAATGGTGCTGATCTGACATCCAATATGGCCACAACAGCAGCCATCTTCAAAACTTATTATTGCTACTCCTGAATAGAAAGTCATGTCTTGAAAATATTGTTATTTCTACTCCTGCGAAATGGATGGCTATATCAACATTGGATTTTCACCGATAGACTTCTTACGATACCTGGTTGGTCCTAAATGAAAACAGTGCCAGTTATACATCCGATATGGCTGCCACAATGACTGTCTTAAAAATCTTGTTGTCACTACTTCCCCAGAATGGGGTTTTTGCCAAAAGACTGCTAATGATGTCTACTATGTCCTAAATAAAAATGGTGCCAAGCTGACAGCAGCTTACTGGAAAATGTTGTTCTTGCTGAAGAATATAAGAGATAGTTTCAACACTCATCAGTTTAAAGGAAGAAATGGTCTTATCTTGAATTCCTGGACATTTTTTTCGCCCAGTAGAGCATCAGTTCTTTTGAGGGACTCTTATTATATTTTATTTTATATTTAGCAATTAATATAAAATTCTTATTCTTTGTGAAGATTATTATTCTAATGCAATTTATGGTTACTTGACTGATAAAGTGTTTCTTATAACAGTTTGGAAGGCAACATGGTCAAATCTTCCCAGCAAGAATGTTTTACATGAACTAATAGTGACTTGTATAACAAAAGCAGCATTAGTTACAACTTTTCTATATAAAAAGTCACATCTTTCATCAGATGAATGGTCAATTATTATTTGAAACATTTTTTTTTATATTGACACGAGGTCAAAAATAATTTACCTTAGTTCATTTAAACTACGTAAGTGAAAGCATAAAAATATTTACCTTTTTTAAAGTGATGAAGTAAATCTGTCTTTTTCATCGCATAGTTGCAGGTTCAAAATATCCTTTTCCTTCAACTGCTTACATTGTACTTATCTCAATTTGTTTGCAAATTTTTGTGCAAAAAAAAATTCTTTTTTAAAAAAAAAAGATATTCATAGATTCATTTATTTCACTCATTCACTCGACATGATTCACTGGAACAATGTCCTTTCACATGCAATATATTATGTTCTCATGTCTTCTCAAGTGAAGAGTAATAAGGGGAGATAACAGTGACAGTCCTCAGTTGTATTGTGTCATTTAAATAGCTTCAGTACATAGTTAAACAGCCAGTAGGCTGTTGAGTGGTCAGCCTAGGTAAAGCTGTTATCTGAGAATATCTGTGTTTTGATAACTCAACAAACAAGGCACTTCAGCATCTAAGCTAAGATGGATGTGTAGTTGGAGATTCTCTTCAGTAATGGGTTATAACTGATTGATCTGATATATTTTTTTGAACAAAAAAGCCATACAGGATTTTAAGTACACACTAATTGTTTGAAAAGAAATTATTACCATCAGTTAAGGTGGTGTTTGTTAATAGGGAAATTTGAGACCAAGCTTCATCACACTTAATAGCACAATGGTCAAAGAGGAAGGAAGCCTCCGTTGCTGGAAAACAAAAGAAAAGAAACAAAAAGATGCTGAGGATTTAGAGAATGGATTGTCTCTTTTGACTGATTCACATGGGAAAACAACCCAGAATGCTAAGGAGTTTAACCCACCAGACGGAGGTTGGGGGTGGGTAGTATGTATAAGTTCCCTAATCGTGAATGGTACTGTAATGGGAATCATCAATACTTTTGGCATCGTTTACGTAAAAATGAGAGAACACTATTCAAAAAATGATCCAGAGGTGTCGCTGAAAGCAGGTATGAGTAAATAGTTGCTTGCAAATTGAAACTTCCAAAATATGTTACCATATTTTTTTTTCTTTTATTTCTGTGAAAACTAACAGCATATAACAGTTACTGCTGTAAATTCCTTTTGAAGTTCAGTAACAATAATTATGTTTTAATTTCTAACATGTTTATTTTGTAATAATTTTGTTGAAAGGACAAAGTAAACTTGAATAATTATGCTTGTAAATGTTTGTGTTTTTTTTTATTTGCATAGAAAGACAAGATGCATAAAGTTTTGTCAAATGTTGGCAGCATATAAAAAAATACCTGGTATAGAGTATACATGTAGTACAACATCAAATTTGTCAGTTCTGCTATCCTCAGTACCACATGAGCATGAACTGCAGTGATGCATGCAGACGCATGTTAGTTGTTCATTCTGTAAAAATAAAAATAATAATAATAATAATAATAATAATAATGATGATGATGATTTTATTTAAAGAAGAAACTTGCTTGGTCAGCAAACCAATCTTTGAAGAGGTCTTCTTCAATTATATGTATAGGATGTACAAATTTTATAAGTGAGGGTGTCTTTGTTCAACAAAGCTATTAAACTAGATAATTGATCTACTTCTAACATAGAACATGTGCAAGGTAATATAGATAAGTACATGCAGCACTTTTATAATTAATAGTAGTGAATTACATGTATAAGGCATTACAGGTAAATACATAAAAGTATATTGTTTTAAAGTAGAGTACAGTAGTTGACTATGATACTTCCATAAATCCTTGGGTGAGTCAGCTGATCACATGTAGGGTGAAAGGGAATTCCATTATTTGGCTCTAGGAAAAGCAAAACTCTTCTTTTAAAATTCAGAGTTTGGTTTAGTTAAATATAAATTGTTATTTGAGATGGATCTTAGATAGTATGTATGTAAATTTTACACAAATTTAAAATTGAAAGACAATCAGATGCTAACCCATGTAAGGATTTATAGATTAGTAATCCCTTTTGAAGCTTAGTTCTCAGCTGAAATGGATGCCACCCAAGGGTAAAGTACAAATATTTGTTGGTTGTGTATCTACATCCACATCAAGAATAAAACCTATCTCTTAAAATTTCAGTAGTTATCTTTTTTTTCTGCATCACTTTTACCCCAAATAGAACAGCAGTGTTCAAGATGTAGCATGTAGAATATCTTTCTCTTTTTGAGAAATATAATATTTTATTCTTTTCAAGAGATAAACCAATGACTTTACAATTTTAATGACCTTATTTAAAAAATATTGCATTTTCCAGCACAAGATATTGTTAATCATGATGCCAAGTAGTTTTTCATTTTCACACTGTTCTATATCTATTTTAGCAATACTTGGAAGTTTTCTTTCTTAGCTTTTACTTTGGTTCTACTACCTATGATCATAGCTTTTGATTTAGTTGCATTCATCTTCATATGGTAGTGCCAACACCAGTTGTGTACATTGACCATTATGTTACATGGACCATTGTGTACATTGACCAAGGCTTGATGTAATTTAGTGCCAAAGGACACTTGATTCAACATTATACAATGTTATGTCATCTGGTGGGGAATAGCTATTTAATTATCATTTAGGTCATCATGTTACCACTCATTATTTATCTAGGTTACCTTTCCTCTCCACTCCAGAAGGCTCTTCTGGTTTTGTTTTTCATCCCAACATGCACCTTAAAATTACCTCAAGGTCCCAGATTGTTTATTGTTACAGTATTTTGTCTTGATTACAATTCTGAAAAATACCTCAAGGTTAGTAATAAAGTACTTTGTAAAAATATTGTATAAATTAACAAATTTGAATTATATAACCTTGGGCACACTATGCAGGGATTTGTCTCAGCTATGTACATGTACCAGATAACAATTTTTCCCCAAGTTTTATGGTGAAAGGACCTTATTTCTTCACCAGATTTTATGGAAACTACAGGTCATAGATGGTCAATATTAGTATCATTTGAATTGGACAAGAATAAAAATGGCAATAATTTAGATTTAATTTCAGTGTGTCAATCATATTTCTAATTAAAGCTTTTTAAAAGTGTACTAATTTTAAAAAAATAATATCCATACCAATTTTCTTGACTTTTTCCTATTTTCTTTGGCATTATGGTGGTCTTTTTTAAGCTGAGTAATATGCATGACATCATTATATTTTCCAGTTTAAACTTATTTGTTTTACATTTACTATAGATTTTAATAAATTTCAGTGGCATTGCTAGATTACTTACCGGTACCATATGTTTGGCTAGGCCATATTACAGAAATGTGAATACTTTACCCTTGTACTTTGATTGATGGACCGTTTTTTTTTACCTTATGCACACATATGTATTGGTGTACATATAACTGCATCGCTGCTCTCTTTACAGCTCAGATGTTAACATGAGATGGTATTTGATGTTATGGAAACAAAGAAACTTTGATTGATTACCACTAACCCTTATGCTGAAATTGGGTATTGAACTCAAGACTACATATATAAGTACCGTATATATACTCACATATAAGACCATATCAACTGCAAACTGCATAGACCCAGATCTGCTGTCGCATAATGTGCCAGCAGATCCGGGTCTATGCAGTTTGTCAGGACTAATCAGTAGAACAAACAACATATTACCCTGATCTGCCTGTGCATTATGCAACGGCAGATCAGGGTCTGTGTTGTTTGCATTTAGACCTGGTTTATACACGAGTATATACAGTACTGAGCAAAAGAATTATCAATGCACCATTCAGGTTCCACTGTTCTGTAGTCCTGTTGTTGCTCACAAGAACCAAGATGTCAAGGGAAGGAACTTAGTTCCAACATCTTTAGCTTGAACTTTTAGGTACCAAAGGTGCTGAACTTCATGATCATGATATCTATACAAAATATAAACACACCACTTATGGTGTGGTGTCATATATATGTAAGTAAACTATGTGCAAAGTTTGATCATTATCTTGCACTGAACTTGTCTCCTGGAGAAGTGGCTTTGGAAAAGCGCTTGCCAGCGTCCATATCCACTTGTGTAGTGTCTTCTTTTTTAAAAAATGGTCAAAATAGTTCCAATTTATGTTGTGTCTATTATACTCCAACTAGTTACCAAACATGTGTACAAGATAAAATTAAAAATTAAAGCTATTAGTTGCCTTGATAAATCCCTTTCTTCATGAAAAAAAAATTGAACCAGAATATCCACTGAATCATTGAGGAAAAATGCATGAAAATATGCTCCTCATTTTTTTTCTAAAATAAATTTTGCTGAAATGCTGTTTGAAGGAGATTGGTTATGTCATAGCTTTTGGAGTTTGAAACAGTAACTTTTGTTTGACTACCAAGACATGGATGGTATGCCATATATACTCGCTTGTAAGTCAGGCCATACTGCAAAGAACATAGACCCAGATCTGCCATTGCATAATGCGCTGGCAGATAAGGGTCTATGTCATTTGTTATACTGATTAGTCATTTTAAAAAACTGCATAAACCCAGATCTGCTGGCACATTATGTGACAGCAGATCTGGGTCTCTGCAGTTTGCAGTTGGATCTGACTTGTAGGTGAGTACATACAGTAACCACTTGTCCAAAGGACAAGCACCTTGGAAAAGCTACTTGTACCATGACAAAACTTCTTGTACTACAACAAAACTATTTGCAGTTGTCAAGTAAACAAGCCTAAAATTTCAACCCAGAATAAATATGTACACATCACTGTACATGTAATTTATAGCACTATACAAACTATGTTACCATAGCCTTATGTTGCAAGTTGTATACTTACTTGCGTATTGATTGACTTATTAAGTGATCGATCAACTTCTTGTAGTTGCGATCCCATGAGGTATCATCACCAAAAAGTGCTTCTGTTATTTGGCACACAACCAACACACCAACCAAAAATCATTTCCAGCTAATGCAAATTTATAATAAGTGAAAACATTATTGCTGAAGATTTCAGCTTTTCTGTACAAAACATTCTGTACAAAGACAGTAGAGCACCCACTGATGAAATTGATGTGTATACTTGAAATTGACCTTAAGACATAATAGATTCACCACAATGAATCCAAAGCTAGAAATGTAGCCACACACACACACACAAACACACATGAAAAAGAACAAATATGTGCCTTAGGTAGAAAGATTATAATGTTGGCAAATTATATAAAATGACAAAACTTGGCCCAGGCCTGATTAAGCACATGAAAATTGTTACAAATGAAAGGTATAAACTGTTGGAAATGTTTCATTGTCAGAAAACAGTAATTAATAATAGGTCATAATTTCAGAAAGCTATACGAGTTAAATTGAGTTATCAATTGAGCCCTGTTATTAATTATACAAGATTACCAATTCAACCACTGCACTCTCACATGTCAGACAGGAAATCTAAATGCACAGCTGCAAAATCTCATCTCACATCTCAAGCTTTTAAAATTTCTATCTTAAATGGTGTAGGAGGGTTGTGTTACATTCATGCAGAGTTGCATGCATGCAAACGTGCAGTCTTGCTCAGATGGCAGGGTTTTGTAATACATGCACATGCACAATACACCCTGTTTTTGGCCTGTGCACCTATACAAATCAGCCAAGGATGCATAGTAATTAATGATTATTGTCCATCCTATCTTGGTGGGAACTCAACACAGCGATCACTTTGGCATCCATGTGTGTGTCTGTGCATCTGTATGTTCATCCAACCCCCTGCAGGCTCAGGGATGCAGAATAAGCCCAATGTGCTCTCCTGCATGTTGTAAGAGTTAACTAATGGAAGCATGAGCCATGGAGACTCATTGGTTGTTGTACCAGACTCATGACCCTGAAAGGCTGTGGATTCCAATTCTACCATCAAGATCACCCCCTAGCAGTTACTGTGGTGTGTCTTTGGGCAAGGCATTTTACTCCAATTGCCTCAGCACTAAGTAATCTACTTGTGTTGCTATGCCATAAAACACCAACCCAAAACCACGACATTTTTCCACACCCAAGAGTAACCTTAGTGTTAAAGATTTTACTTTCCTATTATTCAATATAATTTATTGCAGCCTTTTCAGATATTGAACATAGCTTCAGTATGCACTTATTTTTATCAAGCTTAATAAATGCCCCCATTATTGAAGCTCATTTATCTTTATCTAGCTAGGTAGATGAATTTATTATCAAAGCTTGGAGGCAGGCTCAACATGCAGGCCATGGCCAGCTTCTTGTGTACCCATATTTTGACATCTGGTATTCCTATTACTTCCAGCCTGTTCTTTAAAAAAACAAAAAAACAACAACAACATGTCATAAAAAGAGCTGTAAGATTTCAGTTGAATGTATGATATTGTCTGTCATTTTTAGCTCTACTGGTCATAGACCAGAAGAGCTTATGGGATGGCCTGTTGTCTATCATCCAAAGTCTATTGTCCGTCCGTCCGTTAGTACAAGTTTGTTATCACTACTCCTCTTAAACTACTTGGAGGATTGGCTTGAAACTTTACACACACATTCATCCCAAGGTCTATAGTTAGTCTTAAATGAAAATGGTGCAGCTCAGACATCCAATATGGCCATCACAGCAGCCATCTTGAAAATGTTGTTATCGCTATTCCTTCTGAATAGTCAGTCATATCAACATAGGGTTCTCACTAAAAGACTTCTTATGATGTCTAGTTGGTCTTAAAAGAAAATGGTTCTGCTTGGACACCAATATGGCCACTACAGTGGCCATCTTGAAAATCTGATGGTCATATCAACATGGGGTTTTCACTAAAAGACTTTTATTATTGCTATCCTCCTGAACAGAAATTCATATCTGCATGGAGTTTTCACCAAAAGACTTCTTATGATGTCTTGTTGGTTCTAAATGAAAATGTTGCCGATCTGACATCCAATATGGCCACCACAGTGGGCATCTTGTTATTGCTGCTCCACTTGGATGGATGGTCATATCAGCATGGGGTTTTCACTGGAAGACTTATTATGATGTCTAGTTTGTTCTAAATGAATCTAGTGCCAATCTGATGTCCAAAATGGGCACCACAGAATCCATCTTGAAAATCTTGTAATTGTACTCCTCCTGAATGGAAAGTCCTATCAACATTTAGTTTTCACCAGAAGACTTCTTATGTTATATAGTTAGTCTTAAATAAAAATGGTGCCAATCTGATATCCAATATGGCTGTCACAGTGGCCATCTTGAAAATCTTGTCATCGCTACTCCTCCTTGATTGAAAGCCATATAAATGTAGGGTTTTCACCAGAAGACTTCATGTGATGTCTAGTTGGTACTAAATGAAAATGGTGTCAATCTGACGTCCAGTATATTTTGGACATCATAATCTTGAAAATCTTGATTTTTTTTTACTCCTCCTAAATGGAAAGTCATATTGACATGGGGTTCTCATCAGAAGACTAATTATGATATCTACTTGATCCTGAATGAAAATAATGCCAATCTGACCTCAAATATGGCTGCCACAATGAACATATTGAAAATATTTTCACTAATTCTCCGCAATGGATGGTCATATCAACATCGGGTTTTCACCAAAGGTCTTCTAATGGTGTCCAGTTTGTCCTGAATTAAAATGGTATCAATCTTATATCCAGTATGATGGCCACAGTGGCTAATTTGAAAATCTTATTGCACAAGAACATTAGAGATGCTTTCAGCACTCGGCAATTAAAGTGAAGAAATGGTCTTATCTTGAATTCTCTTTTCAGGCAGTACAGCATCAGTCCATTACACCAATAATCTATCAACGCCATACCTATTTAATTTTTATTGTATGACAGTGGTTTTTCATCAGATCTTTGCTATGTTCTAAACTCTGGTAACATACAGTTGGACCTATTGGGTACCAGTACCATAAATGGGCATTACCAAGTGGAATATTGATTGCTGATGTCAGATGCTGTGTTTCTTTCATCTCTGGTTGAATAGATCTATGTCACAATGAAAGAAAGAGAGAGAATTTTCTAAATGTAATAATTCAGCAAGTAACAATAAAGGTAGACATTAAAAACTGTTTATATTTATCATGCCATACTATATATGAACAAGAAAAGAAAACATTATATTGCGAAAAGAAAAAAGATAAATCAATGATAGAAAAATTCTAGGTAGAGAGTGTGGGAATAGATTTTTGAAAAATGATTAAGGGAATACAATGATTTGATGGACATTGATAATTGAATTATTTATTGTGCCATCCTGCAAATAAACAATGAAATAAAACATCAAATTGCAAAAAGACAAAACTAAATGAATGCAACCAAAAAAAAAAAAAACCCACTAGCTTTCTTAACCATTGCCCCACAAATTAAATCCAGAAATATATCATAGTATTGTAGTCCAGATATTTAGTTTGACATATAGCAGTATTTTGCAGGTATGAATTCCACAAAACTCATTGTAACACAATATGAATATATTCCAGAAAATAAAGCTATGTAATATTTCCATGTAAATTTAGGTTGAACTATTGGAAACTTGTGCACTTTAAAGTCAGTTTTCCTTTAGCAGCCACACATAGCTATGACATGTTTAAGAAAAGTTGTACACTACATGCATTACTCTCTTTTAAAATGCATCTTCCATATATTTGTAATAAAATGAGATTATATGCAAAAATGAGAGAGAGAGAGAGAGAGAGAGAGAGAGAGAGAGAGAGAGAGAGAGAGAGAGAGAGAGAGAGAGAGAGAGAAAGATTATACATCATGACTTTTGATCAATGTAACCCATAATAGCTTTATCTGTAGACTCGCAAAATTACATTGATTATTAGGGGTATGACATTTTTAAATCTGCTGCAGTTATCTTCAATTTGGAATTCATTTACTAACTAAATTTAGAAATACAAATTTTGATTCTGCTCTTAATGCAGAATAAATAAATAAACTGCTGTGCAGTAATGCATTTTGTATTTGAAAAAGAAATTTATTTAATTAATTGGGTTATTAACCTGCTGTTATTGTGATTTTCTTTTTTATTATTGCTTCTAGTTTGGTTCTATGGTCCAGCTTAGTCATGACAAACATAAATGAACTAAATACTTCAGAAATTGAATAGACTGAAAGTGGAATGAACCAGTATTGCTGCAATAATAAAAATGAACACACTGACAATATTCTATGCACTACATTGGTGGTGACCACAATGGATGTCAGATTGGCACCATTTTCATTTAGGACCAACCAGACAGCATAATAAGTCTTTTAGTGTAACCCCCATTTCCATACGACCATCTACTCAGGAGGAGAAGCAATAACAAGATTTTCAACATGGCTGCTGTGGTGGCCATATTTGATGTCCATGCAGAACCATTTTCATTAAGGACCAACTACACAAAGTAATATTTTTACAATGGGCTATGAAAAATATTAATAGTCTTATCATCTGATTTATAGTCTCTTTATATGCAGTAAAAAACAAATCACCAACAAGCTACTTGTCATATGTACTGGATTGGATATAATTATTGATCACTATTAAATAGATACAACTTTGTTACAAATCAATTAATGAATAACACAGTTCAGAACATTGTACTAGTATTGTGCATGGTAAGAGCATTCATTTTTGACCCAATGAAACTTTTTCAAATAAAAACTTAAACTTAACAGTTGATAACCAACATTGAGAAAATCATAAAAAGAACTATAGTAATATATTTTATTATATACTTAAGTGTGAAATATAGAAAATTATTTGTGAAAAAAATTTCATAATTTTTCATTCCTATATTTTCACACGTGAAAAATATCTCTTTATATTTTTGCGTGTGAAAATATAAGATTTTCCCATCGTGCCATGTGACACTTGATTGTATGTGCCTACAGAAGTTATACCTGCAGCAAGAAAAACGAGTACTTTGTGAGCTAGAACAAATAAATGCATTACCTTTCAGATGACAAAATTATTTTTTGCTGAAGAAATTTGACTCGATGCTGTTCACGTTTCAGTGAAGTTATTTCCCCTTACTACCTTGACAATAATTATAAACCAGCTGTGATTGTGATGCAGTGCTGAATTGGGCTTGTCTTGTGGTCATACAGGCTAAAATAATTTACAAAATGTAAAAAATGTAATTTACTGCAACAGATTAGGTCATCCCAATCCTGCCGCTCTCTTAAGTCGCTGATATTTATATGATCAGCCAATAAAAGTGACATAAATTTACCAAAATGGGTCGGTGTACTGAAGACTGAATTTAATCTTCTTAGCATTGATTTAGCAGCAAGTTTGATATATAATAAAAAGAAAATTTTCTTTTCTTGCATAAATAACATATATTTCATCTTGTGGTACAAAAAATGATATATTTTAACTCGTGGCTTCGCCTCTCGTTGAAATATCATGTTTTTTGTATCACACAATGAAATATATCCGGTATTAACGAAGGAAAAGAAAACATCCTTTGTGTATCTAGATAGTAATATACTGTATATAGATAGAAGGAATCTGTGTGTGATTTCAGAATGGAAGACCATCAACTTTCCTATCTAAAAAAATTCCTGCAGTCTCAATAGGTTTATTGTTATGCTGTAGTTCATGTCATCATGTGTGTTATATTTAATAGTTTTCTGATTGCACAAGATGTAATAGACGACTTATTAATATTAACAAGTAACTAAAGGATTTTCTGTTTTAATGGACAAAAGCATAATTAGGTTGGATTTGGTATATTTGTCATTGCAAAGGCATTGGAATGATTTCTTAATGGGGGCACGCCCAACATAGGCAGGAGAAATTTCCAAAATTGAGTTGGTCAGCCATAAAAAAACCTGTAATTATTGTATATGTTCATATTTTTAGAAGAAGTGGAAAAATTTGGGAGGGCCATAACTGATTCATATGCACTGGTTTTGACACGTATTGTTTTCTGACAAGAGCTGACTATTTCAGGAAATTAATCTTTCAGTATGCTGGTAAGCTGCAGTAAGTCTTCGGAAGGTCTGCAAATTTAGACTGTATACACTGTCAAAAATGACTTATTCCATATTTTTATTTCTCTTTTTTTTTTTTTTTTTTACAGCATTTGTGGGGTCAGTATGTACCGGAGTGACATTCTTCATGTGCATCTTTGCCAGCATCTCCAGTGACAGGTTCGGGATCCGACCTACAGCCGTGGTAGGGGCTGTACTGGGTTGTGCAGGTCTGCTGTCAAGTGCTTTTATCGAGAGGATGGAACTTCTGTACCTCACATATGGAGTTCTCCTTGGTGTCGGTTCGGCTCTTGTATATTCCCCCTCTCTAGTCATCCTTGGACATTACTTCAAAAGACACATGGGCCTGGTTAATGGCATTGTCTCCTTTGGTAGTTCCATATTCACAATAGCATTAACCAGAATTCTTCCTATTCTACTGGAGACTGTAGATATCAAGTACACTTTTATATGTTTGAGTGGTCTGCATTTTTTGTTGATTCTTTTTTCACTAACATGGAAGCCTTTGTTCACAAAAACCAGCAATCTTGCTCAGCTGACTTTGTCAACAGAGAGTGTGTACCAGCACTGCAATGATTGCTGCACCTTCACAAAGAGGTTTTTAAACGTGAAGATATGGAAGAGTCGAGCCTATGTGGTATGGACTGTCTCTCTAGGAGTAGGCCTTCTGGGATATTTTGTCTCATTCTTCCACTTGGTAAGTTGTCCATTCATATCTATTTTCCAATTTTGTTTGAGCATACCATGTGATGAACAACATTACCGTATTTACCGTATATCTTGGGACAAGATAAAATAAATGATTTTTTTCCTGTCCCATAACTTATGGCTAAACTTTTTTTCAACTAGATCAAATATCCCAAAACTTTAGAACCAAAACAAATTGTGTTGAATTTGCTGCCCCCTCCCCCTCCCCAGTACTTCGTGTTACAATAAGGTAGGTAAATTAAACGTTTATTCGATAATAAACTGAAAGAAACTAACCTTGTACTGTTCTCATTTATTCCTCTTTTTTGTTCTTCAAAAAGCAATTTATGTATAAAAGACACAAACATATCCACTATCACTAACGTATCTGCTAACACCACATGGTCTGGTAATGTAGAGTACCGGTCGTGTGTATCGCTTATGTCAGGTAACAGCATTGACACATTGTTTTAATGACGTGAATATAGCTAAACGAATCATGTTTGGTTGTCCTCAGAAGTTTGAATAACGGTATATTATCAAACTGAAAATTGGATCCAGCAAAATCACAAACAATAGAAAGAGAGACACAGAAATAACAACCGATTGCTTGAAGGCACCAGCAATTCACACATGACCCAGTGTATGGTGCAAAATAACCAAGAGTGTATTATATCCAGGTTAACAATATAGCAATATTTCGCAAATGAAAATCATTATTAGGAAATACATTCACCGTGAGAGCGAATGACAATATTTTCACTAGCATGGGATACAGAACGTATTCTTAAAGACAATTAATGCCGTGTATACTATTTACCCTGCAGACGTCAATGCCTGTTTGCATCAGTTACGATTACAGATGGCAAACAATAGAAGACCGGGTTGTGAATAAACACAGCTGATAGCAAGCAATAAACTCATTGTTTCGACTTACCAGTAGGATATCAAATACAAAGTTTATTTTATTACAAAGCAAGCAGACCCTGGAAGCCGACTTTGGATTCTTTTAAGTGTGCAGATTTTTTATATGCAAAGTCGGCCAACCAGGGGAAGCCGGCTTTGGTTTATTTTTAACAGTATTCACAGGAATTTTGAAAATAAATTGAAACAGTGGAACAGTCAGGGTCTGTAAGTGACACTTTGAGCATACGTTGTACCGGTATTAAAGGATTTGCCACAACTCAACAGGTGTCAGTTGTGCGGCATGATCACAGGAAGTTCAAATAAATTCTGTCAGCTGAATATAGGACTCTACTTGGCACTGAACAAGTATCAACTTTGCGGCTCGATCAAAGGGTTGGGAAAACAAAGTGAGGCTGCCTTTACAAACTAAGGGATTTGCACTGGCAGATAACTGAGGAAATATTACTTGGGAATTAGATCTGGCTTATGAAAAAGGCAAATATAAATCAACTCAAAACTTTTATTGCATCAAACAGTGTTTATACAGCAAAACAAAATATAAAACAAGTACAGGTTGCTCCAACTTGCACATATTTTGTACGTAGTGCAAACATGTAGTCTTGTATATTGCCCATAGATTTATCAAATTTTGTTCTTCTTTGCAGTTAAGAAGAAAAGTGTAAATAAACAACACTGACAGCGGTTTTTATTTTATTTATTTAATAAAATATAAGTTTGAGTGCATTTTTACCAGCTAAGCATCGATATTATGATTCCAAAGGTGTCGCAAAACTTACGACTAGAAAAATAAACGATCTGTCCCAGAACTTACAGTGCACAAAAAAATTACTTTAAAAATGTATTTATGGTGTCCCAACATATACAGTGTCCCAAGATATACGGTAAATACAGTAACTCAGATCAGCAGTGGCATAATGCAATGGTAGATCTGGGTCTGCACTGTTTGTTCTACTTTTAATTTCAAGTGAACAACGTGAAACCTGATCTGACGGCACATTATGTGCCATACGATCTATGTCTACACTTGTAAAAACCTTAAATATGACAGTCCGTTATTATCCCAAATGTTACAGAAACATGATTTACTCATACAATCTGAATAAAGTATTCTTTACAGTTGGTTGCCTAGTTACATTGGTATTAAGAGTAATGAAAGGGCTGAGAAAGCAGCCAAAACTGCCCTGCAAAAAAGTCACCATTTTCTGAATGAAAGATTCCTTACAGTGACTTAAAATATTATATTAAGATCAGTATGTTCTGTATACTTGGCAAAACATGTGGAATGAAAACTCCACAAACAAGCTTCAGAGCATTAAACCTTACAGTGGAGAATGGTATTCCTCATATATATAGAACAAATCGCAGAGATGAGGTGGCATTGTGTTGATCAAGTGTAGGACACACATACCTGACTCATGCATATCACCTGTGTGGAGAAGCTCAGATAGAGTGCATACCTTGCCATAGTCCACTGACAGTGGAACATATTTTTGTCGAGTGTATCGACTTCCACCCTGTGTGACAGAAGTTTTTTATTTTTATGTGAACTCAATAAAAAAACGCTATATTGATGATGTACTTAAGACAAAATCATAGACATTTTGAGGGAAAGCAGTTTACAAAACAAGTGTCGACACAATCTTTTTCAGGTTTTTATATTGTTTGCCTCGATCATCTATTTTGTATACCTTGTAAAGAATTCTGACATCTTTAGCTTTTATGCAGACTAAGTACTGCATGTACACGTTTATTTGGAAGGGTTTATCTTCCTAATGTTCTTGGCAATACATACATACATACATACATACATGTTGTTCATCCTTTGAGTTCAAAGATGACATAGACATCACTAACTGGTTTGGTTTCTGTGAGTGTGTGAGTGGCTGATCAGGCCAATTTGTGCTCTGAACTGTCTGTGGCACATTTGACAGGATATGCCGCTTGGGTTTACTTGATCAGTAGAGGATGTGCTGCAGTTCTGCGATTTACACTGCTCACGATTCTGCATTGCCTCTGTAATTCTACTTGGTTCAAAGTCTGTAACTCCAGTATGGATGAGACTGAGCCAGGTGGAGTGATCCTGAGACTCGGGGGTCCCTGTTGAAGTGTTTCTAGGATGACTTGAGCGAATCTTTGAAGGAAGCGTTTCTTCTGACCACCCTGAGATCACTTTCCCTCCTTCAGCTCAGCATAGAAGATCTTCTTTGGTAGTCACTCTTCTGACATCCTGTTGACGTTGCTTGTCCATCTCATCTGTCATTTCATTAGCAGAGTGTGTGTTCTTGAAATGCCTGCCCATGTGAGAACCTCAGTGTCTGGTACTCTGTCCTGCTGTATTATCCTCATCAGTTTTCTTAGGCAGCCCATGTGAAAATGGTTCAGGTTCTTGGCATGGCACCTGTACACCATCCAGGCTTCGCATGCATACAGCAGGGTTGGCAAGACACTGGCTTTGTAGACCTTCAATTTTGTTTGTAGACTGATACCTCTGGGCTCACATACATAGGTACTGTTCACTGTTGGGTGTGTGTTGCACATAGGTGTGTACATTTATTGACATTTTAGGGTCATCTACCTCGGAGAGCAGAAACAGATTTATTTAAGGTAGCGCTAAATTTTGATAGATATTTTCATTCAAGATGCAATACATTTTTATTCTTGATAAAGCACCGACCTTTTTGTCTTATCTTTAAAAACAATACGAGGTTATGGAATAGCAACTTTCATGTGTGAGAAGCATCATATATCAGTACCATATGTACTCGCATATAAGCCTATACCAACTGTAAACTACATAGACCCAGATCTGCCATCGCATAATACACCAGGATATCTGGGTCTGTGCAGTTTGTAAGGACTAATCAGTAGAACAAACAACATAGACCCTGATCTGCTGGCGCATTATGCAACAGCAGATCAGGCTTTATGTTGTTTGCATTTATACCCAGATTATACGATAGTATATACAGTATATCATCTGTCTCCATATTTGCAGCATTTCTATCGACTCAAATAATCAATTGGTTAATTTGTCCATAATTTCTTATAAAGCAACGTGCTACGTAGGCCCTTACAGTCTGTACAAATAATGCTGATCTAGCATTCATACTGCATCATTAGTCTCTTATAGTTTGTACAAATAATGCTGATCTAGCATCCACACTGCCAAACCCTACCAATAATATATGATGATAAAACAATGCTTTGACAGGCTTTTTCTTAGACTTCTAGTCAAATGTTGTTGATAATAAAATTACAATATCTTGACGTGAAGCCTTTTAAATTTGTTGCTGGTCTTCCAGCAACTATGACAGATGTCACTTATTGATGGAAGAAAAATAGAACTACTCAAAAACTACTTCACTTGTTTTAATCATAAACTGTACTTCACAAGTGCAATTCAAGTATAAAGTGCAGTTCATTTTGTATTTATGATGATAGTCTGGTTTTGAATATTGCTTACAATACTGACCTGCAATACTAACAATATCAAACTTTTGTATTTATGATGATAGTCTGGTTTTGAATATTGCTTACAATACTGACCTGCAATACTAACAATATCAAACTTTTTTTTGTATTTATGATGATAGTCTGGTTTTGAATATTGCTTACAATACTGACCTGCAATACTAACAATATCAAACTTTTGTATTTATGATGATAGTCTGGTTTTGAATATTGATTTCAATACTGACCTGCAATACTAACAATATCAAACTTTTGTATTTATGATGATAGTCTGGTTTTGAATATTGATTTCAATACTGACCTGCAATACTAACAATATCAAACTTTTGTATTTATGATGATAGTCTGGTTTTGAATATTGCTTACAATACTGACCCACAATACTAACAATATCAAACTTTTGTATTTATGATGATAGTCTGGTTTTGAATATTGATTTCAATACTGACCTGCAATACTAACAATATCAAACTTTTGTATTTATGATGATAATCTGGTTTTGAATATTGCTTTCAATACTGACCTGCAATACTAACAATATCAAACTTTTGATATTAGTCTGCTGTTGAAGATATTGCCTACAATACTAACAATATCAAACATTTGTGTTTATGATGTTAGTCTACCGTTGAAGATGGCCTACAATACTGACCTGCAATATTAACAATATCAAACTTTTGTATCAATGATTTTAGTCTGCTGTTGAAGATGGCCTGCAGTAATGATGATATCAAACTTAATTACATGTATTTATGATGTTAATCTGCTGTTGAAGATGGCCTTCAATACTGACAATATCAGACTTTTTTTTATTGACTAGTGATAAACATTGCATGCATTTAATCTGTAGATAAATTGCATGAGAAATGGCAAAACCTTACTTTATTCCTAGAGGTCAGTTTAAGTATGGTGAGTGAGAATAAGCCCTTTTCTTTGTTGAAAAGTCAAGTCTTCCCAAAGCCAAGCAATGACACGGGTAAGGATAGAGTTTTCCTTAATTTTCTGTGATGCAACTAAAAGTGCATAATTGGGGCTAAACCCTCTCTAAAACGGTCTTTCCCATTTTTAGCTGAATGGACTGATTTTGATAAAAATTTACTTAGATATTGTTACTAGATGGTGTGCTGCATGAGGGAAGGATCAGTGATACTTCCCGGTGTAAGAAAGTCATCAGCTCCCATTAGGGAGGAATCAGTGGTACTTCCCGGTGTAAGGAGGTTGTCATGTCCCTTGAGGGAGGGATCAATGACATTTCCCTATGTAAGGAAGTCACCAGCATCCATGTGTGAGTCCCACCTTTCCAGTACAGAGGAAAGCGTGGTCATCTTCCACTTTGATAGGTAGACCTGGCCATAAATTAAGATCTAGATATTTAGAGTCGAGTTCCGTGGATAGGTACCCCTTGAGCAGATCTCCATTGCCTAACTGCACATTGGCAGGTGAATAGTGAGGGTAGTGTAGCAAGTACTGGTTCCAGGTATCTGTCACTGGTCACCAGTTGCCAGGTTTGGGCTGTGATCACCAGTCAAGGGAAAGGGATCAGGTAGACACCCACTTTCCCTTTGTTCCCATTCAGTACCTACAAGGTTTGGGGACTCCACCTTTCAGAATAATCCCTCAAGTTCTCCACATAGTCAGGACTTATCTAATCTCCTCAACCTGTTGGTATACACCTCCAGGGAGTTGCCACTGAGGAGGGATCTACTAGCACAGAGGGTCCCTTCTGCACAACAATCTGCAGATTCTACTTGGTCATGCCTAGAACTCCATCATGCCTGGTTCATATCAAACGATCTATCCTACAAGATCAGTTTTCACAGACACCAGATGGTATGTTCAGTCTGACAGCTTATTATGGAGCCATCAGTCTCCCTCTGGGCTGGAAAAGTCAGCAACATAACAATGACAGGTATTGTATTACTGCTATTAAAATGTAGATTTCTTTGGGGAAGAGAGGGGAGGGGTGTGTAAAATGAATTGAATTATGTAATACTTGTCTGTTATTATTACCAAATTCATATCTTCTACAAACAAGGGCAATAAATTGTTTATTATACTGAATCAAACAAGACAGGGAACATGATCATGTGAGGGAGACATGAAGTTTTGTTGCCTGACATGTGACATTCTGTGTGCACTTCACTGACACTTTACTTTTATAAGGTATAATAAATTTATTTGTATGTTGATTTCTAATTGTCATAAAATACTTGCTATAGTCATAAAAAAATGAAGTTTCCTTGATACATTTGAGCTTAGTAGAATACATTTCTGCAGATAAATCATGATTTCATTTGTAAAGATTTTACTATAATTTTTTTAGCCCTACTTATCATAGACCAGAAGAGCTTATGGGATGGTCTGTTGTCTGTCATCCGTCCATCTGTCCGTTAGCACAAGTTTGTTATTGCTACTCCTTCTCAACTAATTGCAGGATTGCCATGAAACTTTATAGACACATTTATCCCATGGTTTAGTTGGTCCTAAATGAAAATGGTGCCGATCTTACATCCAGTATGGCCACCACAGCAGCCATCTTGAAAATCTTGTTATTGCTACTCCTCCTTGATTGAAAGTCATATAAACGTTGTTTGCTTTGTCATCGTATGCAAAATATAACAGTCTGAACTCAATAAACATTTTATTTTATGTTTAGGCTTGACTGCGGTTTTCTGTTGAATGCAAGTAACACTCTTCACTGGTTAGCAAATCTCCAGGAAAAATCACCATTACTAAAATTATAAAAACCTTTAAATGACTTCTCTAAAACCAGTGAACAGAATTTTTTTTCAAATTTTACAGAAGGCATGCTGTCCTGAAGACCTTTCATATTTTGTACAAATTATATGAATTTGTGATTAAATATGGCCACTGTTAATAAAAGTAGAAAAACCTTTAAACAATTTCTTCTCCAAAAGCACTGAATAGAATTTGAATAAACTTAAAGCACCCTGGTATGAAGACCTTTCACATTTATACAAATGATGCCAATCTGCTATCAAATAAGGCTGCTGTTACTAAAAATAGAAAAGCCATCAATAACTTTTTCTAAATAACCGCTAAAGAGAATTTGAATAAATTTGACAGAAATTGTCCATGTTTGAATGCCTTTCATACAAAAGATTCCATTCCACCATCAAATATAGCTGCCGTTACTAAAAGTTGAAAAACAATTACACAACTTTATCAAAACAAAGTGCTAAACAGAATTGGACCAACTTTGACACAAAGAATTATGGCATAGGGGTCTTTCAAATATTGAACGAATGATGCCCATGTGCGATTAAACGTGGATAAAGATACAAACACTAGGGAAACGTAGAATCAACAGCACTGGAAAAAGTTCAACAGAAAGCATCCTAATGACCCATATTTCTTGGCCAACTGCTCTTGCATTTGGCTATGAAGCAGATGTCAGTCAGGTGAACAATCTCAGGCCCTTCGAGCCTCTTGTTTTGTTGTGGCTTGTTTCTTGTTTTGCTTTTTTCATTTGTTACTGAACTGTGCTTTGTCCCTTCCAACCTTGGGTTGATTGTTTTGTGGTTTTACCTTGAATTTCTTTATAAGTTACCAGACCAGACCATGCTGAGTCCATAACTACCAGGCCTTAAGGCTACCTGTTACTTGTTTGGTTTTGCTACCAGTCCATTCTATGTTCCTGTCAGGTCAGTCCTTTTGGCATCCAGCTGCTTGGTTTCTGGATTTTGTCCTTTTAAAACTTTTTCTCAGTAATTTCTACAGGTTTTTTTATTTGAATTTATTTTAGTACAAACTGACTATGTTGTTGTGTTTAACATATAAGCAGATAAAATGAAAGAAATCATCTCAATCCTGTCTAATTCAGTTATTTATATTTCATGCTGATGAACCTGATAAATAAACTTGCCACTCCTAATAGAATAATAAATCATTTACTTTGTTCACTGTACTCATTTAAATTTTGACTACTTTTTCAATCAGTTGAAACAGATAAACATGTTGATATTGTACTATTCAGTGTATCATGTTGAAGATGATAATTTACTATATGTGATTAAAAGTAGGTCATCATGAGCAAGGACACGGTTTTATGATGGGGCCCACAAGAGAGACTCCTAAAATCTGCAGCTGGAGAATTTATCTGTAATACCTTCTAATTTTATGAATAAAATTGGTATAGGTTATAGTAATGCTGTGTGGATTTATTGATTTGTTCAATGATTGGTTGCATTATGGATTTCGTAAACAAATCAGTCATAATTTTATGTGATCAATTTGCAATACTTGCAACTTTATATGTAATTATTTGATGAATGTTAAGACTCCCTATGTATAATTGTTATCTAAAATAGCTTTAAAATTAAACTTTCCAATGAATGCAAAATCTCTCAATATATTATTGATTCCTAAAATAGCTTAAAAATTTAACTTTCTAATGATTGCAGAATCTCTCAATATATTATTGATTCCTAAAATAACTTTAAAATTAAACTTTCTAATGATTGCAAAATCTCAAAGTATATTATTGATTCCTAAAATAGCTTTAAAATTAAACTTTCTAATGAATGCAAAATCTCTCAATATATTATTGATTACAAAAATAGCTTAACAATTTCTAATGATTGCAAAATCTCTAAGTATAATTATTGATTCCTAAAATAGCTTAAAAATTAAACTTTCTAATGATTGCAGAATCTCTTAAAATGTTATTGATTCCAAAAATAGCTTAAAAATTAAATTTACTAATGATTGAAAAATCTCTTAATATGTTATTGATTTCTAAAATAGCTTTAAAATTAAACTGTGTAATGATTGCCAAAAATCTCAATATGTTACTGATTTCTAAAATAGACTTAAAATCAAACTTTCTAATAAGTGCAAAATCTCTCAATATATTATTGATTCCTAAAAGAGCTTAAAAATGAAACTTACTAATGATTGCAAATCTCTCAATATATTATTGATTCCTAAAATAGGCTTAAAATTTCATTGAATATTATGGTACTTAAAACTGATAAAACTTGATTTTTTTATACAGAGTTGCAGATATTTTGAAACCTTCGATGGACCATCTGTCCCTCCATCAGTATGTGCATTATCAAATCTCTTAAACCATTGGGTGGAACTTTGTAGTTATGTTCAGGGTAACCAATGGAAAGAGGATCATTCTTGGTTCCCACACCTTAGCTCACTACTAGGGGTGGGGTGGGGGTTTGAGAATTAAGGGGGGGGGCATGAAATATGCAGTAAAAGCATGGGGATTTGCAATGACAAGTCATCGTAGTTATTGTAGTTAAAGATTGATCATTGGTTAATTTTTGTAAAATCAATGATTGAGCACAAAATTTGACCAATTACATGTATCACCACTTGGATTTAACCATATTTCTATTTGTATCATAATTATGATCTATTTGAAGTATATTAATATTTCTGATATCTAATTCACATACAAAAAGCAAAGTATGTCAGCACTTAAACTTTTAAAAATATATTTATTTAGTCTTTACAATCTTATTTTTTAGGAGACTGTTATCGGGCATATATATATTTAGTTTATTAAATTCATTTCAGTTTGTCATGCATTATCATATTATCATATTTATTATGCCTATGTGTAATTTCAAGTTTTTCAACTCAATGTATACTCTATTCTGTCTTATTCATTATGGGATGGTCTGTTGTCACTCCATCGTCTGTCATCTGTCTTCCGTCTGTCTGTTAGCACAAGTTTGTTATTGCTACTCCTCCTAAACTACTTGGAGGATTGGCATGAAACTTTACACACACATTCATCCCATATGGCTGCCACAGTGGCCATCTTGAAAATCTTGTTATCGCTACTAATCCAAAATGGATGGTCATATCAACATCAGATTTTTACTAAAAGACTGCTAATGATGTTTAGTTGGTCCTTAATGAAAATGTGGCCATTCTGATGTCCAATATGGCCACCACAATGGCCTTCTTGAAAATCTTATTCCTATTCCTCCTGAATTGAAAGTCATATTGACATATGGGTTCCACCAGAAGACTTCTTATGATGTCTAGTTGGTCATAGATGAAAATTATACTTATCTGATGGCCAATATGGCCACAAGAGCAGTCATATTGAAAATCCTGTTATTGTTACTCCTCCACCACAGCAGCATCTTGAAAATCTTGTTATCGCTACACCTCCTGATTGGAAAGTCATATCAACATGGGGTTTTTACTAAAAGGCTTCTTATGACTAGTTGGTCGTAAGTGAAAATGAGCCAATCTGATGTCCAATATGGCTGCCACAGTGGCCATCTTAAAAATCTTGTTATCGCTACTTCTCCTGAATGAATTGTAATATTGGCATGGGATTTTCACCATAAGACTTCTTATGATGTATAGTTGGCCCAAAAAGAAAATGGTGTTGATCTGATGTCCAATATGGCCACCACAGCAGCCATCTTGAAAAGCCTGTTATTACTACTCCTCCAGAATGGATGGTCATATAAACATTGGGTTTATATGGCCAATATGGCCACCACAGCAGCCATCTTGAAAAGCCTGTTATTACTACTCCTCCAGAATGGATGGTCATATAAACATTGGGTTTTTAATACTTCTTATGATGTCTAGTTGGTCCTAATGGTGCCATTTAGACATTCAATATGCCTGCCACAGTGGCCATCTTTAAAACCTTGTTATCACTATTTCTCCTGAATTAATGGTCATATCAGTGCTTGGGGTTTTCACTGAAAGACTTCTTATGATGTCTAGTTGGTTGTAAATGAAAATGGTGCCGATCCAACTTCTAATATGACTACCACAATGGTGATCTAGAAAATCTTGTTATCACTACTTCTCCTAGATGGCTGGTCATATCAACATTGTGCTTTCACCAAAAGACTTCTTATGATGTCTAGTAGGTACTAACTAGAAATGGTGCCAATCTATATTGAATATGGCACCATGGCATCCATCTTGAAAATCTTGTTGTCATTGCTCCCCCAAAACGGAAAGTCATATCAACATGGTGTTTCCGCCAGAAGACTTCTTATGATGCCATGTTGGTCCTAAATGAAAATGGTGCCAAGCTGACATCCTGTATGTCCATCACAGTAGCTGATTTGAAAATCTTGTTATCCCTGAAGAATATCAAAGATGTTTTCAACATTCTGCAGTTAAAATGAAGAAATGGTCTTAGCTTGAATTGCTGGAAATTCTTTTCAGTCACTAGAGTGTCAGGACCTTCGAGGGACTCATGTTATTGAATAGGTCCAATGTTTTCAATCTCTTCTATGTGTCACTACACTAATCAGCTGTTAATGTAGTCTGTAAGAAAATCATGAATATTTTTCTCAGATTTTTCCTAGAGATCTGCTAATCAGTGACAAATTTTATTTGCATTAAATAGAAAGCAGCATTAAAGTCTAAACAGAAAATAAAATGTGTATAACTTTCAAGCCATTTGAGATTAAGGAATGAATTTTAATATACATATTTATCATCATTAGAAGGTGTGTCATAAACCACATTGGGGTCCAATCTTCAATGTCAAGGTCACAGGTCAATATTTTAAGTATTTCCGCACACTTTCCATTCCAATTTATAACTTTAGACTTGTTTGAGGTTAAGGGATAAAACAAGCTATACATATATATCATCATCAGAAAGTGTGGTGCAAACCACATTAGGTGGTCCTGTTTTCAAAGTCAAGGTTTTAGCTCAGTATTTTCAGTTTTCTATCGCACTATTCATTACATTCAATAACTGGTTTGAAATTAAGGGATTCAACTTAGTATACTCATACATCATCATGTAAAGGTATGTTATGTACCACATTGGGTGTCCTAACTTCAAGGTCAAGGTCACAGGTCAGTATTTTAAGTTTTCCGTCACACTTTCCTTTCTGCTTTATAACTTTTAGAGCTCTTTAAGCTCTAGGAATGAAACTGTGCATACTTCAAGGTCATGTGTCAGTATTTTAAGTTTCGCATCACACTTTCCAATCCCTGTTTAACTTAAAAGTCATTTGAGTTTAAGAGATGAAACTAGGGTATACTTATACATCATCATTAGTAGGTGTACCACATGCCACATTGTTGGCTCCATCTTCAAGGTCAAGGCCACAGGTCAATGTATTAAGTTTATCTTCATGCTTTCTTTTCTATTCTATAAGTTAAGAACTATTTGAGATTAAGAGATAAAACTTGCCATGTACCACATTAAGGGTCCTGTCTTCATGGTCAAGATCATAGGCCAAAAGGCTTCAGTAACATTTGCCCTTCTGCTCTAAAACCTATTAGCTGTTTAAGATATATGAATGAAGTTTGGTACACTTGTATTTTGTTACTAGAAGATATGTTGCATTCCACATTTGTGGTCCTATCTGTTAGGTCAAGATCACAGGTATATTTTTTCATGGTTGCTTTTGTTTCTGCTTTATAACTTAAAGTTGTTTGAGATTCAGGGATGACACCTTATACACTTGTGTTTTTCTATTTGACAGCATCTAGAGTATCACAGTCAAGGTGTTATCTTCAAGGTCAAGGTCACCTAACAATTTATTTTTCTTCGTGCACTTTAAAGCCCTTTGAGATATCGATGTGAAACTTGGTTACTTTCCATGTCTGCCTGCTAACTCTATGGTTCCATCGCAAGTGTCAGCCAGACTTCATCATTGTATACTTTTGGTGACCTCACCACAGGAGGCAGAGGAGAAAAATTTACTAATTTGCTTTGTTAAGTTTAACAGAAATCTTGACAATATCAGTATACAGGTTCATATGTTCTCTGTTGTGAAATAGATCTGACCCACTTTTTCTACATCATTCAGAATCAGCTGCTAGTTATTATGAGATGATATGATAACATATAGTTACATGTACTGATATGGCACATGACAGCAAGTCCTGTGTCAGTGGACGTTGATTTGACTTTAACAGGGTACCCTGTCTGAATTATTAACTGCTCATTATCAGCAGCTGATTTGTACAGATTATCCTAGACTTTCCTCTTTATCACTATTACCTTATCAACAGTAAAGTTCACCCTAAGCAGTATGGGTACTACTGTATCTAATTATGTATGTAAATGGTTTGACTGCACATCAGCACAATATAAATTAGGTATTAAATATGGAAAAGTTAAAAATTACTAAAATCTGTTGGAAGATTAACCCTTCCAAATAAAAGTTAAGTTATACTCCTATAAGATAAATATGAGATAAATATTAAAGAGGTAATGGCATACAAGATAAAATAAGCTATAAATGGTAAATTCCTTAGAATATAGATCAAATTGTTTTATATATATAAAGTGCATTCTTTTTAAAAGTCTTAAGATTTTCTACAGCAGCACATTGTTAAAAAGCTTCTGCATCAAGTTTGCATTAAAAACAATTTTGTCTTACTGGTTGGAAGTCGATTCGCTCAACAAGAATGTGCCCCTTATACAGACCAGTGACGAATGTTGTCATAACCCCAATAAGCCATATTTCAATGACTCCAAAGTGAAATTGGGATCCTAATACAAATGTGCCATGTTTTTTTTCATAGAGATATAACTAATATATTTTTATTTAAAGATTTGGTTCTTTTTAATTTTGATAATTAAATAGTGCATTTAACTTTTTGGTGGTTTTAACAGCACTTTTAACACATTACTGGCTCTATGTTGGCAAGGAAATGGGAGCTAAGTGCTTTACTCAAGGACACACTGAGACATTCTGGGTGGGTATTGAACCTGCGACCCTTGGATTACAAGTCCAGTGCTCTGCCAACTGAGCTACCAAGGCTTCACAGACAATTTGTCCTCTTTAGAATGAATTTGCAGATTTATTTTTATTACTTCCATATTCAAGTCTTTTGATGACAACTGTTTCTTTCATTCTTTTTAGTAAGACATCATTTTTATGTCATCAGTTAAAACTTTTTGTTACCTGGCATTGGAATATCAAAGCATAATGTTTTGATGGCTGCTGATTAGTTAGCATAACATCCATATCAAAGCATATTTGTTCTGATGGCTCTTGATTACTTGCCATAACATCCATATCAAAGCATATTTGTTCTGATGGCTCTTGATTACTTGCCATAACATCCATATATCAAAGCATATTTGTTCTGATGGCTCTTGATTACTTGCCATAACATCCATATCAAAGCATATTTGTTCTGATGGCTCTTGATTACTTGCCATAACATCCATATCAAAGCATATTTGTTCTGATGGCTCTTGATTAGTTAGCATAACATTCAAATCAAGGCATATTTGTTTTGATGGCTGCTGATTAATTAGTAAACCATATTCAGTAAAATAGTTATTGACTTATCAGTCAGACTCACTCTAGATACCGGTAATGTAAAAACAGAATATAAAACTTGTGTGGTAAATCCTGTCTTGAGAGCCCCCCATCTCCTTATGCCAAACAAAGGTCTTTCAATACAGGTGGTCTCTCCATAGAGGTCATCACATTATATAACAAATTTGATCTGTAAACCAAGAATCTGGACATAAAAATAGTGATCTTAGTTTAACTGTAATATTTTTAAAATATTGAAGTTAAAGATTCCATTAATTAATTGTTGTCAATAACAGTTTTATGGTGCTTGTGGATACAGGAATAGTGTGGGTACCTCATTATGGCAGAGCATTGACAACTGGCAAATACCTGTACCTAAGATCAAGAGTGCATCATATGATATACTGTATCCTGCTGTAATTCAATAAGGTAAATAACTCTGTACAAAATTACTGGAACACAATGATTGGTCAGTATGCCCATCATCAGACAATCTTGATATTTATCAGTATTTTACAGTAGTAATCCATCAAAAATTACAACACTAGATGTGGTCGCAAGATTCTGGCATACACTGCATTCAGCATCAAATCAAAAAGAGTAGTAACTGACAAAATCCTTGGAGCACAGTAATTGGTCCATTTACAAATATTTTGATGATAATCCTAATCTGTACAAAGTTTCACAGCAATCCACCAAACACAGCAAGACTTAATTGCAGTCAACAGATTGTGTGATGGATGCATGGGCTCAAGGAACCATAAATAATGTGTTCACCAGCTGCTTCTGGGAAAAGAAAACATTGCCTTGTAATGTTAGGTGACTGCTAAATATAGGTTCATTTCTTGTACAATCTGGATGTGGGAACAGTGAAAAGATGGCTGTTTTACACCCTGATAATTGTTTAATAAAGGTGACCTGTAAGGCAGGTTCAACTGTACCTCATTTCATAGAGGCATTGGTGTCATCATACAAAGGCTGCAACATTTACATGTGTAAATAACTATGTTTTGTTTACTGCCTGTAAACGTTTACAAAATCGGTAAACATGTAAACGAACATGCATATGGCTGTCATTGACACAGGGACAACCATTTCCAATAAAATTATATATTACCACATCTTTGCTTAAGAGGATTGCTTAGTAGGATTTATATGTTAGAGCGTGTATCAATGATTTTCACATTGAATGTGGCATTGCTAGAAAAGAGCAGAAGTTAATGAGAATTAGTTGCAGTGGACATTACACAACATTACATGTTAGGTTCATTTACTGATAATGCTGATAAAAAAAAATAAAAAAAGAATTCTTTAAACTACAGTATTTACCTTTAATCAACATGTTTGTTCACAAAACCGTTGATAGTAACATTTTATTTAAAAAAACAGAAACAACATTTCAAGTTTGTAAGCCACTGTATAGTTTCTTATTCATTGTAGATCCTACAAAAGCATCCCATGCACATTTATAGGCAGTACATCCAGATCCATTTTCGATTTTTTCATCATGTATATATATGTAACAGTATGCAGCAAAATCACAATAATCCTATGGATGTTTTCCGTCGTCTGTTGTCCGTTGTCCTTTGTCCATCTGTCTGTTAGCATGAGTTTGTTGTTGCTACTCCTAAATTACTTGGAGGATTGCCATGAAACTTTACACACACATTGATCCCATCGTCTAGTTGGTCCTAAATGAAAATGGTGCTGCTTGGACATCCAGTATGAAAATCTTGTTATCGCTACTCCTCCTGAATGGATGGTCATATCAACACGAGGTTTTCACTAAAAGACTTCTTATGATGACAAGTTGGTCCTAACTGAAAATAGTGCTGATCTGATGTCCAATATGGCCACCATTACAGCCATCTTGAAAATCTCCTCCTGAATGGATGGTCATATCAACATAGGGTTTCACTAAAAGACTTCTTTTGATGTATAGCTGGTATTAAATAAATATGATGCTGCAATCTGACATTCAATATGACCACCAAAGCAACCATCTTAAAAATCTTGTTATTACAACTCTACTTGAACAAAAAGTCATATTGATGTGGGGTTTTCACTAGAAGACTAATCTTATGATGTTCAGTTGGTCTTAAATGAAAATGGTGCCAATCTGATGTCCAATATGGCCACCACAGCAGCCATCTTGAAAATCTTGTCATTGCTACTCCTCAATGGAAAGTCATATCTTGAAATTATTGTTATTTCTACTCCTGTCCAAATAGATGGCTATATCAAGATGGGATTTTCACCAATAAACTTCTTATTATAATTATCTCATTGGTCCTAAATGAAAATGGTACCAGTCATGCATCCAATTTGGCTGCCAAGACTATCTTAAAAATCTTGTTGTCACTACTCCCTCTGAATGGACGATCATTCTGACATGGGGTTTTTACCAAAAGACTTCTAAATGAAAATGTGCCAAGCCGACATCCAATATGTAAACCACAGCAGCTAATTTGAAAATCTTGTTATTGCTGATGAAAATCAGAGATGGTTTCAACACATGATACATAAAAGGAAGAAATGATCTTATCTTGAATTCCTGGAATATCTTTTCGCCCAGTAAAGCATCAGTCCCATCAAGGGACTCTTGTTTTTAACATTGATAGTGGGGGTGGGATTTTGTCCTTACAGATATTCGTGTAATAAATTTTATTATTAGCTCTACTGGTCAAAGACCATAGAAGATCTTATGCAATGGCATGTTGTCCATCACCTGTGATTTGTCAGCTGTCTCTTAGCACAAGTTTATTATTGCTACACATTCTAAGCTTACATGGAGGATTTGCCATGAAACTTTACACACACATTCATCTCAAGATCTAGTTGGTCCTAAATGAAAAGGGTGCCACTTGGACATTCAATATGGCTGCCACAATGGCCATCTTGAAAATCTTGTTATAGCTACTCCTCCTGAATGGATTGTCTAATCAGTGTGGGGTTTTCACTAAAAGACTTCTTACCGGTATGACATCTAATTGGTCCTAAATGAAAGTGGCACTGATCTGATGTCCAGTGTGCCCACTAAGGCAGCCATCTTGAAAATCTTGTTATTGCTACTCCTCCTGAATTGAAGGTCATATCAACATGGTGTTTTCACCATAAGGATTCTTAGAATGACTAGTTGGTCGAAAATTAAAATGGTGTTACTTGGACATTCAGTATGGCCATCTTGAAGATCTTGTTTACTTTACTCTTCCTGAATGAAGGGTTATATCAACATGGGGTTTCCAATAAAAGATTTCTTATCATGTCTAGTTGGTTCTGAATGAACATGGTGCCAGTCTGACATCCAGTGTGGCCACATGGCAGCCATCTTGAAAATCTTGCTATTGCTGCTCTGACTAAACAGAAAGTCATATTGACATGGGGTTTTCACCAGAAGACTAATTATGATATCTATTTGGTCCTGAATGAAAATGGTCCTGATCTGACCTCACAAATGGCTGCCATTGCAGCCATCTTGAAAACCTTGTTATCGCTACTCCTAACAAGAAAGTCATATCGACATGGGATTTTCACCAGAAGACTTCTTATGAAGTCTACTTGGTTCTGAATGAAAATGACATCCAATATGGCCACCATAGCAAAAACTTGTAAGATTTCTGTGGTGTGTGATCTTAACAAGAAATGAAGCTGATCTACACCCATGTGTTACTGTTATGTTGGCACCGTTCATGTAATGTAATGGGCTGGAGACAACTAATCAGTTAATAAACTCGTGCCATATGTCCCTTAGTAAGCATTTAATTAGGTTCTCATGAAAGTGCTCACAGGCATCTCTGTGATGGTCGTTTCACTCTTTTCACATTTGAATAGATGATGGCATATCACAATTATGATGATGACATTGAAACCCAATTAAATAGAATAAAAACACAAATTTCACTTAAAAAGTCTTTATTTTTGTTCATTTGTTCGTTTTTGTTGGTTTTAACAGCATTTTTAACACATTATTGGCTACATCATGCTGAGGAAATGGGAGCTATTAGTGCCTTTCCCAAGGACAAACTGAGGCAGCCAACCCGGTCTGGCCTGGGTGGGTATCAAACACACAACTCTTGGATTATGAGTCTGACACTCTACCAAGTAAGCTAACATGGCTCCATAACTAGTATTTATTTCATGCATTTCTTGTTACTATAAGGCATATACATACTGGTAATTATTTCATGCATTTGTTGCTACTAGTAGGCATATACAAACATTTTAATTGATCACTGTTTTGTCATATAATGTGTTATTCATTTACAAAATATTGTTGGTAAAGAAAATTTTACAAAATATATGATTTTCTTTGAAAATATTGGAATTTTATGATGATGATTCCAAATTTCCACATACAAACTGTCCATTTTGACGATAAAATGAGTGATATATCGAGTGTTCATGTGCCAATTTATCGATTGCAAATTTGTAATATGAAGTATTTAGGAGCATATTTTTTGCCTGTTCTATAAGAAAAAATGGGATCTACACCTGCTTCTGCATTATAAGCGGGTTTGCAAGTTATCCAGTAGTGCCGAAACAAGGGAGCGGTGTATCCACCAAACATGCTTTATATTTGTTCTTAGTGACTCGTCATTGAATAGACTTGATAATTTGTATAACATTCACTAATGCTTTTAGCCACATAGTATGGCTATAGCATTATTTTACCTTGTCAAGATGTAATTATAATACACTTAGCAGTAGTATCATTAATCTGAATCTAATGCAAATGTACAAACTCATCTCTATATGCAGTGTTTACTCAAGTCAGCCAATACACTGCATTTCTGTTTCCCCCTACCCCTACCCCCCTTTATTTTTGAATTCAGAATTTCACAATAATGACTTTGCCACATTTCAGCAGTGTCTTGCTGGCCTGTCATATTACCCACAGAACTGTCAATTAAAGGAATGCATTTTCTAGTCTCTTGGTGCTATAATTTTGCGATTTATATAAATAAATATTATGCTGATTGCATTCTCTTTACTCATTGGTATCTAAACTACTTAAACAAACATAATTTATGTCACCTAATTCCATAATCTGGTTGTGTGACATTGCAGTTAACATGTACTTGCCAGTATACTGCAGTACTTCAGATTACACTTTCAGCAGCATTGCAAGTTTAGCAAAGAGAGCGATGCACTATAGAATATTTGTGTCTCTTGTTTGTGTCAAAAGTTTCTTTTCACAAAAGTGCTTAATGTACAAGATTTGCAAAATTATTTTTGAAGCCAAAATACCTGGTAGTATAAATAACTGTAAATCTTTATTATCAATGCTTTTGGCTATTGGATAAGAGGTCAGACTTTTAGCCATGGGTTACCAGGATTTAGAACATGCGAAAGAGCTGACGAGAAAGCTGCCATCATACTGTAATAACAAATTCACCAATTCTTCATTGTTCAGTAAAGTCAGCTAAACATTAACTTTATAACTTCTATAACAACATGGAAACTTCTCTGACCCTTATTATTAATTTTGTAAAGACCAATATGAATTTGAAGTAGGAGGTAGAAATATTGGCAGTCTTGTTTTTGAGTATATCTGATAGATAGAAAGATGAACACCTGTTGAACATGTAATTGAAATGCAGCCAAAAGATTTCCCTTGTAAATCATAAGATTTAAAATAAACTTTGGTAAAAGTAACTGTTAGTATGCACAGTTTGTATAAACTCCTTGATGCAGTAAATCTACTTTAGTGAACTTGTGTGTTTTATAACAAAAAATTGACAGGATTTGAAATTGGTATTGGATTGGTATCACTTTCAGACCAATTGCATATATCAGGGATACAGATTACCATCTATACTCGCGTGTAAGTCGGGTCTGAATGCAAACAATATAGACCCTGATCTGTCATCGCATAATGTGCTGGCAGATCAGGGTCTGTGTTGTTTGTTCTACTGATTAGTCCTTACAAACTGCATAGACCCAGATCTGCTGGTGCATTATGCGATGGTAGATCTGGGTCTGTGCAGTTTGCAGTTTGTATAGTATTATACACGAGTATATACGGTATTGGAAGTAATGGTTCAGTAAATGGAACTTAGTAAAGGGATAGATAAAAATTCATATAATGAATAAAATGAAACATTTTGCTAATTCATTAGCTTAAAGTAATCTTCAAAAATATATTATTCATTTCAAATTAACATTTTAGTTTGAACTGCAACTGTCAACTTGACTATTGTTTCTGCAATACAGGCTCAGAAAGTTTGTATCCAACATCATTCCAAATAATTTACCAAAGAAATAATTTCAGTAAAGGAGTTTTTGGACATGCTTCTCAGTATAATGCTATACTGCTGACATTGATAAAACTAAATAGAGAAATGAAATTTCCTAATGTGAAAGTTATGGGTGTCGAAAAATTTAACTTTTGTCTCCAGCTAAAAAATAATCCTTCATTCAGGAAGTACTCAGCATCATTCTGCATCATTCTGTGTATTTCATTCAGAATTTTAAATATGTAAAATATATCAGAGAAAAGCACATTTTTAGACATATGGTAACATGGATTAATATATGCGATGATTGCAAATTAAGGCTGGTGATTTTTCCTCAATATTCCTTAAAATGATTGGAAACTGCTGTTTAAATAATTTAAAAATTTAATATTTTCATACTAGTGAAATTGAATCAATGGAGGATTTGAACTGATATACAGATAAATATTTGAACTGATATACAGGTTATCAGTTTGGATTAAACCCTCCCCCTGCCATGTTGAAACTACTGTTCCTTGGTTTGAAACATGAACCCTCAACCCTCACCTTTTTTCAGGTTCAACTCACCTTTTTTTCGGGTTCAACTCACCTTTTTTCAGGTTCAAGCTGCTAGCTGTTTCTTGGTTTGAAACTTGACCCCCCTCCAACCTTGCAGGTTCAAGCTACTGTATCTTGGTTTGAAACTTGACCCCCTCCCCCCCCCCCCAACCTTGCAGGTTCAAGCTACTGTACCTTGGTTTGAAACTTGAACCCCCCTCCCAGCCTGGCAGGTTCAAGCTACTGTACCTTGGTTTGAAACTTGACCCCCTCCCCCCCTCCAACCTTGCAGGTTCAAGCTACTGTACCTTGGTTTGAAACTAGGACCCCCCCTGCAGGCAAGCTTAGGGGTTTTGAATAGGCAAGATGTGCCCTCCTGCATGTTGTAAGAGGCGACTAACAGAAACAAACTTTTTTCCCTGGGATGCATCCCATGTTAATGTTCCAGCTGATAAGCTGGGTCTTGGAATTTTGAGAAGAGTGTGTTTTGTATAAAAAATTTGACTTCATATTTAAAAGAGTGTGGTTTAGATACAAAATTTGTCTTTGTACAGCATTTAATTGGAATTTTTAAAAGAGTGTGGTTTATATACCAAATTTGACTTTGTATTAAAAAAGTATGGCTTATATACAAAATTTGACTTTGTATTTAAAGAGTGTGGTTTATATACAAAATTTGACTTTGTATTTAAAGAGTGTGGTTTATATACAAAATTTGATTTTGTATTCAAATAGTGTGGTTTATATACAAAATTTGACTTTGTATTTAAAGAGTGTGGTTTATATACAAAATTTGACTTTGTATTTAAAGAGTGTGGTTTATATACAAAATTTGACTTTGTATTTAAAGAGTGTGATTTATATACAAAATTTGACTTTGTATTTGAAGAGTTTACCTTCTTTACCTTTATCTTTTGTTTTGTATTATATACTTTTTTGGGATACCTAAACTTACTTGGCATTATATAGTCAGGATTGTGCTGATGTGCCATTAAACCCCATACATACATACATACATACATACATACATACATACATACATACATACATACATACATACATACATACATACATACATACTTGAGACTTGAGATGGATTTTTCATTACACTCCTGGGAGCTGATGTAAAATTGATATCATTTCGACAATCCCATTATTTTCAAAGTGTAAAGCATTGACATATAAAAAATAAAAGTTATAAAATCATATACCAGTAGTTCATCAAAAAACCTCCCATTTTTAAAAATGAATTGTATGTATATTACACCATGGGTTAGGGACAGATAATGGTTCCTTCCAGGAAAACTAAATTTTCAAGGCTAAACATCTACGACACAATCTTGTATGTCTTTAACATTCACATTTGGTTGTTATTATGTTTTCAGATTTAGGTTTTTGATAACTTGCACATCTCAATAACTAATTAATTGTAAGAAGTTAATTTCCTCAGTACCTTAATTGCTTACTCATTAACAAGCTCTTGACACTGTCTTGAAGTAGAGCTAATTAGTGGGGGCATTTTGGAGTCTTGTTCTGTGGCAACCATTTGGATAATGAGCATTAAAAATTTGCTGTAAATTAATTTGTTTCATGAGTAAAGTATTACATGGCGAGTAAGGTAATTTGTGTGTGTGCACTGGGGAATTAGCTCACAGAGCTGCATTCTAGTTTATGACATTTAGCATAATTTTAATAACATATTAACTGTCCACCTCATGCTGTTCATAACAAATTCAAAATATAGTTTCTCTTAGTCAATACATTATATTCCATAGAATTTCACCAAGTCTGTTTACTTTTTGGTGTATATGAAAACTCCTTCTTATCCACTTTATACAACTGAAGACTTTATTCATAGTCATCACTCTATTACGCTGAACACTTATACATGCAACTCTACTCCAGTCATGTGCACTGATTTGACATGCAGAACTAATTGCTTAACTTATCACTGACTGACTAACCTATTAACTGACTATATGTAACTGATTAACTGACTAACTCATTCCCTATGACTCTGATCTAACTTTATATTCCAAGTTTCTTATTGACATTCACTGATAGACAGATGGCTGCAATTCAAGTTTCCTATTGGTCAACTCAACTTAGGGAATGAGAAGTTACTATGCTTCCTGACTAAGAGTTCCATGTTTGTCCCTACAATCTGTACGCTCTACAGGTAGCCAAACCACACAGGGACTAACTTAGTGTGACAGTAAGATTTATATCTCCGGGCCATTTCTCCACTTGAAATGTCAAACTTGCTGCCATGGACAGACCCAGCAGTTGTTACATGTACCACTGGTCTACAGACTCTTTAGCCAATATGACACATGTGACAAATTGTCATCTGACACTGCTTCTATTTTATGGCTGATATTTTGTACTTACTTATCTACATGCAGAATACAGATCGAAGTGCTTTTTAAGCCTTAGCTTGAAACTGTAACATTAATAAGATTTAACATATTCAAAATTATAATCTTTCCATTTTTTCCATAAAACTTTTATAAAACATTTAATAATGTAACAACTTGTATTTCCTGAATTATTACATATCTATAACTTTCCCAGATATACACTCTGTGATATAAGTATTTAAAGAAAAATGCTCAAAATCCAAACCCAAACTTTTTTATTTTGCCTACGTATGGCACCAGTAAATGATGTAAAAATGCAATTGTTGCTTTCCTGCTTTTAGTGCACTTAGAAATATAATTAATAGGAAACACAAATAAAAGATGAGAAAAGAAAAGTAATGGTATCAGATCACAAATAAAGGTTATTAAGAGCTCTTAAAGAGGTTTTATAATTAAGAAAAGTGGGAGTTATTTGTATTTGTTGTTGCATGAATATTGAATATAGTAAATATAAGTTGTTATTACAATTGCTGGTGTGATGCATTTCTATCTTGATAACTGATATAAAAAGAGACATATTTTGTTTAGAATTCCTTCTTTTAGTCTGTATTTTGGGAAAATATTTCTGTATTTTTGGCATCAAAATCAACTTTACACCCTAGTTAAGTAGTGCATATAGTATTACCCTTGTTTGTCTGTCTGTCACACTTTGGTGTTTTGCATTTAGGTCAGTTTAAGGCACTGGTGGGGCATCTGTGTTCTATGAACACATTACAAATTATCAAAAATATTTCCAATTGTCTCCAACTAATTTTGTCCTCTTTGACAAGCAGTTCAAAAACCATAGATACATTTAGTCCAATATCATTCTTCATTATGTCAATCAAACTATCATTATATATGGCAAAGAATTCAATGACGCTCATATCTGCTGTATAATTTTTACAGCAACAAGTAGCAAAATCTTGCAAGTTTTTCTCAGTATGTGGTCAGATATTGTCTCATTCATCTTTCAGACTTGCTTTGAAGAATAGCAGTAATACATGTATATTATGTGCTATTAGTGCATTGCTATTCCTTTCCAAGGTGAATTCCCTCCTTCAATTAGTAATTGGAGGTCTTAGAACAGAAACAATATGATTCCAATCTGATGCCTTTATTATGTCCATTATTCAGAATATCATCCTTCTTTTCTTTGGACTTTGTGTGGTTATTACGTGTTTCTGTGTGCTTGACAATTTTCATTATCTGAAGTGTCTTTTGACATATTTGCCATTTTTTGTATTTATTTTTGCGTTGCATTTGATATTTTCTCCCCAGTCATTGCGTAATTTATGTTTATATGTGTCCTTCTTTGTTAATTTTGAGTACACTCACTAGCAAAGCAATGCTTCTTTATATTTCATCCCCACTTTAGTACCTGTGTTAGGATAAGTATTACCCATCACAAATTTGTTCTGATTGTTTTTGTATTTTCTTTCAGCATGCCACAAGGAGTTGGCAAATATGGCCATAAGAAGGCTGCTTGGGACACTCATCTCAGTGAGCATGATGTTTGCTCATAAGGTTGGATGTCCTTTCTTTTCATTATGAGGTGTGGGATTTGGCAGAAAGCTGCTACTACTATAGAGGAAGAAGGGAGCTGCATCCTCCTCTTTTTCGTAGGAAGAACCACTCCATTTCCAGGAGGGGTCCATGGCACTTGCCAGTGTAAGGAAGTTGCCAGTTTTTATAAGGGAGGTATATATGGCACTTCTCTGTGTAAGAAATTTGCCCACTACCATAAGGGAAGGATCGGTGACACTTCCTGGTGTAAGGGATAGGTGCCAGATGAGGCCTTTTTTCAGAAGCCTGTTTGGACCTAACAGACAATGCAGTTGTCCTCTACACAATAAATAAAGGTTACCGACTATGCTTCCAGGACACCCCACTTTTATTGAAGACCCCCATTTGGTTTCATCCGACCAAACTAGAATCATTAAGGGAAGATGTCCACACCCTTCTAAGATCCAGAGTCTGGGATACTATTCCTAGATCTTCCTGGTTTCAAGGAAAGTGTGGAAATTTTGACTCATTACCAATCTTTCCCGATGGAACAGATTTGTTCAGGAATGGCACATCAAGATGGAGACGTTTGCCTCAGTCAGGAACACCAAAGATCAGATGACTGGGTGGTCTCTATAGACTTCCAAGATGCGTACCTCCACATCCCCATCATTCTGTACCATATACAATTCCTATGATTTTGTCTGGGCCTGTCTTTCACTTCTGGAACTTTTACCAGGGTAATGGGAGTAATAGCAGCTCACAAAAGGTGGCTAGGGATTCCTATGATCCAGTACTTCGATGACTAGTTGATGCACAGCATTCTTAGACGTGTCCTACTAAGGGACCTGTCACTCTGTTGGAGGACAGTGACTTGTCTGGGACTAATCCCTAACCAGGAGAAGTCAGATCTGATCCATTTTCAGAATTTTGTTTACATGGGGATGAATTTTCTCACCCATCAAACGACAGTTCATATTCCCCCCCCCCCCAATCAGGATCGCACAGATCCTCTCTTTTTAGCAAGGCTGCTCGAACAGACTTTGTTGTCTGCTCGTCTTTACCTCTCTCTTCTGGGGACCCTGAAAATGTGGCAGCAGATTTAGCTCCCCTAGCAAGACTTTAAATGCAACCTCCAGTTGCTGCTGCTAGAAAGAAGGAGACCTCACAGGGAATTATTTTCAGTTTGTATTCCCATGGGATCCGAATTTTTTCACCATCAGAGTTAGCCAGAATTCTGATACATGCTGCAAAAAACCTCACTCTTTTCTCTACATTGACTCCTCAAATTCAGTCTGGGGTGCTCACCTAGAGTCCAAGGAAGTAGTCCTGCAGGACTTGTGGTCTCGGGAGGAATTTTCCTTCATATCTAGAATCTATAAATGTTGGCTGTGTTTCTAGCACTACAGAGGTACATAAACCACATCGGTGCATTATGCTTGCCACAAACATGTCAGTCATGGCATACCTTGTACCTCAAGGGGATACTTATACCCCTTCTCTTTGCTTGGATGTCTGCAACTTCCTCAGATGAGCAGCACCTGGGGGGGGGGGATCATTCTCAGAGTCCAAAATATTCCAGACAAGAGAAATATTCTGGCGGGTAGCCTGTCAAGACAGGGATGCATGGTCCTCACATAATAGCCTCGGCATAGTTAATCACAGAGACTTTGCAACTGTTGGGGAAGACAATGGCAGACTTGTTTGCAATAAAGTTGACAACAAACTGCCATTTTATGTCTTTTCAGTTCCAGACCAGAGAAAATGGGCAGTCTGAAGTGGGACTGACTGTATGCCTATACCTTCCCACCTTACAGAAAATCCCTCAAGTTCTTCACAGAGTCAGGACCCCTACATCATATGTTCATTCTTATAGCCCCTCTCTGTGGCCCAACAATCATGGTTTAACCTTCTCAACCTGTTGGTAAATGCCTCCAGGGAGTTACCTCTGAGGAGAGATCTCCTGTTGCAGCGTAGAGGGTCATTCCTATAAAACAATGCACAGATTCTCCACATTCATGCCTGGCTCACATCAAATAACCTATCTGCCAAATCAGTTTTCAGGCAAGGTTGCCATCTGTATCATTCAGGCTGGAAGGCAATAGACTCTCAAAGTTTACAATGACAAATGGAGAATATTAAGTAATTGCTGCAGTAGGAAACACATTGATCCAATCTGCTTCCCTTTAACTACAGTTGTAGATCTTCTCCTTTTTCTTATCGAAGAATAAACACTGCTCAGTCTCCACCATTAAGGGCAGCCCTTGCCAATACTCTTAAGTTCTCTATGGGCTCCACCATGGGGCCAGACCTTCATCTTTCAGAACTGATGAAGTACTTTGCACTTCAGAGACCAATCTCTTGCTCATCAATGCCTGTCTAGGTGTAACCTTTTGTGTTCTTGGATTGTTATCTAAACCTCATTACAAACCATTGAGTGCGGCTTACTTTGAGAACCTTATCCTTAAGACAGTCTTGCTTTTTTCCCTAGCATCAGCAAGGAGTGAAATACTTATGTATGAAATGTCTTACTGGTGTAAAAGGGTTGTTTATGAATCAGTGGCAACTACAATTTGGTTTCATTTCTTTGCCAGCTGGAGTTTCTGGCCAAAAATCAGTTACCTTCAATAGACCCTGATCCAATTGAAGTCCCCAGTCTGAGTTGCATCTGTGTTGGGAATGATCAAGATAGACTCCTTTGTCCAGTTAGGTCCGTATGTTTCTATTTGGATATATCAAAAGGGAAAAGAGGTGATTCAAACCATCTCATTGTCACTCTCAAAGGTGCCCATGATATTTTGGCAGTCACCATCTCAAGATGGATTATTCTCACTATCAAAAGAGCTTATCAATCTCTCACTGAGAGAGGTCTTTCTTAAAGCCCATGAGGTTAGGATTATTGCTGCATCTTGGACCTTTCTTAATCGTTCTGCTCTGGATGATGTCATGTAAGCTGATTTCTGGTAGTCTCATTCCACTTTCTTTTCAATCTACCTGCATTCAGTGTCACACCAGAGTGAAGACAGTTACACATGAGGCCCAGTTGTGTCAGCCCAACAAGTTGTCAAGCTATCCTCGTCTGCACTGGAGCACCCTACTGACAGCAAATGGTAGGTTTGCACTGACAGTTTATCTTGAAGCTATAGTCTCTGGCCAGGCTGGCAAAGTAAGCAATGCAATAATAGTAGGATATGTATTAATGCTATTAAAATGTTGTTTTGGGGGTAAATCAAATTTTATTTCTGTAATACCTGGTACCTGCTATTATTATTCAAATTTTCTTCCTTTCCTGCACTGATGTCCTATCAATCTTGGTCGAAATCAAAGAAGGACGATATTCTGAATAATGGAAGTAGCAAAGACATCAGACTGTTGTTGTGTTGGTTTGTTGTATGACCTCCAGTTACTAATTTGAGGAGGAAATTTATCTAGGACTGGGGACTAGCACCAAGAAAAGGGATATCAATGCAATTATAGCAGATAAGTATTGCATAATTAAATGTAGTTCCCCCCCCCCACTACATATTAAAAACAAAATAAAAATGCATACATTTGTTACCATGTGCAGTTGGTTTTACTTCCATTATAAGTATGCTTGCATTTTAGTTATTATGCACTTAATGTGTTCACTGAAAGCAAGATCTACAACAAGAAAATATATATACATTTTTTTATGCCCCAGCCATGACAGATAGCATTAAGCATGTCTGTCCTTCCTGTGTCTGTAATGTATGTATGTACATCCCTTTCTTATGTGTGCAACTACTTCTGCATCTTTCCAAGGAATGCACTGAAACTTGGCAGATATGTAAAGGGGTTAACATGTGCATTTCATTCTGTCATCATGCTACGAAGAGCTTATGGGATGGGCTATCGTCTATCATCCGTCATCCATCCATATGTTAGCTCAAGTTTTTTTTAATCGCTACTCCTCCTAATGTAATTCGAGGATTGCCATGAAACTTTACAATACATTCATCCCATGGTCTAGTTGGTCCTAAATGAAAATGGTGCTGCTCAGACATCCAGTATGGCTGCTATAGCAGCCATCTTGAAAATCTTTTTATTGCTACTCCTCCTGAATGAATGATAATATCAACTTGGGGTTTTCACTGAAAGACATCTTATAATGTCTAGTTGGTCCTAAATAAAAATGGTGCCGATCTGATGTCCACAGTGGCCATCTTGAAACTTTCTTATCATTATTCCTCATGTAAGGATAGTCATATCAACATTGGGTTTTCACTAAAAAATGATGTCTAGTTGGTCTAAATGAAAATGGTGCCGATCTGACAATATGGATGCCACAGTGGCCATCTTGAAATTCTTGTTATTGCTACTCTTCAAACACAGATGGTCATACCAACATAGGGATTTCACTAAAAGACTTATTATGATGTCTAGTTGGTTCTGAATAAAAATCTTGCTGATTCTACATCCAATATGGCCACCACACAACGGCCATCTTGAAAATCTTGTTATTGCAACTCCTCTTGAACAGAAAGTTCTATTGAAGTGGGATTTTCACCAAAAGACTTATTATGATGTCTAGTTGGTCTTAAATGAACATGGTGCCAATCTGACATCCAATATGGCTGACACACAGTGGCTATCTTGAAAATCTTTTTATTGCTACTCATCCTGAAAGGATTGTCATATCAACATGGGGTTTTCACTAAAAGACCTCTCATAATGTCTAGTAGGTTATACAGTGTTGCACCTAGGATTCCAAGGTCAGGGGTCATTGTTCCTCACCCTCCAGATTTGGGGGACACACAACATTTTAAAGGGACAAAGGAAAATTGTGGTGCATAATGCACAAGAAGTTCTAAAAAAATTAGATAACCTTATTTGCTTTAACAGTTTTGCCACCTTAACTTTCTCATATTTTCCTTGGACAATTTACATTATTGCAATAAATGTTTTATCATATGATCAAGTAACTCATGAAAATATTAACATGTTTGAATATCTGGTTAACCTGAAATGAACTGCACCATGGAATTCTCCATTCCGAATCTTGCTCTCATTTAACTTTAGTGTTCACTCATTATCTACTAGCATTTATTATAATAAATACCCATGTTTTCTTAATTACTTTTCTTTTAAAAGTATTATATCATTACTCAAATGACAAATCAAATATTTGCATAAATTAGTACCTTTTTTCATTAAATTAAATCTTCACTGCCATAGGTGTGACTTTAACCTCAAAAATATGTTACAATAGCATCGTTCAAAGACATGAGCAACTCAGCTGACTACTACAAACCTTGAATGTTTTCATTGCCAGATTAATTCTTTTGAAATGGATATTCATTACCATCTTACATTTTGTATCACTTTTAGCGACATAGACATGGATGCACATCCACGAAGGAAAAGTGTAGGCATATTTGTTTAATTTTTTTCCTGACAAAAAAGCATGCCCAGAGGGGCACAGGGTCAAGATTTTGGGGACATAGGAAATAAAACCCCATAAGCCTGCGCTCAAGGTGCAACACTGGTTCTAAATGAGAATGGTTCCAATCTGATGTCCAGTATGGCCTCTACATCAGCCATCTTGAAATCTTGTTATTGTTATTGTTACTTCTCCTGAATGGATGGTCATATCAACACGAGGTTTTCACAAAAAGACTTTTTATGATGTCTAGTTGGTCCTCAATGAAAATGGTGCTGATCTGACATTCAGTATGGCCACCAGAGCAGCCATTTTGAAAATCTTGTTATGGCTACTACTCCTGAATGGAAAGTCATATCAACATAGGGTTTTACCGAAAGACTTCTTGTGATGTCTAGTTAGGTGTAAATGAAAATGGTGCTGATCTAATATCTAATATGGCTGCCACAGTGGCCAGCTTGAAAATCTTGTTATCACTACTTCTCCTGAATGAATGGTCATATTAGCATGAGGTTTTCACTAAAAAACTTCTTATACTGTTTTGATGATCCTAAATTAAAATGGTACTGATCTGACGTCCAATATGTGGTCATCTTGAAAATATTGTTTTCGCTACACCTTTTAAATGGAAAGTCATTTTAACATGGGGTTTTCATCAGAACAGTTCTTATGATGTCTAGTTGGTCCTAAATGAAAATGACTAACCCTCAATATGGTCACCATGCTGGCTATCTTGAAAATATTGTTATCTCTCCTCCTCCCAAATAGATGCCTATATCAACATGGGGTTTTCACCAAAAGACTCCTTATGATATCTTGTTGGTCCTAAATGAAAATGGTGCCAGTTGTACATCCAGTGTGGTTGCCATGATGGCTGTCTTAAAAATCTTGTTGTCACTACTCCCTCTGAATGGATGATCATTATGACATGGGGTGTTCGCCACAAGACTTCTAATGATGTCTACTTTGTCCTAAATGAAAATGGTGTCAATCTGACATCCAATATGGACACCACAGCAGCAAATTGGAAAATCTTGTTATCACTGAAGAATATTAGAGATGGTTTCAACACTCGGCAGTTAAATGGAAGAAATGGTCATATCTTGAATTCCTGGAAATTCTTTTCGCCGAGTCAAGCATCAGTCCTTTCGAGGGACTCTTGTTGATGAATTGCCTTGAAACTTGGCAGACATTATTGGCATGAGGCCACATGTGAATATCATTCTGTCAATACACTCTGATGCATTTTGTTTTGTTATATGTCCCTTTTTAGTGTTAACTGTATATACAAAATATGATAATTCTTGTGTGTGCAGCTAGTCCCACAGCTTTAGATGAATTGCCCTAAAACTGGAAGACATTATGTACGTGAGGTCAACTTGTGCATATTATTCTGTCATTGCTTTGTTTTTAGAGTTATTCCCCTTTCTAGTGCTAAAGATATATTCTATATATGATAATTAATTCTCACATGTGCAGCTAGTCCCCCAGTTTTTTTATGACGTGCCCTGAAACTTTGCAGACATTATTGACATGAGACCAACGTGTGCATGTCATTCTGTCATTATGCTCTGATATGTTGTTACTGAGTTATGCCCATTTTGGGTGTAAAATGTATATTTCATATATGATAATAGGAGCAAGAACGCTGGCAGAAGTGTATATAACATTATATAACATGCAAAGGAACACTTAAAACAGATAAAATAGACTCTAGTAATGGCAGCTCACAAGCTCATAAAACCTCTTCAAGAACAACTTATCCAGCCAAGATATTAGGTAAAAAGCATTGAACAGCCCATAACAACTCATCCAGCCAAGATATCAGGTAATAAACATTCAGTAGCCCATAATTATCTGGTCTGCCTGCCAGCAAGAAGGGTGTCAGATAAAGAAAATTTCAACTCTCAAAAAAGGTATAATTTCTAGTTATCCATGATAAATCTCCTTTCAGCCACAATACACAAAGGACAATTTCCCCAATGAAGATGGTAGTCTCCTGATTCTGTGCCTGAGCATCACTTCAGGGGTGAGTCGAATCGTGTGTGGAAAAGTGGCTGATCTGCGTGGTGTAAACCGAATTCGGATGCAGCAGACGTCATTTTTTGTTCTTGGAATCTGCACACTTTGTATACCCTTCTCAGCTAGTTTTGGAGGCCTTATTGCCATCAGCCTGCTCATGGGGATCTGTGATGGTATCTTTGTGTGCCTTTTGGGGCCCATTGCCTTCGATATTGTGGGACCAAAAGAAGCATCCCAAGCTATTGGCTTCCTTCTTGGGATTTTCAGCATTCCATTTACTGTAGGACCACCTGTAGCAGGTAAATATGACAGCCTTTTTTCAAGATCTACATACAATATTTGTTTAACATTTGTATTAATTGAACAAGATCCAGATTCCAAACACCTTTACATTAAACAGTAAAGCAGGATTTTTATGGTCACAAATGAGTCTGTTGTTACATTGTACCAATATGTGGCCAGTGCTAGTACATATCTGTATCACAGTTAAAATTAATTTATTTCTTAATGAAAACTATGATCTTATTCCAACATTTTTTAATTTTAATAAAATAATTTATTTTATACTGCATTTTTGCGTTATCATTTTATGATGGGTTGCCATGTAAAAGGTGCAAGGTGCCCTGACCACTGTATTTTTCAGTTCTGGCTGGAACCGTGTTTCATGTGCTGATATGCCCCTAAATATCAATTAACAAATCCAGCTTGTTTCTGAGTTTCCTCTCAACTATTTTGCATATGCATATTTACATTTCATTATCAGGCAGATCTCTGTAACAGTCAAAATTACCCATTTTCTTTGCCATGTTAAGAAATGTTGCACTTAATATCAACTCATAAACACATATGGAGTAAGGTTTAACTTTAGTAAAGCCAAAGAAGACTAATATTTGACAATGCTTTAATTAAATTAGTACAATTTTCTCATCATATCTATATTTGAAGCAATTCTTTTCTTCACCTGTAGGTTACCTGTATGATTCATTGGGTGATTATCGTATTGCCTTCCATGTGGCAGGGGCCCCACCCATCCTTGGTGCTATTCTCATGTTCCTTATACCCAGAGTACAGCAGGTAAGGAAAATATGATATAGCAGGTATTTTGTGTTGATGTAAAATTGGGCAATTTTGTTTGAAACAGGATTTTAATTAGTAGCTGTTCCTATCCAGAATGAGTGTGATCTAGCTGTAGCTTCTCTATTCAATCCCAGGAAAGCTAGGGTTTTATGCAGCATAACAAAACTGGTAGTGGGTCAAAGGGTCCTCATCATTTCAATGAAAAAATACCTTGTGACTATTTCAGTAGACAGCAAAGACCCATTAAGTATTGTTTCAGACTTGCAATATTAACATGATTTGGTGTGTTGTGATATCATTATCAATGATAGGAGATGTGAATTTACTGCAAAAGCAATGCAAAATGTTTACAAGATGTTATCTGTATCACAGGAATTCACATCAAGTTTTGTTCATCATGGTTTAGTGGTATGTGGACAAACACACAGAAGATTAGCATAATGACTCACTCCATAATTGGACAAAGTGCCAAAAAACTAGGCTACCAAATTGGAATTTACTACCATTGCCATGTCTGCTGACGTCTCCAGAGGCTACTCTCCACATGAAATTGTTTCTGATCAGCGACCAAAGTTTCCATTAACAGCCCATAAACCAGTATGTCAGAAAACACTCAGAGTTACTCCAGGAAAATAGGAAGGATGTTAAAACAAACATTCTCCATTTACTGATGAAAATGATGCTTAAAAATTATGCCACAGGTATTCTTAGTAAAGGCATGCGAATGTATGATTTGTAGGCTGCCGACTTCCATCATCCAGCTATTTAAACTGATTCATGTGAATGCCCCACAAATATGAAAGTTTACTTTTACCAATTTGACCAGAAGGCTGTTTGTTCTGTTTCTTTTTCATTAGACCACTGGAGCAGTCATAAACTTAAGAACTGATATGCAAGCCCTTTTGTCATGGGTAAAACACCAAGCCCTCATATAACCATGTTGCATGTTTCATCATAGAAACATTGTGTGCATATGGACAGATTTAAGATGTCTTATGTGTGTGAGCATGCTCCCTCTCCCTATTTTACTTACAAAGTGGTCACTGGTGAACAAATGCAAGAATAAGCAAATAATTAAACACCTAACAATGTGCAGGGTTTTACATCAACAGATGCCAGTGTAGTTAATCCATGGTCATACATGTGAAAGAACAGAGAAGTCAGCTTACTAGGACAAATCGGGAGATCCGCAAAATTTGGTCAGGAGTTTTTACTTTAAAAGAGGGAGGATTTTCAATGAGAATGGCGAATTTTTCATTGCGGCACATCTCTTTGACTTTTTTATCCCAGAGAGGACCCAAAGCTTGGGTCACTATATGAACAGTTTTCGTCCATTTGTATGAGAACTTTTATGTGATTTCCAAGTCAGGGAACATTATTTTGACTAGATCTGATAAATGATCTGCTACCATAAATGGGAGAATATGTTCAGCAATAAAGTTGGCAAACAGTGTCTCAACACATATATCTTGATCCACATTTGATGCAGATTCTGACAACATTGAATTCAGTGATGACTTATTTGTTGTCGCATTTAATATGCTTTCATGAGATAGGGTTTCTTCATGATGTGTAATGTCATTCTTGCCACCGTAGCAGATTTTAAAATCAAATTTACGGGAAGGGCAGAATGCATATTCATGTTCTTTGAACTTGATTCCAACCATTAAAATTCCCATTTCCATCCATCATTGAATTTTCTGTGATATTTTGCTTGCTTAGATTTTGGCTTTTAACATTGGGAGATAATGCACGCTTAGACATCTCGACAAACTTTATAAACACCGAAGCCAAACCAACCCTGTTTTATGCCACTTAAGCTCTTTAGTAATCCAACCATAATCAATTAACATCTTTAATTAATCCTGTCTAAATTACTTTTGATCAGACAGAGTACAGACTCTAATCCATCTCAACAACTTTAAGCGCCAAAGCAGAACCTAGCCTGCGGAGAGAATAAAAGTAATGTTAATTGTTTAATGGAGATTTAGCTCTTTAGTAATCCAACCATAATCAGTTAATGTCCTTAATCCTTTCAGAATTACTTCTGATCACACAGTATAATCCATGTTGACAAACTTCAAACAATGAAGCCAACTGACCCTGCTGACAGAATCAAAGGGATGTTAATTGTTTTATGCTGCTTGAAATTATCAACTAAATTGTCTTACTCTGCTTAAGCCAGTACACAGTCACATGATCACAGGCAGTATTGCCATAAATATACTACACTGGAAACAAGATGTTAAAAAAATGGACAAAAGTAAATTTTTCAATAATAATTTTGTGTATGGGGGAAATTTCAGTGAGGGACGGGAGATATCCCTCATCTTGGAAGGAAAATCCTCCCATCCGGGAGGTTCACATGTTTGTATTGTTGCATCGTTCTACACATTCACATAATCACAACCACACAAACATTAATGTTAGTTACTTTTGGGAATCAGCTTTTGTGCATTGTCCCAATGCTGGGTGGTGTTACTATGTCACTGAATGTGATACACTCCAGAATGACTAATCTCAATATGGTCTTTGCAGAATGTGCAAAGAATAAAATGCTCCCCTTGCTGCTGTTCTTCATAAAATCAAACTCCATCAACCAGGAATTCTACAATTTTGTTTTGCTGGGCTTTGCTCACTTCACCAATTGCTCATCCTTCCCTTAATCACAGCTGCATTTCGACATTTGACCTTCAAAAATGAATCATACTTCCACACTATTCCAACTACCATAAATCCAACTTAAAAGAACTTGGCCATTATCACGAACTACCCAGTAATCGAAGGCTTACGAAAAATAATGGACCCCCATCCAAGCATACCGGTACTTTAGATGTGATTGATGGGAGGCATTATTGAAGTAAGCCAGAGGCTGAGCATGTATAAACCCTATCACTGACAATGTTTCCCACCCAATTGTTATTTCTTATTAGACAACAAAAAACGGGTTTTAAAATATGACGTGGAGTGGGGACAACAGCTCTTATATGGCAGGTGTCACATGATTTTATTGATTTAATTATTTAAAGAGTGCCTCTCATGCAAGCATTAGGGTGAAAATGCTGATTTATACATGTGGGGCCGAAGGCTTACTAAAAATAATGGAAATTTAGTATTCCAATCTGCATACATGCATACATTGTATTTTTCTTGTTACAACATAGGGCTACTGCATTTTTGTAAATTGTTTTTGTTTTTATAAAATATTTTGGATTTCAGTCAGTTTTTGTTTCAATATTTCTAAGTTCAGTTAACAGTTAATAGTCTTTATTTTTTTTTAAAAGTCATCATTTGATTTCTTCTTTCCATTTTTTTTCTTATAATGCATACATTTATGTTTATATTGTAATCATAGTCTGTTCCTCTGCAAACTTTTAATCATATTTCAGTGTATGCTTATTCATGTTTTGGGGCTATGTACTAAAATGACATCTGGATTCAATGGAATGCAAGAGCATCTATGTACAAGACAGGCATGTGGCAGTTTGAGCTTGTCACAGTGTGACATTTGATTGGTGGTTCTATTCCTCACACTTAACTGAATGCTGCCCAATGTCAATTTGCTGGAAAATAATTTGTTTTAGTCAATTGTTTTATGCATAAGAAGCACCTAAAATACATGTCCTCTATCCCCCAATTATTTTATCACAGAAACCTTTGGAAAAAGGAGTACCAATGGATAAACCATTTGTTTCCCACTTTCTAGCCATGCAATATACATTTTCTTAGAGTGTTTATTTTGTTACATTGTGAGCAGAGGTTTTTAGTATCAGGTAATGAGACACTGCAAGTGTAATCCCAGTTGAAACACATATAAGGGTTGATAGCCTTAAAGTCAGTAAGACCTTGCGTCAGTACAATTAGAATCCAATCAGTGACATAGTGTAAATGTGGGAATTTCAAACGGCAATGATAAATTAAGTTCAAATGTACAAAAAGGGAGCAAACTTTCACATGATTTGTCATGTTGTCAAATAAGAATGTTTTATTTTAATCCATGAGAGAATTAGACAGGTTCATTGCTTTTGATAAATATAAGTAATGATAACTCTTGTCCACATTTAGTTTTGTGATCCTGCCTTTAATGTTATTATTCCATGATCAGATCTAAATGGCAAGTTGCATGGTCATGTTACATAGTGTGGTGAAGGGCTAATAAAAACTTGTGACAGCCTCTTACTCCTTCCCATTTCCTGTGCTATATTTATAACTTTGAATGGCAACAGAAACCCTTAAGTGACCCAGAACTATACAAGCCCACCTATAAATACCAGAATAGTATTTTGTTTTACTTATTTCATATTCATAATTTTATTTATTTCACGTATACATTGTTGTTGTTGTTGTTGTTGTTGTTGTTGTTGTTGTTGTTGTTGTTGTTGTTATTATTATTATTATTATTATTATTATTGAAATCATGAAAATGGATAGGTAGATTTTTATATCAAAGAAAACAAAGTAATATTCATATGCAAAGGACAGTATAGGTTTCCCAATTAAACTGCTAAAAATACCAGTGTCCATTTAGGAAACAGCTTATAATTTTTTAATAATGTTATGTTGGCATTTACTAAATGATAAAAGGTAGGCTTTTTGTATACCTTGAAATGTGATATCTACTGCTAACTGCAAATATGTTCTTGCATATTAGTGCTAAAAGAAATAACTGAATGAATAGGCATTATATTTTCACCTCGAATAACCTCTGACCTTATGCTAGGGATGTAAATTGTGTCCGTTCTACGATAAAATAGTGACCAGTTTATGGGAACAACACTTCTGAAGTCAAGTCTATACACAGTGTAGTATAAAATTTAAGGTAGAATACACAAATATATAACATAAATCCTGCTACACAGATGTGTTATTCTTGCATTGTTTGTACAATTCAAGATCAACAGGTATCATACCCAAGTTCCTATTAGAAACAATTAGAAACAATTGGAAATAGAGGTAATTTAAATATTAGGCTATCATTTTGTTTGATTTTGAAAACAATTTTTAAACTGACAACAAAAGTGCTGCAAGTCATACATTCACCCTGCCTCCTCCCCCATACTTGCCTGCTCCTGCGACTTACAACAGAGGAAGCTGCAAGGCAGTTATGTTACAATGAAAGGTAACTTTGTCACACTTTATACTCATTTATTTACAGAAATAGTGACATTGTTACCAACACTTAACCAGCTTAGTCAAAGATCAAGGTTGCACAATAAAAACTTTCACTATTACAACACTTACAACACAAGTCAGTCAAAATTCAAATACAACACATCTCTATTTCTTCAATAAAAAACATCTATTCTGAAGGGAATAGATGTAATTAAAATTATTTACTTGTTTTGTCATAAGTAAAATTACTATATAAATGATTCAGGCTTCTTTTTTTAAAAGACATGTGCCCATACCGTATGTTGGTTTAATTTAAGGCTGTTTGCTAAAAATCTATAATGCACTGCACAGCTTGAAATGATGTGATCATTACATTATGACATCATTGATATGACTTTAAACTCTGAGAGAGATTGGACATAAATGACATGGTCATGACTTTTCTTATTTATTAAGTAATAAAAAAGAAAAATGCTCAAACATTGTAAGTAATTGCAATAACATTCCTGCAAAATGACATGATAAAGTCAACATAAAGTATATGAGACCTTGGGAAATCATTGGCGATTTATAACCTTGCAGTCTTTCTTTTATGGAAAACCAATGTGATGTCAATAAATGTGATATGTTATAAGTACTGTAAAAAAAAAAAAAAATCACCAACATATACTTTTCTTTTTTTATTGGCTAAGAGGAGTCTGTGTTCTTCAACCACGGTGCAGATATGGTACATTTTATTTTATGGACAATTGGTGACAGAGTACTATTTCCCATATTTTTCTGTGTAATGACCCTTACTCTGGGATAGGTATTTAACTAAGAGTAGTGCATGAAACTGCACAGAGACATGAAACTATATGCTCGTCTTAAGTCGGACATATTATGTTATGGTGTTGTCCATCTATCTCGCCAACCTACCATCTGTACATGCATCCATCTGTTAATATTCACTTCATTGGACCATAATTTTGTAATGGCTGGAGAGACTTTCATTAAACTTTGCCCAAGTATATATCATGACCTGACAGTGTCACACACTATAGCCAAGCTACCTACCTCAAGGTCAAGGTCATGGCAAGGGAAAGTGTAATTCTCTGGCGTATAATTTTATGGAGTGTAACTTTTGAACCAGTCAAGATATTTTAATGAAACTTATCTAATTTAGTATCATTTACAGATGGTGTGTCGCATTCCTTAAGGTGAAGATAACAGCAATGGAAAATGTAACTCTGACTCGTATCCCTATATGGAATATAACATTTGAACCAAAAAAGATATTTTAATGATACCTTAATCAGTTATATATAATGACTGGACAGTTTGTTGCATACCATAGCCACACCCTCTGCCTCAAAGTCAAGGTCATGGCAAAGGAAAATATAAATCAGTGATCTCTATCCATGTATGGGTATAACTTTGAAACCAATGAAGAAATTTTAATTAAAATTTGGCTTTTAATATATCTTGACTTGGCAGTGTTTCACCTATTCACAGTCATATGTCTTGTCTCAAGGTCAAGATCACAAAAAGGGATATTGTAAGTTAGTGACCTGTTTCCTTATCTAGGTTTTCACCTTTTAACCCCTACAATTAAATTGATGAAACATTACCCAGCCCCACACCATTTTATAGAGTAGTCAAGTCCCTGACTCAAAGGTCAAGGTCATTAGTACAGAAAAGGTCACAAGATGGGCATATTATGTGCCATTTGTGGTACTCTTGTTGTTTTATAGTGATTTTGGATTGCTTGGGCCCTTAGCTATTCACAAAGGATCATCCTTAAAATCACACTGCTGTGTTTTTATTAGCTGTTCTGGTCATAGACCAGAAGAGCTTATGGGATGGTCTGTCATCAGTCATCTGACATCCATTATCTGTCTGTTCATTAAGTAAAGTTTGTTATTGCTACTCCTCCTAAACTACTTGGAGGATTGCTATGAAACTTTACACACACATTCATCCGATGGTCAAGCTGATCATAAACGAAAATGGTACTGCTCACACAATAAATATGGTCACCACAGTGGCCATCTTGAAAATCTTGTTATCGCTACTTCTCCTAAATTGATGGTCATATCAGTGTGGGGTTTTCACTAAAAGACTTCTTATAATGTCTACTTGGTCCTAAGTGAAAATGGTGCTGATTTGAAGTTCATTATGGCTGCAATGGCAGCCATCTTGAAAAGGTTGTTATTGCTACACCTTCTGAATGGATGGTCATATCAATATGGGGTTTTCACTAAAAAAACATTTTATGATATCTAGTTGGTTCTAAATGAAAATGGTGCTGATCTGAAGTCCAATATGGCCACCATAGCAGCCATGTTGAAAATCTTGTTATCGCTATTCCTCCTGAATGGATGGTCATATCAACATGGAGTTTTCATTAAAAGACTTATTAAGATGTATAGTTAGGCCTAAAATGAAAATGTTGCATATCTGGAGTCCAATATGGCCACAACAGTGGCCATCTTGAAAATCTTCTTATTGCAACTCATCCTGGACGGGAAGTTATATTGGCATGGGGTTTTCACCAAAAGACTTATTATGATGTCCAGTTGGTCTTAAATGAACATGGTGCCGATCTGACATCCAATATGGCCACCACACAGTGGCCATCTTGAAAATCTTGTTACTGCTACTACTTCTGAATGGATGATCATATTGACATGAAGTTTTCACTGAAAGACTTCTTATGGTGTCTACTTGGTCCTAAATGAAAATGGTGCTGATCTGACATTCAATATGGCCACCACAGCAGCCATCTAGAAAATCTTGTTATTGCTACTCCTCCTGAAAGGAAAGTCATATTGACATGGTGTTTTCACCAAAAGACTTCTTATGATGTCTAGTTAGTCCAAAATGAAAATGGTGCTGACCTGGGGTCTAATATGGCTGCCACAGTGGCAGCTTGAAAATCTTGTTATCACTGCTTCTCGTGAATGAATGGTCATATCATGGGGTTTTCACAAAAAGACTTCTTATAATGTTTTGTTGATCTTAAATTAAAATGGTGCTGATCTGACATCCAATATGTGGCCATCTTGAAAATCTTGTTTTCACCACTCCTCTTAAAGGGAAAGTTATTATGACATGGGGTTCTCATCAGAAGAGCTATTATGGTGTTTACTGGGTCATAAATAAAATGACTAACCCTCAATATGGCCACCATGGTGGTTATCTTGAAAATATTGTTATCTCTACTACCAAATGGATGGTTATATCAACATGCGGTTTTCACCAATAGACTTCTTATAATACCTTGTTGGTCCTAAATGAAAATGGTGCCAGTTGTACATCAATATGGCTGCTATGACGGCTGTCTTGAAAATCTTGTCAGTACTCCCCCTGAATGGATGATTATGATGACATGAGTTTTTTACCGGAAGACTTCTAAAGATGTCTACTTTGTCCTAAATGAAAATGGTGCCCATCTGACATACAGTATGTCCACCACAGCAGCTAATTTGCAAATTTTGCTATCGTTGAAGAATATCAGAGATGGTTTCAATGCTCAGTAGTTAAAAGGAAGAAATGGTCTTATCTTGCATTCCTGGAAATTCTTTTTGCCCAGGAGAGCATCAGTCCCTTCAAGGGACTCTTGTATTGTTTTTATTTTGTCTTCATTAAAGCTAATAATACCATGTATAATATTTAGCAGAATAACTCATTGTTACATAGTATAGAGGAATTCCTCTTGTCAGGCAGTCTGCCTGTTCATCACAGTCTTTTGAATGCAACTAATCATTCAGTTATTGATAGATTGCCACAAGATTTGGTAAATATTATGGTCATCACCAGTCCTGAAGATGTGCATATTGATAAAGCACCAGGGTTCACACAATCTTGAAAAGTAATAGAATTTTGGTGGTTACGTTGAAAAGTACTTGAATTTAAGGTCAGCTCCAAAAAGTACTGGAAAAGTGCTTCAAACTTTGAAAACACTCAATAGTCTTTGAAAAATATTAGAATTTTGAAACAAATGCATTTTACTGAAAAACATCAGTTTGCTGACATAAATATCAAGAAAGAAAATAAAAGATCCATTAAAAAGGTTAGAAACCCAATCTTCCTGGAGTTTTAATCCCATGTTGGGTCACTTATTTATTCAGCAAGACTTCTGGTTGGGTTGCTTACATGCTCATTAGTATTCAGTCTCAGTTGAGATTGTAATCACCTCATGATGCAAATGAAGGGATACTGTGTTAATTGAGCTATTAAGGCTAATGAAAAAAGTCAGTTAAGTGCCCTGTGATGGAAAGCATATTTCAAACAATTGCCATAAGTGCTATACATGCTGTATAAATAGGTAAGGTCAAGTGATAAACAAAGAGCTATGTGTTGTGCTTGTTGAAAGACATTGAGTCAGTGGTAGCTGATGTCACCTTAAGTCATACTGATGGTGCGAACATTACCATGGACTTACAGTAATTAAAAATAAAAGTCTTAAACTGGTATGTGTCTTGCTCAGATGCCTGCAAAATCATTCAAAAAAAGTAGAAAATTGCTTGTAGAATAGAGTATTATATTTTATTTAGTTAAAATTAACGAAGAATAACCATAGAGCTAGTGCAAAACTGCAGGGATCTGGGAACTCTGCTGAAAATGTCTATGCATTTGACCATAGCTTTAAAGTTCCCGCCATCATTATAACTTGAGACTTGTAGAGCTGAAGTAACATCAGCTAGAGCAATGAGTACAAGTGCTTTAAAGTCTTGTGGCAAGAGTGAAAAGCGTAAATAGGATGAAATATCAACAAGATGAATGAATTAAGGATAATTTTGCTTAAAACATGAAAAACTAAAGAAGGAGTTAGAAATTCTGGCAAAAAAGACTAATAACTCCCAAACTGATTTAGATGAGATCATGAATGAAACCTCTACCACCATGTTCCAAAACCCCATGACTGCACCTCTACCCCATGCTACAAAACCCCATAAGCTACATTGTCTTTACCTCTACCCCCATGCTCCAAAACCCCATAAGCTACATTGACTTCACCTCTACCACCATGTTCCAAAACCCCATAAGCTACATTGTCTTCACCTCTACCCCCATACTCCAAAACTCCATAAGCTACATTGACTGCACCTCTACCTCCATGCTACAAAACCCCATAACCTACATTGTCTTCACCTCTACCCCCATACTCCAAAACTCCATAAGCTACATTGACTGCACCTCTACCCCCATGCTCCAAAACTCCATAAGCTACATTGTCTTCACCTCTACCCCCATACTCCAAAACTCCATAAGCTACATTGACTGCACCTCTACCCCCATGCTACAAAACCCCATAACCTACATTGTCTTCACCTCTACCCCCATGCTACAAAACCCCATAAGCTACATTGTCTCTACCTCTACCCCCATGCTACAAAACCCCATAACCTACATTGTCTTCACCTCTACCCCCATGCTACAAAACCCCATAACCTACATTGTCTTCACCTCTACTCCCATGCTACAAAACCCCATATGGTACATTGTCTTCACCTCTACCCCCATGTTCCAAAACCCCATAAGCTACATTGTCTTTGCCTCTACCCCCATGCTACAAAACCCCATAACCTACATTGTCTTCACCTCTACTCCCATGCTACAAAACCCCATATGCTACATTGTCTTCACCTCTACCCCCATGTTCCAAAACCCCATAAGCTACATTGACTGCACCTCTACCCCCATGCTACAAAACCCCATAAGCTATAATGACTTCACCTCTACCCCCATGCTCCAAAACCCCTTACGCTACATTGTCTTTACCTCTACCCCCATGCTCCAAAACCCCATAAGCTACATTGTCTTTACCTCTACCCCCATGCTACAAAACCCCATAACCTACATTGTCTTCACCTCTACTCCCATGCTACAAAACCCCTTACGCTACATTGTCTTTACCTCTACCCCCATGCTCCAAAACCCCATAAGCTACATTGTCTTTACCTCTACCCCCATGCTACAAAACCCCATAACCTACATTGTCTTCACCTCTACTCCCATGCTCCAAAACCCCATATGCTACATTGTCTTCACCTCTACCCCCATGTTCCAAAATCCCATAAGCTACATTGTCTTCACCTCTACCCCCATGCTACAAAACCCCATAAGCTATAATGACTTCACCTCTACCCCCATGCTCCAAAACCCCTTACGCTACATTGTCTTTACCTCTACCCCCATGCTCCAAAACCCCATACACTACATTGTCTTCACCTCCACCCCCATGCTACAAAACCCCATACGCTACATTGTCTTCACCTCTACCCCCATGCTACAAAACCCCATAACCTACATTGTCTTCACCTCTACCCCCATGCTACAAAACCCCATACGCTACATTGTCTTCACCTCTACCCCCATGCTCCAAAACCCCATACGCTACATTGACTTTACCTCTACTCCCATGCTACAAAACCCCATAAGCTACATTGTCTTTACCTCTACCCCCATGCTACAAAACCCCATATGCTACATTGTCTTCACCTCTACCCCCATGCTCCAAAACCCCATATGATACATTGACTTTACCTCTACCCCCATGCTACAAAACCCCATACGCTACATTGACTTTACCTCTACCCCCATGCTACAAAACCCCATAAGCTACATTGTCTTCACCTCTACCCCCATGCTACAAAACCCCATTCGATACATTGACTTTACCTCTACCCCCATGCTACAAAACCCCATACGCTACATTGACTTTACCTCTACCCCCATGCTACAAAACCCCATATGCTACATTGTCTTCACCTCTACCCCCATGCTACAAAACCCCATATGCTACATTGTCTTCACCTTTACCCCCATGCTCCAAAAACCCATAAAATACATTGTCTTCACCTCTACCCCCATGCTCCAAAACCCCATATGCTACATTATCTTCACCTCTACCCCCATGCTCCAAAAACCCATAAGCTACATTGTCTTCACCTCTACCCTCATGCTTCAAAAACCCATAAACTACATTATCTTCACCTCTACCCCCATGCTCCAAAAACCCATAAACTACATTATCTTCACCTCTACCCCCATGCTCCAAAAACCCATAAGCTACATTGTCTTCACCTCTACCCTCATGCTTCAAAAACCCATAAACTACATTATCTTCACCTCTACCCCCATGCTCCAAAAACCCATAAGCTACATTATCTTCACCTCTACCCCCATGCTACAAAACCCCATAAGCCACATTGTCTTCACCTCTACCCCCATGTTCCAAAACCCCATAAGCTACATTGTCTTCACCTCTACCCCCATGTTCCAAAACCCCTTAAGCCACATTGTCTTTACCTCTACCCCCATGCTACAAAACCCCATAAGCTACATTGTCTTTACCTCTACCCCCATGCTACAAAACCCCATACGCTACATTGTCTTCACCTCTACCCCCATGTTCCAAAACCCCATAAGCTACATTGTCTTCACCTCTACCCCCATGCTACAAAACCCCATACGCTACATTTTCTTCACCTCTACCCCCATGCTACAAAACCCCATACGCTACATTGTCTTCACCTCTACCCCCATGTTCCAAAAACCCATAAGCTACATTGTCTTCAGATAGGCCTAGTTTAACCAAAAGTATTGCAGAGTTCTGTTTAAGAACGAAATACTTAATTATGCAGTTTTGTGGACTCTACATACCATAATCAACATTCTTCCAAAGTTTATATGTGGTTAATTATAGTGCTTGAAAAAATAATTTTTGGTCCTAAGTGCTTGAATTTCCTGATGAAATATTTGTATGAACCAATGGCACTTTTTTGCAGCAATTTTTGTAAGAGTTATTGCCTTTTTTAACTTGCAGCTGAATGCGGTATAGAACAAAATCATTGTGAACACAACTAGTCTCAGTTTTTTTTTATGGATTAATTGCCATGAAACTTCATAAATGGTATGGTCAATGTCTGAAGATGCACAGATTGACAAATCACTTTGCTCCTGCAATATTTAGCTCACCTGGCCAAAGGCCTAGTGAGCTTATGGTATGGCCCTGCATCTGTTGTCTGTCATGCATTGGCTGTCCTTCTGTCAACAATTGCTTTAGAACACTCTAGAGGCTTCATTTTTGATCAGACTTGGTATGTACGTTTATATCATCAGTAGCATGGTTGAATTTGATTATGTGTGACATCCATGCATAATAATGAGGTGATCAAGCATCTGATTAGTTGAGCTTGTGAACACTCTAGATCTGATTTTGATCAGATTTGGTATGTAGCTTATATCATTTCAATGAGAAGCAACATCCATGCAGGTTAATGGGGTGATCTTGCATCTGATTGTCTGAGATTGTAAATACTTTAGGCTTCATTTCTGATCAGATTTTGATCTGGCCTGGTATATAAGCTTGCATTATCAAGATCTTGGATGGGTTTGATCATGAGCAACATCCATGTATATTAATTGAGTGATCTTGCATCCTGATGAACTCTCTGGAGGTCACATTTCTGATCAGATTTTGATCTGGCCTGGTATATAAGCTTGCATTATCAAGATCTTGGATGGGTTTGATCATGGGCAACATCCATGTATATTAATTGGGTGATCTTGCATCCTGATGAACTCTCTGGAGGTCACATTTCTGATCAGATTTTGATCTGGCCTGGTATATAAGCTTGCATTATCAAGATCTTGGATGGGTTTGATCATGGGCAACATCCATGTATATTAATTGGGTGATCTTGCATCCTGATGAACTCTCTGGAGCTCACATTTCTGATCAGATTTTGATCTGGCCTAGTATATAAGCTTGCATTATCAAGATCTTGGATGGGTTTGATCATGGGCAACATCCATGTATATTAATTGGGTGATCTTGCATCCTGATGAACTCTCTGGAGGTCACATTTCTGATCAGATTTTGATCTGGCCTGGTATATAAGCTTGCATTATCAAGATCTTGGATGGGTTTGATCATGGGCAACATCCATGTATATTAATTGGGTGATCTTGCATCCTGATGAACTCTCTGGAGGTCACATTTCTGATCAGATTTTGATCTGGCCTGGTATATAAGCTTGCATTATCAAGATCTTGGATGGGTTTGATCATGGGCAACATCCATGTATATTAATTGGGTGATCTTGCATCCTGATGAACTCTCTGGAGGTCACATTTCTGATCAGATTTTGATCTGGCCTGGTATATAAGCTTGCATTATCAAGATCTTGGATGGGTTTGATCATGGGCAACATCCATGTATATTAATTGGGTGATCTTGCATCCTGATGAACTCTCTGGAGGTCACATTTCTGATCAGATTTTGATCTGGCCTGGTATATAAGCTTGCATTATCAAGATCTTGGATGGGTTTGATCATGGGCAACATCCATGTATATTAATTGTGTGATCTTGCATCCTGATGAACTCTCTGGAGCTCACATTTCTGATCAGATTTTGATGAGACCCGGAATGTAAGCTTGTGTCATGAAGATCTCAGATGAGTTGGATTATGAGTGATAGCTACACATATCAATGAGGTAGTCTTGTGAAGACCCTAGAGCAGTGGTGTCAAACTCATTTACTATGGCAAGCCAGATTTTATATAAATAATAATAAATAATAATAATAAATAATGAGTCTGGAGGGCCCCTGCCCTAGAGGCCTTATTTCTGATCTGACTTTTTATTAGATTTGGTATGTTAGATTATTGTTTATATTACTTGTTAAATGTTAAGAGATTCAGTTCTTGTTATTTCATATTGTAACAATGTAAAGATATAGTACAGTGTCAGTTTGTATTAGAAAGCAAGGGAAGAAACCTATAATAAAGACTATTTAGAATAACTGGTTTGGCTTATGCAGAGGTCTTCACCTTGCAGAAAAATTTGAAACATAAAAGAATGAATTTTTGAATACAAGATGCATCAATTTCAATAGAACAAGTTATAAAAATATTAAATAAGATAATACATGTTAGGGATTATTGGGTAATGATTTGTAATTTAAACTGAAGGAAACTATAAAACAGCAATATAACAAGTAACAATCTTAAGTTATTAATAATTTGATAATATAATTATATTTATAAGACTTAAGCTTGTACAATGCCATCAATGTATGACCGGTATTACAAACTTGTCTCCTAGGTAAGACAGTTTACTCTCATTCCCCAACAGAAACAAACTAAAGCCATAAAGCAAAACACCTTAAAACACCTTGTTGTCAATCAAGGCTGATCAATTGTTGGGAATCGAACCAAGTTCATCCTTCTGTTCACAAGTCCAGTGCTTTAACCACTGAGCAACTGCAGTTCCATTGGGTGGGGATCCCATTGGTTTCCAAGTTAGGACTCCAGGGGCGGGGCCCAAGGGGGTAAGGACAGACCTAGAAATCAATGCTGGCTGCACAGATTAGCTCACCTTATAATGCCAAGTGAGTGTAAACACTGGGGCTATGAATAGGTTTTAAGTTATGAATCAGGGCCTAGTCCCCAGGGTCAGTGGAATTCTAGGGGACAATGCTGGGTGTTTAAATGACTTCTCCATTTTATGCAGAGAAAATGACTCTCTCTCTCTCTCTCTCTCTCTCTCTCTCTCTCTCTCTCTCTCTCTATATATATATATATATATATATATATATATATATATATATATATATATATATATATATATGACCTAGGAAAAAAGATAAATGACACCATCATGAACAGACAATATAGACAATGTATCAACTATGTGCTTTTCTTTCCCCTATACTCAGTACTGTTGTTAGAGTTATTGCCCTTTTTGTGTTGCAGCTGAATGCAGTGTATGACACAATTTTTGTGAATGCAATTAATTTCAGAGTTTTTAATGTATTACTGTGAAATTTTGCACAGATTATGGTCATCATCTGAAGAATCACATATAGGCATATTATGGTCATCATTTAAAGCTGTATATATTGTCCAATCATTGTAGTCAAAATATTTTCAGAAGAGTTATGCACCTTTTTGACTATTGATTTATCTCCATCATGGGGATTAGGATGAAATTGGGAGAGGGGATATATTTGCATAAGCAATTTGCTCAACATTCATCAAGTTTGCACTAGACGTTCACAATATGAAAGTTAAATTATGTTTGGTCATTAATTTATGATCCTACATGTGCTTTGTTTATAATGTTTATCACGGTTTCATTTTCAGAACTTCCCAGCTGTTACAGAGACTCAAGAATTTGCCTCAGTTTCAATGTTAGATGTTTACAGTTCAACCACACAAGGTATATCATTATTCTTCAGCATTTGTCATGTTCCTCTTTAAAATACATGATCTGGGTTTTCATCTTGACAATAACAGCAGATAGCAAAATGTAGGTATACACTTTTTTTGGTGCTGACAGATTTTTTGTTGTTGTCAACATCATGAACAAAGTTGAGAATTTGTGTTTAGGTTTTTGAAAGTTATATAGCATTCATCTTAGCCATGTTCTGCAGAACACTTGTTCTATTGAATATTTGTTATTGGAAGATTAATAAAAGTTTATATTCAGCTAATATTAGCTCCCATTTTTTTAAACATTCCAGTCATTATACTATTATGGAATAAAGGTTAATTTGCAAACATTTGCCAGCCATTATCCTCTTATGGAATAAAGGTTTATTTGAAAACATTTGCCAGTCATTATCCTCTTATGGAATAAAGGTTTATTTGAAAACATTTGCCAGTCATTATCCTCTTTTGGAATAAAGGTTAATGTTCAATTGTTAGATTAATTCCTAATTCATTGATAAGACCCTCTATGAATTGGAAGAATAATATTTTGGCTGCCTTTTAAAAAGAAATTAACAAATGAACTTTAACCACTAACTGTAAGTGTTTTTATATTGAAGTCTTAAAAAAAATTAAAATTTACTTAAAAAAAGGACGAGCATTGTACTGTCAGTTTATGCTTCAGCCTTTACTAACATGTAGATTTGTATAGATTCAAAGTAAATATTTATGGTACAGTAACCAGTGTCATGTCCAATACCCTTTTCTGCTAAACATTCTATTCATGAACACAATAATAATAATAGTCGTAATCATAATAATAATAATAATAAATAATAATAATAATAATAATTGATACATTTTGCAGAGGATAACTCAGTTTAACAACTATATACCCAAGAGGCACTCTAGCATTTTAGGAAAAAAATAAACAATAAATATTAGACTTTTGAACAAAGTTACACGTACATACAGACACAATAGCACACACATACATACACACATAGATGACCTTGCATGAATGCTTATTTTGAGTCTTGGTGAGCAAAAGATTGAAATTATTTTACAAGTTTCAAAAGTTTCATTTAGAACGACCCCAAGTGTAAGATTCTTTTTTTCACATGATGCAAATTACTGATTTTATTTGATGAAATCATAGAATAGTTTAATAAATTACTTGGAATACATACAGAATTCTTGGTCAATCTGCTGCTGTTTTACACGATGTCATGATGTGATTTGTGATGTCATGAGGTGTTATATGTATTACATGTGCAGTAAAATATTATATGAGCACATTATCTTAAATAACACCAAAGTCATGTGATAATTATTTTCCTGAAATATATGAATCATACACAGTTTGTTTTGCTTGAGTACAAGAGACGAATTTTAGTCTGAAGGTTCAAAGTTAACTGGCAAATGATAACACATAGCAAACTGTGACTAATTGTTTTTTGTACATTGTATGCCAGTTAACTACAAAAAGAAGTTTCTAACACACAGAAAAACCTGTGCTAAAACAGCATGTGCATTTCTGATGTTTGAGTGCAGCTAATGTTACAAAGTAACGTGCATCTAACTACAGTTGTTCCCCTCCTATAAGATTAACCCTTCTGCAGCAAAAAGGTGGCCTTATAAAAGGTGCTGGCCTGTCACGATGGGGGTTGGGTGGGGTTGCAGAATGGTTTAGATATATATTTTGTTCTCTGGCAAAGTGATCTAATAACAGAAGTGGCCTCTCAAGAGGAGGACCACTTTAGCTAAAACCATAAAGAAATCTGAAACAGTTGATTGTGGTATTCAGTATCATCTACCGGTAATATGTATATTTAATCCATTTCAGAGGGGAGGATTTCCGCGACACAAAAAACGGGGGCTACATCTGGTACAGCTTCAGAAATTGTGGTGTTGCAGGCCAGTGATATTCTTAACTTTGGTCTTAAGTCAAAAATAACAGAACCCGATATTGAGAGGCAAACAATGCTGTCTGAGGAGGGTGAGGATGTCCCGGATTCTTTTGTTGTGTCGAATGGTCAACACACTGAATCCATTGCCAATGAGAACAAGCCCACAGGTGCAGAAAATGGATATGCTGAGGAATCCAAAGAGTCAACCTCACTTTTAGAGGAGGTCTCGAAGTATCTAGAAGATGTCGAGATGGTTAAAAGATCAGAAGCATGAAAACCTGTGAGGTTTTGCTAAACAAAATACAAATGAATTTGCATAATTTCCTCTGTGTTTCATAGATATATGTTGAGCTTAATATGATGTAAATCATTCTCATTAACAATGATTGGTGAAAGTAAACTTTAAATAGAAGGAAAAGATTTTAAAGAGTCTGTACTAAATCAGTCCCATCATTGTATTTTATAAACATGATAACATATTTACATGTGTATAATGCACACCAAGATCTGCCATCACGTACTCCAGGAGGTCAGAGTCTATACTGAAAATTATATGTAAAGCAGTGTAGACCCTGATCTGCCAGTGCATTATACAATGGATGAGCTCTATTTTATATGAGTAAATATGTTAGTTGCATAAACAGATGCATGATTCATGAGACTAGACTGTAGCATTAGAATATTGATCATGAAGTGCTGTAGTCATTATGTTGGGTTTTATGTTGTAGCTATTTTACAGTATATCCTTTAATATAACTTGCACCCAACTGCAAACACTGTAAACCCAGATGTGCCAGCAGATCAGGATATGTGGTGTTCATTCTACTTATTATTCCCCCTGACTGAAGGTATGGAGGATACAGAGATAGCAATGTCTTTCTGTAATTCTGCCCTGCCCATCTGTCTGTTGAGAGGGTGATTTCCACAACATAACTTTAGTTTGCTGTGGGTTCTTTTTCCTCAAACCTCATATGTGCCTTACCCATGGGTAGAGGCAAAAACCTATCAATGTCAGTGATGCTAGGTCCAAGGTCAAAGTCACTGGAGCTGGAAATGTGATTTTCCTTTCAGCATGCTACATCTAGTTTCCATGACCTGATTTTCGGCAAATTTCATTGGTAGGTTACACTCTGGCATGCCAGAGGCAGCACCATATAGAGGCCAAGAGATTTAAGGTCAGATCACTGGAGCTGACATTTTGTTTGGTTTCTGCCCAAAAAGTTTGGTTTTTTGGATCCGATTTTCTTTCATCAGACTTCATAGGTAGTCTACACTTGCACAGAGGCACCTCCAATTGATTCCTGAGCCCAGAGGTCAAAGATCAAGGTCATAAGAGGTAAAATTGTCATTTTGGGTTCCACTTCATATGTCTACTTTCCTTCAGTTTCCCACACTAAGTTTTCATCAACTTAATAGTTGTATTACATTTGAAGAAAGGCAGCTCCCTGTTGAGTCTGCAGTCAATAGATCAAAGGTCAAGGTCACTGGACATGAAATTGCTAAATTATATTTTACATATGTAATAGCTACAGTCAGTCAATGGTATCAGCAATAACTTCTTTGTTATGCTATTACTGTTAAGGAGAAACTCAATATATCTCTTTAATAATTGCATATATGCATATAATCATAATCTCGGACAGAAATTAATAATCACATATACTCATATAATAATCGCATATACGCATATAATCATAATCTCAGACCAAAATTAATAATCACATATATGCATGTAATAATCGCATATACGCATATAATAATAATCTCAGACAGAAATTAAAAATTGCATTGTAATATTTAATTTTGAATGAATGTATCATAGTGTCATTTATATTTTTACATATCTTTCATTAATACACAGGGCTATAAAAATCCTACAATTGCATACTTGCCCAGAGTTTAAAATTTCACAAAAACTGTACAAAAATATGGATTTTTCTCTTCTGGGCTGCTGGACAAAGGAATTTTCCTTTCCCTGATATATCACATCATCATATTTTTGCCATCTTAGATATATTTTTAATGCAACTGGTTGTGATAATAAAAAAGAGAGATAATACCTCTCTAGCTATGTTATCATGAGCCTAAATTTATATTGCAGTATCTCTACTTAATTTATAACATCACTGTGATAATATCATGATGATTATACCATTTCTGATCAATAAAGTTTGGCAATCAATGTAAGGCCAAGGTTACAGTTCACATAATATTTTGTTTACAGTGACTGTTGCTATTTATATCTGACAAACATGTATCAATTGAAATGTACTAATGCTGAGGACATAGCTGATCATGGTCAACATGCCACTCTGTATTAGTGCTTAGTATTGCAGTGTATTTAAAACAGGGAAGGGGAGTGGGGGTGGGGTGGGGGCTCATATCTGTTTGATATCGCTAATCTATATTTTTTGAAAATATCATTGTGCCTAATCCAACCATACATCATGATGGCATTATATGAAAACATCACTATACCTTTTCATGTGTATAGTCAAAGTAGAATGATTTTAGAATTTGGATTACAAGTCTCCATTAGATGAAGACTAGTTTTATTTATGTGCAATATGCCAATGTATAAACAAAGTTATTATGATCTCTAAATTACAGGGGCATTGGACATAGTTCGAAATCCAGGTTCATACTTTTGTAGAATATTCCTACAAATCCACAGGTATGAGTTCTGCTTGTTTAATCATCAACAATTTAGAGGGTTTTTTTAAAAAAATATTTTCCCACCTGGTGTGGTTTACAATGCTCAGTGGTTATTTCTTAAATGTGCATCATTACAACCAATACTCATAAGAAAATTCAAATGAATGAACTATTGTATTTGTTACAGTATTTTCACACTTCTGTGATAAATTGTTTAATTTTTTTATGTAGATGAAAAGACATTTTCATAGATTTTGGCAGCCAGATTTTTGTACATAGTCTCATAAAAAAGGCATGTATTCTTACTTCAAAATCTAATGCAGAATTTTTTTTTATCACTATCTGAAAACTACCATTTTTTAATAATTTACAGATTTTATTCTGGCAACAGAAACTTCAGTTCTTAAGTACAGGTCACATAATAATCATTCACCATTTATGAGAAAATATTACATTGCTAGTAAATTTGGACATTACAAACCTCTCTCAAATAATTTTTTTCTTTTTTCTGTATGGTGTTTGGCTACTAGAGGCCTACTGTCATCTTCATGGTGATTGGCTACTAGATGCCTACTGTCATCTGCATGGTGATTGGCTACTAGATGCCTACTGTCATCTGCATGGTGATTGGCTCCTAGATGCCCACTGTCATGGTGATTGGCTACAAGAAGCCTACTGTCATGGTGATTGGCTACTAGATGCCATCTGTCATGTTCAGCCATCACAGCATAAGCTTCAGCAAGAGAAATAATTTTATTATGTGCAACCATTTTGGCTCATCATGTAGCAGGGCATTTTCTTGTTGTCAGTGTTGTATGTTATGATGTATGTTTTTGTTTATAACATAAACTCTTACCGTACTATGAAGTGTGCTCTGTCTATGACTTGTGCTTTTGTTATAACATATGCTCACACTATGAAGTGTGCTGTCTTTGACTTACGCTTTTGTTATAACATGCTTTTACTTTGAAGTGTGTTCTGACATGTGCTTTTGTTATAACATATGCTTTTACTTTGAAGTGTGTTCTGACTTGTGCTTTTGTTATAACATATGTACTTACTATGAAGTGTGTTCTGTCTATGACTTGTGCTTTTGTTATAACGTGCTCTGTCTATGACTTATGCTTTTCTTATAATATGATCTTACTATGAAGTGTGTTCTGTTTATGACTTATGCTTTTCTTCTAACATATGTTCTTACTATGAAGTGTGTTGTGTCTATGACTTGTGCTTTTGTTATAACATGTTCTTACTATGAAGTCATTTCTGTTCATGAATTTTGCTTTTGTTATAACATATACTCTCAACATGAAGTGTGTTCTGTCTATGACTTGTGCTTTTCTTATAACATATGCTCTTACTATGAAGTGTGTTCTGTCTATGACTTAATGCTTTTCTTCTGACATATGTTCTTACTATGAAGTGTGTCCTGTCTATGACATGTGCTTTTCTTATAACATATGCTCTTACTATGAAGTGTGTTCTGTCTATGAATTATGCTCCTGATGTAAATGCTTGCTATGTTGCACTTATGAGCTCAGAAGTATGCCAGTAGACAACCACCATGTAGGTGTCGAAATATAGTTTGGTGTTTGTCAGGAGGACTTCCTTTGAAGCTTAACACAGATTTAATACTAACACAACTTTAGAACACTAACGACTGCAATCTATCAACCAAAAAGGTTAGGATTCTACTGTATGTAGTCTGATAGGTATTGCAGTCTTTTAATAAAAGCAAAAAATCATTGATCATAACTTGGTGACCAGTAATTTAGCAGAGGTTGTTTATGATGATTCTTGGTTAAACCAGGATTAGTTTACAGGGAAGTCTAGTTTGTATCGACTATTTTTATCTGAATGTCTTTGTATCTGAATAAAAAAAAACCTGGGAATAAATATTCCTTAGAGCTGTTATTTGCAGTGGCTCAGTATTTTGTACATGCTAGACTGCATTGCAGGTTTGAATCCTGCCCAGATTAGCCAGGGTTGACTGACATTTTGTGTTTCTGGGCAAGGCACTTTACACTCATTTCCTTGGCACTAAATACTGTTTCTGATGTGCTGATCTTCTGTTAAAGATCAATCAAACAATCAATCAAACTTGGCTGATCCTTGAAGTGATTCTTTAATACATATTTCTCATATATCAATATAAAAGGGATGGGAAAAAAGTTTTCTTATTATCAGGGTTTCACTGTATAACATAATAATAATGTTCTTTGGATGTAGTTCACTTGCAGTTTATCTCATTTATGAACAATTCTTGTATAGTAAAACACATTTCTACTGAATTTTGAATGTACAGATGTTACATATTAAGCATCTTATAAATTTGTTCATTCGCATCACATTAGGGAACAAGCCTTTTTGGGGGACCAAAATTTGTGGTTACTGTATTGAGCTACATATCATCAGTGTCAAGTTTTTTTTATAATTTTCTCAAATGTACATAATGGCAGCAATTAATGTTGATGCTTTCTTTGTATATATACACAAGTTGATATACTACTGGCAATTTTTATGTTCTGTGCTGTTTGAATTTTCTGCCAACACAGCAAAAGTTAAGCCAGTGCTAAATAGAAATGCTTTACAAACAATACAACATGGTTAGTAGGAACATTGCGACAACAAATTTATTGTTAGTATTAAGTTACTTTAAATATATGATGAAGCATTATGTTTAGTGATAATAGAGATATCATGAATTTTAGACAAAATGAAGCATCGTTGACGGTCCAGAGAAATTTTGTATTGACATGTTTACTGTATTAAAGTCACAAATTGTTGACATGAGTTATGTACAAAATCAACATCACAGGTTAACTTTACTTTAATTTGAACAGTATTTATTCAAGAAAACATTTTCATGTTTGATTTATAACAATATAATATATGGGGATTCAGTAGAAAGCTGGAAGCTTGTTGAAAACTCTCTCCCCAATTACAGAGAAATTTTAACAATCAATAATTGTCTACTGACTTCAAGTAGATAAGCCATATACAAATATAAATATGATCAGTTCTAGTATATGTAATTATTTCATTAACTTTACTTGATCAACAACCTTGTAATTTGCATGAAGCATTTAAAATTTGTATATGCCTGCCATATGGCAGAGTGTATCATGTTATGATGTCATCCATCCATCTGTTTCCTGTTTTGTTTCTGCACAAAAATCTAAATTTTCCACCATTTACTGTTACCAAACTTTGTAAATAGCTTGGTATTTGGGTAAAGAAGAAGCCTATTGATTTGGAGGTTAAAAGGTTGAAGGTCAGCATTATTGTGACTGGAAGAAGAAAAAAGGTTTCCACACAATAACATTATTTCTACATTATAGACCTAGACCAAACTTTTTGGGATGCTTGTACATGGGGTAAGGAAAGAGCTTATTGATATTGGGGTCAAATTGTCAAAGGTCAAGAACACAGACTGAAAGAAGGAAAATGATTTCTACACAATAACTTTAGTTCTACATCACAGACCAGGACTTAACTGTGGATGGCTTGTGTGTGAAGTAAGAAGTCTATTGAGGTCAAAGTCACTGTGACTGAAAAATGAAAAAGTTTTTCTGCATAAAACGTTTAGTTTTTGACCATATGCCTACGCCTATTGATTTTGAGGTCAAAGGTCAAGATCACTGTGACTGAAAGAAGAAGAATGGCTTTTGCATAATAACTTTAGTTCTAGACCATTTACCTTGACCAAAGATTTTGGAGTGCTTGCACTTAAGGCATTAGGCCTATTGAATTTTGGGTCGAAAGGTCAACTATCAAGGTCATTGTGACTCCAAAAAAAAGGGCTTTGGAGAATAACTTTTGTTCTTGATTTAAAAAAGTTTCTTGACCAAATTTTTTGGATTGCTTGCACTTAGGGTAAGAAAGAACTTGTGGGGGAATATTTATAATGCTGATGGTTTAGAGTATTTATAATGCCGATGGCTTGGAGTATTTATAATGCTGATGGCTTGGAGTATTTATAATGCTGATAGCTTGGAGTATTTATAATGCTGAAGGCTTGGAGTATTTATAATGCTGATAGCTTGGAGTATTTATAATGCCAGTAATGGCTTGGAGTATTCATAATGCTGAAGGCTTGGATTATTTATAATGCCGATAATGGCTTGGAGTATTCATAATGTTGATGGCTTGGAGTATTTATAATGCCAGTAATGGCTTGGAGTATTTATAATGCTGATAGCTTGGAGTATTTATAATGCCAATAATGGCTTGGAGTATTCATAATGCTGAATGCTTGGAGTAGTTTTAATGCTGAAGGCTTGGAGTAGTTTTAATGCTGATAGCTTGGAGTATTTATAATGCCAATAATGGCTTGGAGTATTCATTAATGCTGAAGGCTTGGAGTAGTTTTAATGCTGATAGCTTGGAGTATTTATAATGCCGATAATAGATTGGAGTATTCATAACGTTGATGGCTTGGAGTATTTATAATACTGATGGCTTGGAGTATTTGGGCAATATAGTACATTAAACAGGATCAAAGGAGATTAACATAAACTGTTTGATATTGATAATCCTGTTCCTTTTTATAATCATAAGTATACATCAATACCCCTGCTAATGTTTTTTTTTTTCTTTTCTTTACTTTTTAACACAGAATTGATTACAAAAATCTATCAAACATTTTGATTGAAAATATTTAAGAAATTGTCCTTTGTGAGCATTTCCACTTGATATGATTCAGTATTGTTTGAAGTACTATGCAGAAGCTGTCAAACTATCTCAATGAAAATAACCACTCTGGTGTATAATAATGTCCTCCTAGGATAAAAATTTGTTTGAACAGTGTTTATTCAAGAGAACATCTTCACGTATGATTTATAACAATACAATATATGGAGATTCAGTAGAAAGCTGCAAGCTTGTTGGTCATATACAAAGTAAGAAAAGATGGAATACACATGAAAGTAATGAAATGAAAAGAACAAAGTACTCATATAAGTAATAAAATGAATCTGTTTGGCTAAGTATCGTGTATTGTGACCTGTGTTTTAATTTTGAATAACATTTTGATAATTTTATGAAGATTAAAATTTGAGTTGTGTCTCTTTACATAGCTAGACTGACTTTTTCAAGGCCAATAAGAGTCAAATATAGAAAAATGCCTATTATTAGAAACAGAAACTATTCTTAGTAAGAGAGTAGACAGCATGCCATAGACTTTGGACAGATTGAAATTGCTCCAAGCCTGAAAAAAACCCACTCCACTAATTTAATAAAGACTACTTTACCATCATATGTGATTTTCATGTAGAATACAATATTTTATCATATTAAAGCTTCATAATAGCAGAAATTTGTGTTTTAATGAAGAAACTTGTAATCAAATCCAATATTTACCATACTCAATAAAAAAAAAAATTGTGTACATAATTTCTCAATACATGTATTTTACAACTGGAATTAAATTTTCTAAACCAAAGAAATTCCCCCCAAAGTTATTCACTTTGTGTCTGTTAATTGATTAATATAAAATTTTGAGTGGCTGGTTTCATCAGCAGTACAAGTGTAACCAGCTTCACACTGAAATTGCAAAATAACTATGTTTAAATTTCAAATACTAAGTAAGGTTATGCCAAATATTTTGCCAGTTTCATGTTGTTGTTCTTTTGTTTTTATTGTTATTTTCATTTGTTTCATTCCAATCTTGTTTAAAAATTACATCATTTTTATCACACTTTGATGGAAAACTTTTTGTTAATATCATTATCTGTTCAGATACAAGTAACTCGTTTTTTGTTTTTATCTCCATTTCCAGTGTTAATGTAAGAGTCTTAATTACCATTTTTATTACATACAGCTCTCCCTTGTTATAATGCAGTAGTTGGGGTCCATCACTGCCAACCACAGAACCGCAATATATTGATAATAGCGTAATATACAGAACCATGGTATAGCAGGAACTATCCAAATTTTTTAAATAATGGTATTTTGAAAGAGAAATTAAGATATAAGACTAATTTTCACCTTGTTTTCTTTCAACCCTTATTGTTATACATTAGTGTGATTTTGGTCCTGTCATGACCATCTGTCTTTAATATCGATTCCGCTCAATAACTTTTGAAGGGACTTAGTGGATTGAAATCAGTTTGGTACAAAAAAATGAAACCCTAGTCAGGTTTGATAGTCAACATTCCTGACAAAATTTGATGAAGTTATTATGTCTGTTTGACCTGTAACTTTGCCTTTGCATATTGAACCAACTGTGCCATATTGGTGGGTCATCTGTGTCAAATGGACACATTTCTAACTAGCTCTTTCATTTGGATCGAGAAACATTACCTCAGACTTGCAATATAGATTTTACTAACCGTAATATTTGAATAAATCTTTCAGTATATCTTGGATGCATTGCTATCAGTAATTATCACTTTATGTACCTGTCTTAAAAGTTTTTGATCAAATAAGATTGTATAATCAAGAAAGATTTTGGTTATGAGCGACATCCACACATATTATTGAGGGGATCTTGCATCTGATTTGCTGAGCTTTTGTGAACACCATAGAGGCCATATTTCTGATCCGATCTTGGTCAGATTCGGTATGTAGTTAGATTTTTTAAATGGCACTTTTAGCACATTATTGGCTACATCATGCTGGGAAAATGGGAGCAAAGTGCCTTTCCCAATGACACACCAAGGTGGCTGACCCAGGTTGACCTGGGTGGTACCTGTGACCCATGGATTATGAGTGCAGTGCTCATCCAGCTGAACTAACGTGACTCCCTGATATGGTATGTAAGATTATGTCATCAAAATATTGGGCGAGTTTGATTATGAGTGACATCCACACATATTTAATGAGGTGATCTTGCATCTGATTGGCTGAGCTTGTGAGCACTCCAGAGACCATATTTCTGATCAGATTTTGATCAGATATGGTATGTAGTCTTATATCATCAAGACCTCATATGAGATCAGTTATGAGCATCATCGACACGTATTAATGAGGTGATCTTGTATCCCTAGAGGCTTTATTTCTGGTCCAATTTTGTTCAGATTTGGTATATAAGCTTATATCATCGAGATCTCACATGGGTTTGATTATGAGCAAGATCCAAGCATATTAACAATGATCCAGCCTGATCAGATGGTAAATTTTGATCCAGCAACCTTCTGGTCATGAGTCCAGTGACTTAACCACTGAGCCTTCACAGTTCTAATGGTTGGGGATCTTGATGGGTTCCAGGTACAGCACTCCAGGGGGTTAAGGACAGACACAGAAATCCATGCTGACTGCACAGATAAACTTCCCCTATAATGCAAAGTAAGTGTATGTACTTAAGGGTGTGGCTATGAACAGTTTGCAAGTTAGGAATCGGGGTTTAGTCTCCATGTGTAGGAAGAGATCCAGTGAAAAATGTTGGTTGTATAAATGACTTGTCCTTTTATGCCAAGAATGTTATCATATGTATTGTTTGAGAAAGAAGATAAATGATACCAACATTAATAGACAGTGTAGCAACTATGTGCTCCAAGCTTTTCTTTCCCATCTACAGTTTCAATTCATGTGTGAATTTGCATTCACAAGCTGACATGTGTCAACTGCCAAGTGGAGTGATATCGGGTCCACTTGTGGATCTCTTTTTTTTTCTTTAATTGGCCTATAAATGTGGCATGCCAAATAAGAAGAATTACAAAATCTGAGAGGAATGAGCAATATTAGTTTTAAAAATCACCTTTCACAGTGTGCCAGTATGTTTATTTGCATATCCAACTGTAATCCTTGTGCAGTTTATGAGCTGTAGTAATGTTTTTGAATTACCTTTTCACGTTTTTCCTTGTAATTGTTTAGATTTAGATCTCTTTCCTCTGGTACATATCTTTACTGACATGGCGTTTCTTTAGACTTGTAATAAATGTTGTTTATTATTATTGTGATTGTTATTCTCACCCATAAATGTGATGGATCCATTTCTTGGAGTTCAACATATGCATTTGAGGATGATATTACTAACTGATGAAATGAATCAACTTTGGTAGAGAAATAGACTTCCATCATCACTGGGAATATAGTTCGAGGGGAATAGTCACTCGGCACTGTTGTAAAAAGAGTATTGTTTTGTCATGTCCACCCTTGGTTTTGATCAGTCTTTTCTTTTACAGGGTTATCAGTTAACCCAAACTCTGAAATTTATTAATCTAGAATAAATATTTCATGCAAAGATACAAATTTTATTTTCAAATATAAGGATTTCATGCTTAATACCCAGCTTGAAAAAGACCACTAAAAATATTGTCACGAAAATTGAAAAGTCATCAAAAATTGGTAAGGATCTTATTTTCCTGAAAATATTGTATTTTTATAAAGCCCGAATTAGAAATATAAAGCCCTAATTAGAAATATAAAGCCCAAATTAGAAATATAATTTACAAACTGAAATAAAATCTACATAATGCCAGCTTTATCCTTGCCCAATTCAAATGATACTAAATTTGACTATCTATGATTGGTAGTTTCTGTAAAATCTGGTCAATAAATAAGGTCCTGTCACTTTCAAATGGAGGGAGTCGTTATTTGGTACAGACGTATAGCAAAAACTAATCCCTGTCACTGTCAAATCAAGGGAGTCATTGTTATTTGGTAGAGACTTATAGCAAAAACTAGTCCCTGTCCTTGTAAAATCAAGGGAATCATTGTTATTTTGTACAGACATATAGCAAAAACTAATCCCTCCCACTGTCAAATAAAGGGAGTCATTGTTGTTTGGTACAGACATATAGCAAAAACTAATCCCTGCAGAGTGTATCCCAGGTCATCTTGAAGTTATTGATTTGATTTCAGTAGCATTTACAGAAGTCATCATGGAAAGTACATAAAATTGAACAAGATATAAAGAGGAATGAGCAACAAGCATAAGCTTATTTCAAGCTCTCTCCTCATTAACAACAATATTTACTTTTATAATTTGGCTGGTGTGATTGATGAAGGCATAGTATTGCAAACATTGAAACATGCTAATGAGGTATTAAAAGAACATTGTACATACAATATTGTAATAATGTCAAAGTTATTGATTGAGTTCCACTTGGATAAAACTTTTCAACTTGAGTGTGTGCTGTTGCATACAGTTTAATAAAGCTCAGCTTACATACAGTTTCTAAATATTAAAATTTACTGTGATTAGCATGTTATAATTCATTCATTTAAAAGAAAGTTCTCATTGTACTGTCCAAACAAAGTTCTCGTACTGTTCAAATAAAGTTCTTGTACTGTCCAAACAAAGTTCTTGTTGTACTGTCCAAACAGTAAGGTCTGAAAATTCAAACCGAGGATGTGCTAAAACTTGAAATGCTTTATGAAAAAGTAGGATGGCTGTGTTGGACTAGTCAACATTCGAAAATGCTTTATGAAAAAGTAGGATGGCTGTGTTGGACTAGTCAACATTCGAAAATGCTTTATGAAAAAGTAGGATGGCTGTGTTGGACTAGTCAACATTCGAAAATGCTTTATGAAAAAGCAGGATGGCTGTGTTGGACTAGTCAACATTCAAAAATGCTTTCTGAAAAAGCAGGAGGACTGTGCTGGACTAGTCAACATTCAAAAATGCTTTATGAAAAAGCAGGAGGGCTATATTGAACTAGTCAGCATTCAGAAATGCTTTATGAAAAAGCAGGAGGGCTGTATTGGACTAATCAACATTCAGAACACTTAAATTACACTATTTGAGCATATGTCATTCATGAACAAAAGTGCTACATTGAATGAGCTTTGTAGATGTGTGCAGCTACATGCTGTAACTTTACTGACACTTTGGTTGCAGTTTGAACTTGGGCCTATATTACTTTTGAACAGTCTGACAAAATACTATGTATGTTAATGAACCTTGATTGGATTTAATGACTAGTTCCTGGATTTTTATATTTGCAAAATATGATGGGCTCATGAGGATACTGGTAAATTGTTTCAGCATGCATAATTAAGCAGATCAAGTTTCCTTGTTAAATTCATTTATTTAAATTTAAATGAATCTATACTATAAAATGATTCATGGGCTTAAATCAATTATTCATAATCTTAAATTGCCTTGTGATTATTGCTTTGAGTATTTCTATATGATCAAAATTACATAAATGTAATAAAGTGGTTAAAAACCACTTAATTATTCATAATTTACAACTTTATTCCTTACACTCTATACTCACTTATAAGTGAAGTCTAGCTGCAAACAACAGAGACCCTGATCTGCTGTCACAAATCAGGGTCTATGTCTGCTGATTATTCCTAACAAACTGCATAAATCCAGATCTGCTGGTGCATTATGTGATGGCAGATGTGGGTCTGTGCAGTTTGCATTTACACTTAAAAGCAAGTATGTATGGTAAATTGTCTTGTGATTATTGTTTTGAGTATTTCTATGGGTTCATTATTTCCATGTAATAAAATGGTTAAAAACCACAATATTAAAAACATTGTAGATTTTCAAAATGTGTTCTTTTCCTTGCTATAAAAATGTATTAATGTGTCTTCTATTTTATTTTTACAGTGAAAACATAGTTGGTACGAAAATGTTTTAGACAAATTTATGGTTAGTACCAACCAAATTTTTTTATACCTGTTGAAGCATAATACAGTGTGTATACATTAATAATTGATATAATGCATTATGGATGCTTAAAATTATCATAAATTTGGGTGTTTGAGAGCTTTCTATCTATCTATCTGTCTGTCTGTCTGTCTGTCTGTCTGTCTGTATATCTATCTATCTATCTATCTATCTATCTATCTATCTATCTATCTATCTATCTATCTATCTATCTATCTATCTATCAATCAATCAAGCAAGCAGTACAGACATGGTATCTCAGTTGGCAGAGCATCAGACTTATAATCCAAAGGTGGTGGGTTCGATATCCTGGTTGGCTGCATTGTGTGTCCTTGGGAAAGACACTAAGCTCCCATATCCTTGGCATGATAGTAATGTCTTAAAAGTGCTGACAGAACCAACAAACCAAAGCAACCAAGCAGTAGAGTTGTGTGTTTCAAGGTTACTGTACCTTAATAAAGTAGACTGAAGAAAAGTCAAGTTAGTGCAAAGTTATAGAAATATTGATCCCTTGCATGGACCAAGCTTTATGCATCTTAAAGATAACACTCTTAGAGCACTTGATATGAGAAGTGTGACATTTTTACAGTCGGACAGTATCCAGACATGAAATACTGAGATATTGTATGAGAAATGGTCCTTCAACGAAGAATCATAAAGCTTTTTAAAGTGGCTATATACATATCAAGTCACAAGGCTCTAGAGCAGATGGTAAAATTGCAGTTTGAAGTTTACAAAAACTAATATATATTGAGGATTGTCTTTTGAAAGGACAAGAAAACTAATATTCAATTATTTTAATGTGATAATGGGAGTGGAAATATAGCTATTCAACTTTATATGCCAATCTACATGGGTAGAACAATCATTTACCTCCCTAGTTGTATATTATTAGCTACGTATTGTCTGTTGTGTACTGTGTACAACTGATGACTACAGATTGTTACTCATTAATTGCTTCCATCATTTTTAAATTTTACTCAATATTTGTTAGCAAAGTGTTGAGGTTGGCAATTAAGTTTAATGACCTAAAATAAATAATTCTATTGGCATTACTGTATAACCTGCCTTGAAAGATCACCCTTCTGCCAAAAATGTACTGTCTCTCATGACAGGTGGTTCTCATTACAGGCCATAGCACTGTATAATCAACCAATCTGTGCTTTGAAAACATGGTCTCTCAAGACAGATGGTCTCACAGAAGTGGTCTTTCAAGAGAGGTTTCACTGTATTACACAAATTTAATGTAATTTGGTGAGGGATATAGCAGACAATAATGGCAAATACTATAATCATGTATATCGGGTCACATACATTTCATGGCAGACAATAATGGCAAATACTAAAATGTATATCAGGCCATGCATTTTATGGCAGACAATAAACCTAGGGCACATACTGTAATCATGTATATCAGGCCATATACATTTCATGGCAGACAATAAGGGCAAATACTGCAATCATGTATACCAGGCCACACATTTCATGGCAGACAATAAGGACAAATACTGTAATCATTTATATCAGGCCACATGCATGTCATGGCAGACAATAAGGGCAAATACTATAATGTATATCAGGCCACAGACAATAAGGGCAAATACTGTAATCAAGTATACCAGGCCACATGCATGCCATGGCAGACAATAAGGGCAAATACTATAATCATGTATATCAAGCCACACATTTCATGGCAGACAATAAGGGCAAATACTGTAATCATGTATATCAGGCCACATGCATGTCATGGCAGACAATAAGGGCAAATACTATAATGTATATCAGGCCATGCATTTTATGGCAGACAATAAGCCTGGGGCAAATACTGTAATCATGTATATCAGGCCACATGCATTTCATGGCAGACAATAAGGGGCAAATACTGTAATCGTGAATATCATGCCACATACATTTCATGGCAGAAGGTAAGTTTATGACTATCCATCCATAAATCTTCTTCATACATAAATCTGCCAAACCTCCACTGGCTATGTCCAAGGAATATATATACATGTAATTATATATATATATATATATATATATATATATATATATATATATATATATATATATATATAAATATATATACAAAATTCAGACGGACAATGGACAACAGTTGGTCGCTGTGGGTTTAATGGCCATTTTGCAGCACACGATATGCTATACATGGAGGACAGTATATATTTGGTGGAGGAAGAACCCGGGAAAACCACAGGAAGAACCACCAACCCACAGGAATTTACTGGCAAGCTTTCTTACATACCCATATTGGCCGAGCCTGAGACTCGAACCTACATGGACAGAGGTGCGATGTCAGTGATCTGTAAAGGGCGAGCGCTTTAGACGACTCGGCCACCCAGGGCCCACTACGAACAACATCCCATCCCATAAGCTCTTCTGCTCTATGACCAGGAGAGCTTAAAATAAAAAATATATACCGTATATATTCACATATAAGCTGAATAATTTTGTAAAAAAAATAAAATCTGGAAGAAGTGAGGTCGGTTTATCCATGGGCCAAGGTCTATTATAGCTGTACTAACACCATATAAGCCATTACCCAGGTCACCTCAGTACATGAGAACCTGGGTTTCAGTTTAGAAGGTGTGTGTGTGTGTTTTATGTTCTTTTATATGTTTCCTCTATTTCTCATTATTCTTCATCATTATATGTTGTCTCGGACTTATGGGATGGCTTATGCGCAGGTCAAACACTTTTTAATGTTTTCATGCTTATACGCAAACAGGATTATACGCGAGTAGAGATGGTAATAACAAACATGCATCTTTACTGAGAAGCTGATCTTTGATATCTTTGATAACTAGATATCAGAAGTCTTTAATGAAAACCTCATGCCGATATGACCATTCAGGAGGAGCAGCAACAACAACTAGGACCAACTAGGTATCATAAGAAGTCTATAGATGAAAACACCATGCTGATATAGCCATCCATTTGGGAGGTGTAGAGACAACAAGATTTTCCATTTGGGAAATTTCAAAGTTCAGCTTCTCAACACCTCTATTGATTGCTTGAGAAAGAAACAATATGTAAATTAGACCTAGTTACCTTTGAATTAAATTTAGTCTGTGACACCTTTATTGATTGTCTGACAAAGAACAGTCTATAAACTAGACGTAGTAACCTTTGATTGTACTTTGTTAAGGTGTTTAATTGACAGTTTAGTGGATAAACAAATCAAAGGCAATTTGATATAATGATATTTGGGATATCCTATAGCTGATGTCCGGTTGCTCAGAGTATGTGCCTGTCAAAACCTTTGAACCAGCAGTTATATCCAACAAATACAGGGATTTAAGGAAGCATAATTTATATATATAGATGAAAATTTCAGATGGACAACAGACAACAGACCATCCCATAAGCTTGTCTGTTGGTCCTAAATGAAAATGGTGCCGATCTGATGTCCAATAGGGCCACCATGGCAGCCATCTTGAAAATCTTGTTATCAGTACTCCTGCTACATGGATGGTCATATCAACATCGGGTTTTCACTAAAAGACTTTGTATGATGTCTAGCTGGTCCTAATATCTATTTCAGGCCCAACTGTTAAGTCTTCACTGTGCAACTCAGAGGTTCAAGGTTAGATACATGTATAAATTACAGTCATGTGATAGCTTGCATTAATCTGAAGTAGAAAATAGACCTGCCAGTTTGCTCGAAAAGGTATGCTGTCCTGTTTAAAAGTAAAAAAATACATACATTATGACAGATGGTATCAAACAAGACATCCAGCTATCTAAAAGAAGTCCAGGAATTTTTATTTCTTGTATCTCTAAAACAAAATTAAATGAAAAAATGACAAATCCTAGGCTGACGCTACAAAATGATGGTGTTTTCTGTATGGTATACTTCTTTTCAGATATGTGTTCTCACAGACCCTCTGTTCATGCCTTACTGGAAAAATGTAGGGGAGCCTCAAACACTACCGCAACAGTGCCTATGGTTTTCAGTTTTATTTTTGTGCCTATTTACTCATCTACTTAAAAGACCAATGTAAATAACCAGGGATTTTTCTTTACTTCTTTAAAACATAGACCCAGATCCCTTATGTTTAGGGAAAATTCACAACAACTTGTACTTTTGGGGAATGAAAATTCCAGGGGTAACATGCTTAAAATGAGAATTATGCATGATTTTAAGGTAATTTGTGGTTGGAATTGGGGCTCATATTTTGGTCCAAATAGGCCCAAAAATCCCCCTGACAACTACCTATTAACCATTCCAATTTGCATTAGACAGTGTCGGACCTATTCCATAATCCAAGCAATGTGAACAAGATTTCACCATTTTGTAACAAAATCAACAGAGCATTGATGATCTCCAAAAGAGTCCCATGAAGGGAAGTAACTGGGCAAAAAGAATTTCCAGGAATTCAAGATATGACCATTTCTTCCTTTCAACTCTCAAGTGTTGAAATCATCTCTGATATTCTTAAGCAATAACAAGATTTTCAAATTAGCTGCTGGGTACACATATTAGCACAATTTTCATTTAGGACAACATATACATCATTAGAAGTCTTTTAGTGAAAACCCCTTGTCATAATGATCATCTATTCAGAGGGAGTACTGACAACAAGATTGTGACAGTCATCATGGCAGCCATATTGGATGTATGACTGTAACCATTTTCATTTAGGACTCTGTGTAAACCCCATGTCATAATGATCATCCATTCAGGGGGAGTAGTCACAAAAAGATTTTTAAGACAGCCATTGTGGCAGCCATATTGGATGTATAACTGGCACCAACTAGGTAACATATGAAGTCTATTGGTAAAAAACCCACGTTGATATAGCCATCCATTTGCAGAGGAGAAGAGATAACAATATTTTTAAGATGTAACTTTCCATTCAGGAGGAGTAGCAATAAAAAGCTTTCAAAATGGCTGCTGTGGCAGCCATATTGGATGTCCGATCAACACATTTTCATTTCAGACCAGCTAGACATTATAAGAAGTCTTCTGGTGAAAACCCACATCAATATGACTTTCTGATCACATAGAGTCATGATAACAAGATTTTAAAGATGGTGGCTATATTAGATGTCAGATTGGCACCATTTTTATTTGGGACCAGTTAGACATTATAAGAACCCCATGTTGATATGACCATTCATTCAGGAGGAGTAGCGATAACAAGATTTTCAAGATGGCTGCTGTAGTGGCCATATCGGATATCAGATCAGCACCATTTTCATTTAGGAGCCACGAGACATTATAGGAGGCCTTTTGGTGAAAACCCCTTGTTGATATGCCTATCCATTCAGGAGGAGTAGCAATAACAAGATTTTCAAGATGGCTGACATGTCACATTATAAGAAGTCTTCTGGTGAAAACCCACATCAGTATGACTTTCTGATCACATAGAGTCATGATAACAAGATAGAGTTATAGCCTGGATGGAGAGGAAGGATAGACAGAGAGACCAAAAATACATAGACACATGGACAAAGTGAATCCTATATGCCCCCATTATTGATGGAGGGGTATGAAAATGTAGTGCTTTTTAAATTTTAAAAATCCATTTGACGGGTATTGACTTAGTGAACTAATTTGTAGACTACAATGAAACTTTGATAACTCGAACAACAGTCAGTCAAATACCTGATATCATCCAAATGGCTTGCTCAGTCTGACATCAAATACATGATTTCATCCAATTGCTTGCTCCATCTGACATCATCCAACTGGCTTGCTCTGTCTGACATCATCAAAATGGCTTGCTCAGTCTGACATCAAATACCTGAAATACCTGACATCCAAATGGCTTGCTCAGTCTGACATCAAATACTTGAAATACCTGACATCAAAATGGCTTGCTCAGTCTGACATCAAATACCTGAAATACCTGACATCATCTGAATGGCTTGCTCAGTCTGATATCAAATAACTGAAATACCTGACATCCAAAATGGCTTGCTCAGTCTGACATCAAATACCTGGAATACCTGACATCATCTGAATGGCTTGCTCAGTCTGACATCAAATACCTGAAATACCTAACATCCAAATGGCTTGCTCAGTCTGACATCAAATACTTGAAATACCTGACATCCAAATGGCTTGCTCAGTCTGATATCAAATAACTGAAATACCTGACATCATCTGAATGGCTTGCTCAGTCTGATATCAAATAACTGAAATACCTGACATCATCTGAATGGCTTGCTCAATCTGACATCAAATACCTGAAATACCTGACATCCAAATGGCTTGCTCAGTCTGACATCAAATACCTGAAATACCTGACATCAGAATGGCTTGCTCAGTCTGACATCAAATAACTGAAATACCTGACATCCAAAATGGCTTGCTCAGTCTGACATCAAATACCTGAAATACCTGACATCATCTGAATGGCTTGCTCAGTCTGACATCAAATACCTGAAATACCTGACATCCAAATGGCTTGCTCAGTCTGACATCAAATACTTGAAATACCTGACATCATCTGAATGGCTTGCTCAGTCTGACATCAAATACCTGAAATGCCTAACATCTAAATGGCTTGCTCAGTCTGACATAAAATACCTGAAATACCTGACATCCAAATGGCTTGCTCAGTCTGACATCAAATACCTGAAATACCTGACATCCAAATGGCTTGCTCAGTCTGACATCAAATACTTGAAATACCTGACATCCAAATGGCTTGCTCAGTCTGACATCAAATACTTTAAATACCTGACATCATCTGAATGGTTTGTTTAGTCTGACATCAAAATACCTGAAATACCTGACATCCAAATGGCTTGCTCAGTCTGACATCAAATACCTGAAATACCTGACATCCAAATGGCTTGCTCAGTCTGATGTACAGCCTTCTCTTGACAGTATCTTCCATTGAGTTTACTGAAGAGTGGGTTATACACATTTGTAACAGTAAAGCCACCTTAAACATCCTCAGAGCCTTAATAACATCTCAATTTCACATTAGTAAATTTCATGCACTTGTACAAAATTACATTCTTTATGGGCTCTTAGTCACAAAACATCATGTAAAAATGGAATCAAATTCCCTATTAGCTGATTGTGGATTTGCAGATTTTAACATGTCATACCATATGCAATGTTTGTCCAATCAGACAGCATGCTTGATTTGCAGATGTGTAGGAAAAAAATTTGGAGTTGAAAGTTTAAATACAGCTCTACTATCCTTGAAAATTACAAATATCTGTATGGTATGTTAGCTCACTGGGTTCATTTTGAAGCAATACCTACAGAAGATATTATGTAATTTTCATACATAAAGCCTGTCTATAATATACACTCAAGGGACAAAACAAATTTGTCTTTTGTGGACAGGTGCCCTTCATGTAGAGGTTAAATGTTAGTGAAAATAATAGGGGTTTTTAATGATTGTCCTTAATGAGGGCTGATTATAAATAATAGGGATTTTGAATGATTGTCCTTAATGAGGGCTGATTATAAATAATAGGGATTTTGAATGATTGTGCTTAATGAGGGCTGATTATAAATAATAGGGATTTTGAATGATTGTGCTTAATGAGGGCTGATTATAAATAATAGGGGTTTTGAATGATTGTCCTTAATGAGGGCTGATTATAAATATTAGGGATTTTGAATGATTGTCCTTAATGAAGGCTGATCATAAATAATAGGGATTTTGAATGATTGTCCTTAATGAGGGCTGATTATAAATAATAGGGATTTTGAATGATTGTCCTTAATGAGGGCCGATTATAAATAATAGGGATTTTGAATGATTGTCCTTAATGAGGGCTGATTATATGGAGGAGTCTTCTAAGGTAGACACCTTCACTGTATGAGAAATTATCTTTGTATAAAGCATTTTTGTGTCATCTTTACACCATTTTAAACAAGAACAGAGGATTACACTGGCAATATGTAGGACAACACTGTAGTGTAATACAAATCCATATGTTTAATTACAAACAATACTAGCATTAGTAAGGTGAGACACAATGTCACTTTTTTGGCAGCAGCACAAAAAAGTTCAAAGATTAATGGTAATGTTGTGTGTCGAAGTTTTTGCAAGTAAGATACGGTGGTAGTAGATGAAAACAGATGATACATGTGAGACACTGGATTCCAGAGAACAATTGTCTGCATGTGAATTACTAGAAAGTCAAATCATGGATTACAATTTAACCATTGACACTTTCATTTATATAAAGGATCTTATTTTTGTGCGCTTTTCAAAAGAAATTTTTGTAACATTTTGAATAATTTTCAATCATCTGCTAGGCTTGCAAAAACATTAAATTGTTTAGAGTTTCCTAAATTGTATTTGAACTGAGCACAAATTCAATACCTCGTTACAAAAATCACTGAATTCATTTAAATTGGTGTGCAGTTGTCGAATAACTTAGGTAAATCTGGATGTCTTGTATGTTAAGCCTTTGCATTACATAATATCACAAGTCGTGAGATGATATTAAACATGATATAAAAAAAACTTTCCTTGGATGACATGTCATGTGATTTGAGCTTTCCTTGGATGACATGTCATGTGATTTGAGGTAATTTATCATAATTTACTAATGTGAAGTCATTGACTTTCATGTGAGGTCATAACCTATTTTTGTGGCATCATGCAGCTAATGTGGCATTTTTACTATCCTGAAACAAGTTAAATTTGATAGTTTTGCACTAAATTATGTAATAAAACAAGTACAGATGTTTGGATTTTCTCAACCAACAAACCCTTCACACTGACCTCAGCTTCATGTTGGTCAATATGAGGTTTACTGTTCATAAAACTTCACACTGACCTCAGCTTTATGTTGGTCAATATGAGGTTTACTGTTCATAAAACTTCACACTGACCTCAGCTTCATGTTGGTCAATATGAGGTTTACTGTTCATAAAACTTCACACTGACCACAGCTTCATGTTGGTCAATATGAGGTTTACTGTTCATAAAACTTCACACTGACCACAGCTTCATGTTGGTCAATATGAGGTTTACTGTTCATAAAACTTCACAATGACCACAGATTCATGTTGGTCAATATGAGGTTTACTGTTCATAAAACTTCACATTGACCTCAACAATGGCACGTAACTGTGTATTATCACTACTGTGTTATTCAAGTTAATATATCCATCTTATAACTTTTATGAGATGGTCTGTTGTGTGTTGTCATCTGTCCGTCATCTGTTGTCTGACTTCCATCCGTCCATTAGCACAAGTCTGTTATAGCTACTCCTCCTAAACTAGTTGGAGGATTGCCTTGAAACTTTACACAAACATTCATCCCATGGTCTAGTTGGTCCTAAATGAAAATGGTGGTGCTCGGACATTCAATATTGCTGCCACAGTGGCCATCTTGAAAATCTTGTTATCGCTATTCCTCCTGAATGGATGGTCATATGAACAGAGGGTTTTCACTAAAAGACTTCTTATGTACTGTACTATATAGCTGGTCCTAAATCAAAATGGTGTCAATCTGATGTCCAATATGGTAGCCATCTTGAAAATATTGTTTTCACTACTCCTTCTCAGTGGATGGTCATATCAACACGGGGTTTTCACTAAAAGATTTCTTATGATGTCTAGTTGGTCCTAAACGAAAATATGGTGCCGATCTGACATCCAATATGCCCACCATCTTGAAAATCTTATCACTATTCCTCTTGAATGGATGGCCATATCAGCATGTGGTTTTCACTAAAAGACTTCCTATGATCTAGTTGGTCCTAAATAAAAATGATGCCAATCTGACATCCAATATGGCACCATGGCAGCCATTTTAGAAATCTTGTTATCACAACTCTACTTGAACAGAAAGTCATATTGATGTGGGTTTTCATAAGAAGACTTCTTACGATGTACAGTTGGTCTTAAATGAAAATGTTGTTGTTCTGATGTCCAGTATGGCTGCCACAGCAGCCATCTTGAAAATATTGTTATTGCTCCTCCTGAATGGAAAGTCATATCTTGAAAATATTCTTATCTCTACTCCTCGCCAAATGGATGGCTATATCAATATGGGGTTTTCAGTAATATTCTTATGATACCTAGTTCGTCCTAAATGAAAATGGTGCCAGTTTTACATCCAATATGGCTGCCACAACAAATGTCTTAAAATCTTGTTGTCACTACTCCCCCTGAATTTAATGATCATTATCACATGGGTTTTCACTAAAAGACTTCTAATGATGTCCACCTTGTCCTAAATGAAAATAGTGCCAAGCTAATATCCATTATGTGTACCACAGCAGCTAATTTGAAAATCTTCTTATCACTGAAGATTATCAGAGATGGTTTCAACACTGGACAGTTAAAAGGAAGAAATGGTCATATCTTGAATTCCTGGAAATTCTTTTTGCCAAGTAGAGCATCAGTCCCTTAAAGGGATTCTTGTTTTATATGTAACATGCATAATAACATGTCATGATATCATGCAAGGCAAAGGCATAATGATCAAGATATCTGAATGTTTTTCAAAGTAATTTTTTATACTCTTCTGTGCTTTTGTCAAACAAAATCTATTTTTACATGTGTTAGAGGATATAGATTTTTTATTAGAAGATATAAGGAAATAGTTCGCAAGTGGCAACATATCATTGTGTATACCTCTATATATATACTCAGTGTTGGCATATTTTAAGAACTGTTCATTTTGATGGTGAGAGAGAGAGAGAGAAAGAGAGAAGAAGAAAAGTGAATTAGGCCTCAATATGGAAATATACTATACGTATGTACAGATATATTTTCAAAATGGGAAAAGATGGTAGTTCCAGAAGTGATATTGCCACTGTGACAATATCAATTTTTCTCATGCTGATACATGTTAATGTTTTATTCTGAAATGTATAATAAACAAAATCTAGTTTTGTGCTCATTCCAAATGAAATTATGAAACTCATCGAATAATATGAAGGTTTGCAAATGATAGAAATAATCAAAGTAATTCTGTAATTTCATTTGAAATAAGCACTTCATGCATGACATGTATTCGGATTCTCTCGTTATTCCTTACTCACTGCAGAAACAAGGAGTTTAAAATGCACATACTGACCACTCATTTCTCACTGGACTCGAATAAATTTCTACAAGTAATCTTACAACAGATGATGGACACTATTAATAAGCAAGGGTTCCATGGAATCAAACATATTGCCTTAGAACTGTGTAGTGATGTACCCTCACTGTACCTGATTTGGAAACACTTCAACATGAAACTTTAGCACAGAATCTTACAGCCGGTGATGTTGTTGCCCCTATAAAACTGACATCTATATCTCGCCATCTGCTAACCTTCGAAAGACAAAAATAAGAGAAAGCAATAACAGAAAGAAACTTTTTCTTTTCAAATGTACTTTATTACAGTACTGAAATAGGCAGTCTTAACCTCAGGTGTAACAATCAGAGAATAAAATGAATTTTTTTCTTAACAAGAAGAGACGATTTTAGGAATATATATTACAAGTTGTGCATAGTGAAATGTAATATGAAACTGTACACAGACCTTTTTTTAAAGACACTAAAAAATCCACAAGGGTTTGAAATGCAAACCAGAGGTGTGTTTCCAAAACATGTATGCCCAAATGAAAAAAAAAAAAAAAAAACATTACAAGTCCAAAATGTCATAAAGAACCAAGAATATTTGCAAAATTTGTTTCATGGGAACAAAAATCTAATGAGGTCATCTAAATATTCACATCAAGAGGTCTTCCAAATTACATACCATGAGGTCTTCAAAATTACATATCAAGAGGACTTCCAAATTACATATCAAGAGTCCTTCCAAAATTACATATCAAGAGTCCTTCCAAATTACATATCACGTCCTTCCAAATTACATATAGAGTCCTTCCAAATTACATATCAGGAGGTTTTCCAAATTATATATCAAGATGCCTTTCAAATTACATATCACATGGCCTTCCAAATTTTATTTGCAAAGATCATGCAGTTTCTTTATAATTGTGTTAACAAGATTTTCACCAAATAAACTGATGTAATATACAAATACTGCTTACATTGTGTCAAAACTAATCAGATCATATACATAAGCATATAAACATACTTCTCCCGTTTCATTTGCCTAGGTTGAGCAGTTCCTGTGTAATCATACATTGTACTAACAAGTTTTTACTGAGAGAAAAAAAATCAAAATTGAAAAAGTAAAACAAAAATAATTAAAAAGAATTTTAAAAATGCATTACTCATTCCAATTGCATGAAAATTTTGCCAGAACATCTGCATGTGGATAGAAACATGCCTATCAAATTCAATTTGTCCATGTCAAGTGGTTTTGTGTGATTGTGTTAATGAGCTAGGACAGATAAATGGACATACAGGACCAAATAAAAATGACCCCGTCTGCTTTTTCATAGATGGCATGAACAAACAGATCCTACATGTCCTGTTTGCTACAGAATAAACCTGTATATGATTCCATTTTAATTACAAAATTAAAGGTTCTCATAGACCTAAATCAACCATTTTTTTTATTTTAGAAGCATCAACAAATTAAATTATAATCAACTGAGAGTAGTCCCGGTAGTCATTTTTTTTTTCTCTCCATGCAATGAATTTGTCAATAATAACTAAACTCCTCTGACAATCCAATTATTAGCATGTAAGTAACATGTATCTCAACAGAGAACAGTGTGTTGAGGATTCAAACCTTTTTGAAAATCAAGGTTCTGAGAATCCGGATGGCTTGGAGAGTTGGGGTAATGTGGTATATTAAACCAGGATCAATTGGATGAACATAAATGGCAAAATATTCATAATCATGTTCTTTTTCTATGATCATAAGCAAATACCCAACATACATCTAAATACATGTAATCTGAAATATTAATTTTTTTAACTTTTCTTCTTTTTTATTTCTAAAGAGAGAATTGATAAAAAAAATTATACAATGTTTTCAGAGAAAATGAGCAATTTCTGTATAGTGGTTTTACTCTACTAGCCTTGCAGGGCCAAAAGGTCAATAGAGGTAAATAAAGTGAATTTTTATTTGAAAAACAGACTATCTTTTACGTGTTGACAATATGTCATAGCTTTGGTGGGACTGAAATCCTTCAAGCCATTTACCCTTGTGTAATGCACACCCAATAATGAACAACACACCCAGTGCTTATCACCGTTTTGACACTAATAATCTTCTAGTCTGCTCAACAAAAATGCGAAATAGCTGACCCTTGTGACCAGTTACAACTTATGAAAAGTAAATCTGGAGGACCAGTAAATGTTCTGAAGGAACAGAAACTTTGTAAAGTTGATGGTTCTTCATGCCATAGAGAAATTTAGGGAAAGGGGGAACACTTCCAAGGTCTGTGGTCACAAAAAAGCACCAGTACATCAGGATCTATGCTTTTTGTTCTTATAATCTCAGGCAACAGAAGATCTGGGTCTATACAACAGAAAATCATGGTCTATGCTCTTCAGAATTAAGTGCACATTATACACATATAAACAAAAAAAAGAAATGCTGACATCAATGATAAAAAAAACTGAAGTTGCTTTAAAAGAAAAAAAGTTGGCTAAATAAAAGCAACTTAAGCAGTATTTAAGTTTAACAATTAACAAAGAGAAAACATCTAAAAGTTTATATCTTTATTAAGCTTAGAACTCAAGGTTAACATTTTTCTAAGAATTCAGCACCATGAAAATGTTTCTGATATTCCAACCAGTTTATTATACTCAAACATTTTCCACCATGTACTGAACATCCAAGTTTGCCTTTCCTCGATTTATTCTCATACGAGATACTTTGAAGACTCTTGCAATTTGGACATCAACTATTATGATTACAAATGTGCCACTACGAACAACACATACCCAGAACTGTTGTCACATGATGTGCCTGCAGATCCGGGTCCACATGATTCAGTTACATGTTATATCGAAATATGGTATGATGATGCCAGATTTGTACAAATCTGGCAAATTTCAGACAGAAAGGCATTTGTCTATCAAAACAAATGAACCACACAAAGCAGGCACAATTCAGTTTTAAAATGTCATTTACTGAATAGCACGTTATTTTTGCAGGGGTTCTATTTTTATTTTTGCCACATTTACAATCAATCAATCTTATACAAAAATAAAACATTTTTTTTTTACAAATATTATGATAAAACCAAAAGAATACAGGCCTCCCAGCCACATTTTTCAAAATTATAGGGATTTTATAGGGCACTAATTATCAAAAATATAGAGAAAAATATCGCAGTGTTGCATCCAGGGTTTTGCAATAGAAGGGGAGCTGTTCCTCTCTGTTCCAAATTTGATGGGGGGTGGGGGTGGGCAGTAAATTTTTAAGGTGACTTACAAATACTTGTTCTTCCTCAGAATTTTAAGATATTGCCACTATCCTGACTTTTAGCAAAGAAGTAATCTGACTCGTGCCTATTCATGAATACAAACTGACACGATATGAATCATTGCTTCCCAAATGAACTGTGCTCAGATTGCAATTGTAAAGATTGGCACAAAGGTATTTAATATGTACATGAGCATAGCTATTTTTGTGCAATTTTCCCTGCTGTTTTGGTATGTTTTTTAAGAATACATGAATTGTGTATTAATCCTGAAGTCTCGATGCAACACTGATACAGAATTTTATTGGGAAATCATAAAAATACCTACATGCTTATATTACCAATTATATACCCATATTTGTAAGCACTTGAAGACAAATTAGCCAATATTAATAAGAAAAGGCATTTAAATAATAATTTAAATATGTATTATATTTCATCATGAAGTAATATACATGTCCAGAGTACATTCATCAATTATAAATCATTCTATGTCCTTTTTAATTCTTTTTCTGAAGAAAAAAAATAGCTTTGTAAGAAAAAACTGATGTACTTTTACTACACAAACATGTGGTTACTATTCAGATTTTGGAAAAAATAGAGGAAAAAACAATTTGTGGATTTTCAAGGGATTTATATAAAATATAGGGAGACCTGATTATGTCTGCAGGACAGCGATGCAAAATTAGATCACTGTGAAAATGATCTATGATTGGAAATGCAAAATTTGGTACTGCAAAAAAAACTCACTACACAGTATCATTAGTCTTTAATGTCCACTCTCTCAAAGTCTGCTTTAAATGCATATTATCTAGAACTGAACTGAACATAGCAACTTGTCCAGTAAATATTTTAACAAGATTCAAATGAATAAGTCTAAAAAAACAAGTAGATTTGTGATTGTAAAACATGTATACCCCCATTGAAGCTCCTTCTCAAAAAGTCTTAGACCAAATAGTTATAAAGACTGACAAAGCTCGCAAAATATTTAAATGGCATAAAGTCTAATCAGGCCCTCTAGATCTGCATTTTAACATTGTACACAAAATCCTTCTGTCTAGCTAAAGTTTTTTCTTCATAAATCTTGCTAATAACAATGCCACCAAAACAGCATGTAATCCATCTAAATCTTCACAGGAACATGGTTATAATGTTAATAGGTCAACATTAAGTGCTTTTTGCATGAACATGCTAATAAGCTGTCCCGGGATGTATGGAAGCATACCTGCCAACCTTTTGGAAATGAAAAATCAGAATGCAGGCTTGGTGTGTGTATGTGTGTGTGCAAACCCAGAAGACCCCCTAGTTGAAATGAAATTTAGCATTTCGAATGCTGAAAAATGTCATTTTCTCATTGCTCTCCACTGCCTTTCTGTATGACAAGTGTTTTTTGGAGCTCAATAGTTTTCTTGTATCAGTTACTCCTCCATAGCAAATGGCTATATATCCACCCTATAAACCTTGCAAATAACTTAACTCTCGCCAGAATGGTTTATAACATGCAGAAACATACTAGCATTATCACTGCAGCACTTCTGCTTAACTTTAGCCATGACACACTTCTTGGTCTTCCATGAAGTGTCCTATTTGCTTCATTATCTGCCAGTGACATGATTATCAGAGAATAATCCAAGTTAAACACATCATAATTTATCATTTGGCTGGTCATGTTCAAGGTAAAACATAAGTCACATGACATTCAGCACATCTATTTCAAGCAAGCAAGAGGAAGATATGATGGTTAATATGGCTGCACCCAAGAAAATAAACACAACTTGACTGAATGATCGTTTCTTATTTTGCTTTAATTGAAACCGATATGATATGGTGCAAACTCAGAATTTCTTGTTTCAAATTCAGAGTTTGTAATACTGGATTGATAACTGGAATGATTCTGTCTGAATCTGAATGGTTGGCAGATATGTGGAAGGATGACTTGGTTTGCTGTTTTATGGGACAGCAATGCATGAAGGCTACTTTGTGCAGAGAAAAGCCGAGTAAAGTGCCTTGCTGAGGGACACACAACTATTGCTGATCCAAAGGTGGGAGTTGAATCTGCATTCTTCTGGTCGTGAGTTCAATGCCTTAACCAATTAGCCACTGCGGATCACGACATGATGGATAGGAGCAAATCGAGATACTCCACTTCACCTTGCAGCAGGAAATAAATACAACAATTAAATGAAATACTGATTAAGCAAGGCATCAGTTTCAACTACTTTAGGTTTAGGATTAGCACCAAATAATCACAAAATGTGTTATACGTGTTGAAGTTGTTCATAATAAAAGTATTGTTCACCAATAATATTTACACAAAATACACATATGCAGTAAAGTTTAAATATTAAAATGTGAAGTCACCATTAAGACATGAACACATCTGCACAATCATGTTACAAAATTACATAGGTTAATCAAATATGTACAAATACAAAGATAAGATCCAAAACCTCAGACAAGTCTTCATGATTCTCTTTACATATGCATGTACATAATAAGTTCCCTAAACATATTTCATACATGCATGTTCTACATCAAGAAGAAACTCAACAGACTGGCAACAAACTTACTTATGCATGCTAAAATGATTTCATTGATGGTTGTTATGGAATATGTAAATTCCAATTAACAGAAATGCAAGTAGTATACAGAAAACATTCTGTATCATTAAACGAAAGGTCAGGAACTCAAAAACAATATTTACATCCCACTATGAAAGTTTCCTGCCTGTACCAAAAGGATTATTTAACACAAAATTATGAGTTGGAACAGCAAATTAAAGAAGGACACAAAGATATTACACACAAGCTCCAAAAAAGTTCAAATACATATGTACAATTTAACTGAAAATTATGCAAATCTTATGAGTGACAGTTCAACGAGATCATTTGATTAACATCATCATCAATGTTGTCTTTTAACATATGAAATCACCCTTTCTCTGTCTCCCTTTCTCAGACACACACATATATATACTGTCCATTTCATCTCAATGTTTTCTACTCTACTAATTTCTTCATGAACACAAGTCTATACGTAAAAAGCATATTATATGCTGAGAAATAGCAAGTAACTAAGTATAAACAACACGGACCCAGATCTGGCATTGCAGAAAGTACCGTAAGCTCAGGGTCTGCATTGTTTATTCTCCTTAGGATTTGAAGAGAATAGCAGAGAGCCATAGACCCTGATCTGCCAGTACATTATAGAATGGAAAATCTGCTGTCTACTGCTTGGGATATGTTATACACATATTAAGGATGATTGCTTATGAAATGTAGAATGAGCAAACTTTTTGATAAAATGATACTTTTTTATATAGCTAAGGGTCCACACAATCCAAAACCACTTCAAAATTTATAGGTTTGTGTGCATTTTCTTGCAGTACTCCTAGTTGAATATCTATCTCCAAATAAGGGTTACCACATAAAGAGTATGGGGGAAAAAAAACTCTGTCACCTATTGTCCACAAAATAATAGCTGAAATGAGGATTTAAATATTTATTATATCTGCACAGGTTGAAGATCACAGATCCCTCTTATCAAATACACAAAGAAAGGAGTATGTTGGTTGGTGAATTTTTCTGTAAGACATTGATTGAGATTACTTCAGTTTTCTGCAACAATTTACAGCAACCCATAATCGCTATCGATTTCCAAAGATCTTGTATACTTTCTGCTGACTTTATCATTTTCTTTCACAGGGCTGTTATTGCAATTATTAAAATTGTGTGGAAATTTTTATTTAGCATTACCTTATAAAAGAGAAAAGTTGCAATCATTTTATGCATAATCTCTCTCCGAGTTTACAGCAATATGAAGCATCTAGGTAAAAAAATGATGTTATATCGATTACATCATATTGCAATGATCACGTCATTTTAAACTGAACAGTAAGCACTGATTTTACACATTCTTAATCCAGCATTAGAACTTCTAATTGAATGACAATACTTTGTACATAACCTGGAGGTAAATTTCACTGTCGTGTCTACAGCATACAACAATTAAAATCAACAATTCTCTTTTTATAATATCTTATAAGTAAATAAATTTTACACTTCTAAAATGCACATTTTTTTATAAACATTTATTGGCTCAGCAGAAACCTGTGTTACTCTTTCTAAAATACTGAAATATCTGAATAACTTTATAATCATTTCTTGAAATCAAACAGTTGCATGTCATTATAACATTTTTGAAAGTCACTAGAATTCTAAAGGAAAAGAGTCAATATTAAAATTTGCATATAACAGGGTAGAAGACATGGTAAAATCTACAATTTGATCGTGCAAGATTTCACCATCTGACCAACATTATGAATATTTTATCAAAAAGGTACAAAAACATGACATAGTGGTATGCTTTTTCTAGGAGCCATCCTCAACTTCACCTGTATAATATTCAATAATATAATCATAAAGTATCTAATAACAATATAATTTTCTCTTGATTACTTGTTTTCTGTCCTATACAAAAAATATGGACCTTCCATGGTGCTCTAAAAAAATAAAGTGCTGAAAGTTGAACTTTTTATTAATTCCAAGATTTTAACAAATTAACTCCCACACTAAAGTACTCAAATGATCACAGACCCTTTCAAACTCAGTATTTGCAAATCAATGCAAATCACAACCAATTTTTGTTTCCCTAATCAAGGTTGAATTGCAGGTCATACGTAACATCTCAAAAAATAAAATCCACAGCATATATCCCCATCTCTAATATTCCATAGCTTCACAAGATCTGTCCTCAAATTTTCACACAATTTTAAAGCATTCATACTTTTATTTTCTAGATATATCAGCAGGGATTTCTCTTACAGGATGTTTACCTTAAGGGAATATGGAATGGGTAATGCTGCAGGGTATACACGCTTTAAAAGGTACATAAAATTACAGCTACAAACTTAATGAAAAGCTACAGAAATAAGAAACAGAGCATCGAGATATGTAAAATCTCTGATACACAAGGAAATTAGTACTTGTACATGTTCAACACCAGAAGATACTGTAATGTATACGCAGAAATATACAGAAAGTATCTTTCTATGCTTTATATTCACTCACTGTTAAAGAATCAGAGTCAGTACACTGTTTCAAAATCATGATCTGTATTGTTTAATCAACTGTTATAACTTAAGAGGTTCTGCGGGTATTCCTGTCTGTGCGTGTGTATATTTGTATATGAGCAAATTAACTAAAAATCCATTTGACAGAATTCAATTAAGTTAGTAAGATTTTTTAGTTTTATACAAGAAAGAAATGATTTAATTTTGGTGCTCATTTCTCAACAATTTCTACTATGAGTGAGTATTACTATCTACTTTGTATGTTCCTAGTATAGGTCATTTGGCCCATTTTAGCTTTCTTCACTATGCAATCAAAATCCAAACCAGAAACAGTCAATAAGCAAGGTGAGACTGTGTTTGGCAGGATGGAGTTGAATCCCTTGAAAGTCAATAATGTATCACTGTGGTGCAGAGAGTACATCATAGATAAATTTCTATGGAGTGATGCATATGAGAGTCATGTTTAAATCCACAGATGCCCCTTAAGCAAATCCATAAAAAAATAATTCCAAGTATTTGTGAAGAAATTAATTAGGAATAATTAGCTCATACTGATTACAAGGGTTCTGCAAGACATGGTGTTAGACATGTTAATGGTCTTGTGATGAATCAAGTTTCTACTTAAACAGGTGAGACAGGAAACTCCAGTACATCAAGGTACACATTTTATCCATATACTGCAAATTCATTTATTTTTGTAGCTATCAATTTTCGTGGTTTTGCACACAAACAAAACATTTGTCAGTATTTAAATTCATGGATATGGGATGAGTCCTTTTTTTTTCACACAGAAAGGACACTTTTTCGTTGGGTTTCTTAAATTTCATGATTTTTGTAGCAACCACATAAACTGGCACCCCATGAAAAATAGTGAATTTACAGAAATAATATTATACCAAAGTTCCAGTTGAATAAAGTTACAGATATAGAAGATATGTGACTTTCAAACACTTTGTGCAGAATATTAATATATATGATGACACTGTTGCTGCAAGAAAAAGTTATATATATGTTTTGCCATGCAGAAGCAAGACAATCACTGTGCAAATCAACTTCACTGTACATGATGTATAATACGAGATGTGTCAAAAGAAAAAATCAAATGAACATTTAACATCATAAACAAATTGCCTTCTTCAATACAATTGTTATGGCTGAACATTATGTAACGTGAAACAAACAGATCTCTTTATGAAGAATTAAAACAAGGGAGAACACTGACATTATTGATGAGGACACTTGGGATAATTTTTTTCATGCTCTACTCCATCAACTGATGAGACCATAAAACTGTTATTTAAGTAACAAATGAAACTTGAATAAATTTGATGTTATTCTGAAGAAAAAAAAGTATCCTAGCAAAATTTTTTGGAATGCTTCCGACAGGAAAGGAAAATTAGTCAAAAAATGATTTGGCAATTCTCAAGAATCATCACGCAAATTTAACTGCATAAAAAAATTCACAATAAGTATCAATTGACAACTTGCCACAGCAATATAAACTCTGAAAAATAGATAAATATCACAATAATTTCTCCAAGTTCTGCATAGCTAGTTAATATAGTCTAAACTGAAAGCTGTATGTCGAATGAAATAACATTTTATGAAGTCTAACATGCAGAATGAGAATAAGGGAAAAATCATAAAGTCAAACATTAAGTCCAAAGTCCAATTTTTTTTCTCTCACAGACTCCAAGGATTTAATGTCTCAATTTAAAAACATGGTAACTCTCTAGACCTTTTTGATTTCATGATCCCAACTGTTATTTTGATGTTCTAAATCGACTTGAAAGTCCATATGCAAAGTCTGACCAACAGTGCACTGATGCAAAGGTTAGATAACAGCCATTTTACACGAAAGGAACAGGTTGCATTATTGTGAATGATCCCACCAAAACTCAAAATTAGGTACAAAATTTCAGGTGAATGTGTCTGTCTCTCACTGATTATAGCTCTCTTTCATTATAGTGCCCTTTGTTACAATAGTGCCCTCTGTTACAATGACATTCCAGATAATATGCTGTTGACCATTGGATTCCTTTTTAAGAATTTTTAAAATAAAGAAATGGACGTCCACTTTCACTTATACAAGAGAATAAATTTGTATGAAACTATGTTATTTAGGTTTGGCATCTGCAAAACTTGTTACTAGTCTGTTTTTGACTCTTATTAGCTATTATTGCATTTGGCTGGTGTTAAATATTGTATTTCGTAATGACCTGTAAAACACCTGAAATTGACATTTTTACTGTACCAGGTCAGCATATATCGATAATCATGTGTAGAACACATGAAATTGCCATTAGTACAAATCAAAATGTACAAGGTCAGCTAATAGAACCATACATCCATAATCATGTGTAGCACCCTGAAATTGCCATCAGTACAAATCAACCGTGCCAGGTCAACTAATAGAGCCATACATCCATAAGCATGTGTAGAACACCTGAAATTGCTATCAGTACAAATCAAATGTACCAGGTCAGCTAATACAGCCATACATCCATAATCATGTGTAGAACACCTGAAATTGCTATCAGTACAAATCAAATGTACCAGGTCAGCTAATAGAGCCATACATCTGTAATCATGTGTAGAACACCTAAAATTGCTATCAGTACAAATCAAATGGACCAGGTCAGCTAATAGAGCCATACATCCATAATCATGTGTAGAACAAATGAAATTGCCATTAGTACAAATCAAACGTACCAGGTCAGCTACTAGAGCCATACATCCATAATCATGTGTAGAACAAATGAAATTGCTATCAGTACAAATCAAATGTACCAGGTCAGCTAACAGAGCCATACATCGGTAATCATGTGTAGAACACCTGAAATTGCTATCAGTACAAATCAAATGTACCAGGTCAGCTAATAGAGCCATACATCCATAATCATGTGTAGAACACTTGAAATTGCCATTGGTATAAATCAAATGTGCCAGGTCAGCTAATACAGCTGTACATCCATAACATGCTGATCACATTACTAATTCTGAGTTTGCATTAGATAGTCCTCCATGAGACCTGATGCAGTCCATCTTGTATGCACCACTGTCTATTAGGTAAGAATCTCTTTAATTACTTTTCCTTACCTTCAGCACCAAAAAGACAAGAGATCAAAAAAATGTATATGGCCATCGTGTATAATCCAATCACTAGAGAGAAAGTGGTGTTATTTTTTCCCCATGTATATAAAAAAAAAAAAAAATCTGTCAGCCCTTAAGTAACATTAATTCTACATGCAGACCATCAGTACATGTAAACTGCCAGTGGCAGACACGCTATAGAGGCTGTTGGTAAGTAGGCACCTTGCCAGTCTGCTATAAGTAGTAAAATATACTACCTGTACCTCATTAGCATCCAGTACTGGAAGCAAAACAAAGCTAAAGGGGTCAGCTTGGTTCATTGTTTCAGTGACATGAAAACTGCCCTACATTGAAGAAATCCCTGGAGATTCCTAATCTCATCAAGACTCAACAAGGTATAAATGAGATTCATGCCTGGGTTCACAACTGATTAAGCACTATTTTTGAAGGAAAGAAGCAGATGGAAATCGTAATGTTTTCTGAGTAAATATCAACCAAAATGAGCTTTCACAGAATTAAGTCAGAGGGGATAGAAGAGTAGACATGTATAAATGTTTGCATATACTTGGGCACAAATAGGGGTAACAATGTATACTCTTCTGAAAATATAACCGGGATGCTTGACAGAAAGAAAACATTAAATTAGGTGTCTGTGCCTTGTTTTTGTAACATTCTGTTGCAAGTACGAATGTTGGAGAAATTTCAAAAATAAAATCAAATATGGAATTCTCACTACAAATGAAACAATGTAAATATTTACAATTTAAATGAGTAGGTCATTCAAAAGTGGTAAAACTACCATGCAGAATACAACGAATTCATTTATTTTCGTGGCTATGAATTTTCACAGTTTTGCAAAGAATGACACTTATGTCAGCACTTAAGTTCATAGATTAAGGAAAAGGTCCTATTGTTTTCACATAAGGACCATTGTTCATATGGTCTTTAATTTGTGACTGATACAAACCACAAAATCCATTAAAATTGAAACCCACAAAAATAGTGAATTCAGTTTTTCTTGACCAAATTTTGACTAGTTCAATAAGTTCTGCCCAATACATAACCAGTTGCCATTTGTAAAGGATCATGCACCTATCTAAAGTCATGCCCTATATGTTCTCACAAACACTCATTCTTGTTTGTCACTGATTCTGATTCATCTCCGACCCTTTAACTTCTCAATGATATTGCACAACTTCAAGACTGGCCCCAACTTGAGTCCCATGTACTTCATCATCATGTCACTGTTCAGAAGAAGGAATGCTTTGCCATCAATCTCCTGGAAAACAAAAAGATGATCAATGAGAGACAAAATGAACATCTGTGTCAGGCTAGAATATGAGAAAGGCTACTTCCCATTGAACAAATGCATGAAATCTTACAGAAATATGTCTTTGATTTTAAGTACAAGCCCAGAACCAACATGATTTTGATAAAGAACAAATCAGAAATATAATAATTAGAAAAACCTTTTTATTTAAAACCATGAAACGGTGGTATTTTACCCTTACATCAATCCCAAAAACTGTCTGCCTTAAACAGCCAAACAACTGATGAAAATTTTAAATTCCATAACACAGTTAAATTTCTCTACAGTCAGAGTTTTTACTCAATTTTCACTGTTAATCACAAGTTCTACTGAATTATATATTAACACTTTCTCAAGCAACAAGAGACACCATTTTGCTGAGCCTAGCTTTGATTTAGCTTTACAAGACATACATAAAAGGAAACTAAAAAGACAACCCTAACATTTAGCTTAATCTACAAAACTTTAACATGGAGCTTATTTTAGGGTGTGGATGATTGGATGCATGTAAGGATGGACATGCAACTGGATGCCAAAGAGATTGGTATGTTCAGTTTTCAATGAGGCAGGCTCAACAAAAAAGATCTTATACAACTGGATGCCAAAGAGATTGGTATGTTCAGTTTTGAACAAGGCAGGCTCAACAAAAAAGATATTATACAACTGGATGCCAAAGAGATTGGTATGTTCAGTTTTTAACAAGGCAGGCTCAACAAAAAAGATCTTATACAACTGGATGCCAAAGAGATTGGTATGTTCAGTTTTGAACAAGGCAGTCTCAACAAAAAAGATCTTATACAACTGGATGCCAAAGAGATTGGTATGTTCAGTTTTGAACAAGGCAGGCTCAACAAAAAAGATCTTATACAACTGGATGCCAAAGAGATTGGTATGTTCAGTTTTGAACAAGGCAGGCTCAACAAAAAAGATCATATAGAACTGGATGCCAAAGAGATTGGTATGTTCAGTTTTTAACAAGGCAGGCTCAACAAAAAAGATCTTATACAACTGGATGCCAAAGAGATTGGTATGTTCAGTTTTTAATGAGGCAGGCTCAACAAAAAAGATCTTATACAACTGGATGCCAAAGAGATTGGTATGTTCAGTTTTGAACAAGGCAGGCTCAACAAAAAAGATCTTATACAACTGGATGCCAAAGAGATTGGTATGTTCAGTTTTGAACAAGGCAGACTCAACAAAAAAGATCTTATACAACTGGATGCCAAAGAGATTGGTATGTTCAGTTTGGAACAAGGCAGGCTCAACAAAAAGATCTTATACAACTGGATGCCAAAGAGATTGGTATGTTCAGTTTTGAACAAGGCAGGCTCAACAAAAAAGATCTTATACAACTGGATGCCAAAGAGATTGGTATGTTCAGTTTTTAACAAGGCAGGCTCAACAAAAAAGATCTTATACAACTGGATGCCAAAGAGATTGGTATGTTCAGTTTTGAACAAGGCAGGCTCAACAAAAAAGATCTTATACAACTGGATGCCAAAGAGACTGGTATGTTCAGTTTGAACAAGGCAGGCTCAACAAAAAAGATCTTATATAAAGAAAAATTTATATTACAGCAGAATATAATCAATGATTACATAGCTCATCTCTACTGTTACTACTCTCCAGTAGCCATTGTAAACATTATTATGCAGGATATAAATTCAGACTCTAAATGAAGATCTTTTTTGCAATATTTTATCTTTACATTAGAACTTTGTAATCATTTCAGAATTTAAAATGTCAACTTTTTAATTGGCACTATATAGCCTGTATTGTGCTGACATATTGTGAAACTACATACCTACCTACTAACCTACACACCTACTTACCCACCTAACTACTTACTAACTGTGACAGGGCATAAATGACATAAAACAAAAAAAAAGAACATTCTTTTATATAATAACAAAGTAGAGGTACTATAATGAGATGATAAGAAACTGAGATTAATGTTGTTTTTGTATTATCTTTTTTTTTTAAGACATTGTTCTTAAAATCTGCTTGACCAGCGATCATAAGTTTCCACCCCTATAAACCAGATTTTGAAAGTTGCAGGCTTTGAGTAACTTGGGAGTGACAGCCAACAGTACATAGTTCAAGTATCAATAATTACCTTGATTAACCACTACAGGTGAGGCTACACATGAAAAACATGCAGCATGCAGACCACTAGGGGTGAAATGATTCATCGATACATTTGCCATATCGATACACATATTGATAAGAGGTGAAGAATCGATACAAAACGATACTTACCCATTAGAAGTTACTTAATCTTCAGTAGTCATGAATAATTATTAGTGGTTTGCCTTTTTATTCTTTAAACTGAGAATTTATCTGAGATGGCTGTCGCAGGCACAGGCACTAATGTTTGTCAGTACAAAAGAAAAAGAAAACTGTTGAAAACACCCACTAACCTTTTTCAAATTAACGCAAGGTTAGTGATTCAAAATGTCTTTCCCCCCTTTCTCCGATTACATGCTAATTATTTTATCCCCTCAGCATGTTCAGCCACTGATAATAAATATCAACGTAAAGGAGACTTTCCAAATTTGTTCCCCATGTATGATTGAAGTACTTTACTGATCATTTAATAACCACTTTTACATGAAGTTTCTCTGTTGCTTCGTATCGTGTCTATATGGATCAAATTTAAAAGCTTCACTTCCAGTGTGTCACACAGTAAAATATGTTACATTAAATTCTGATTGGTGGTTATTGTTTGTTGCAGTACAGGGTAAAAAAAAAACAATCAGAACTGACTGCAGTTTATTCACACACCGGAAGTATATGAACAGATTCTAAATCTATGTCTGTCTGTAATCTGCATACTAGAAATACAACCAATATGTCAACACATATAAAACAGCACAACCCTACCACTGACAAACCTTCTAAAGTTGAAAAGACCATCAAGTTGATATGTGTATTGATAATGTATCGTATCGTAGGCTGTGTATCGTGAATTGTATCAATACGCGGCACCGGTGTATCGTTTCACCCCTACAGTTCACTCACCTAATTCCTATATTGTTGGCATATACAATACACAGTTAGCATGCTGAGGGTAACATATCACAATATACAATGTATAGTCCTGAATATGGAAAGTTTACCATTGAATACATATATTAATTCCTCCTTCCAACTTCATTTATCAGAAAGGGTCTAGCATGGTTGAATCAATGTGATCATAAACACAAATAATTTACTCCTATTAGTAAAGCATACAATGTAGGTCACAGATCAGTGACCTTCTTTGGTTTTAAGGGTTTAGTAGCAACAGAGATAGATCCATATATCAACTTTCAGGACTGGAACACAAACAGCACCAAATGAATTAACTTTTAATCAAAAGCATGAAAAATAGATTACAGAGACCTCTTTTGGCAAAAAGGATGGTTGGATAGTATGTATATAACATGCCAAAAACTCATGTGGTCCTGAGCTAAATGCAAAAACATAACCAAAGCCAGCCAAAGATGAAATATAGAACACGATAAGCCTCTTTCGTTGTAAGAGTGTGGTAGTAAGCAACATGCACATCATCATAAATTTCATGATTCAACCATTAACAGTGCCTGATATATGAACATCAAAAAATTTAGCCCAAGTCAGTGAAGTGTAAAATATTGCTCATAATGACCTACTACTGAAATAAGGGTGTAAATGCATCCCCAAATTTCATGATTCTATATAGGATATGATGCACATGGCATATCTAAAACCTATGTAGTCATTAGCTAAATGCAACAATCCAGAAAAATGAGAAATATAGGTCACAGTGACCTTTTTGGTACGGGTTTAGTACTAAGAGAGATGTATACAATCATCTAATTTAATGATTAAAGCATAAAGAGTAAAACAAAACTGAACCAAAGTCAGCAAAATGTGAAATATGGGTCACAGTGACCTACTTTTAAATGTAAGGTGCAGTACTCATAAAGATGTATCCTCTCGACATGCTTTTTGATTCAAAGTATAGCAATATTATACAGTGGATAAAATACCAATGTGCTGATGACTTAAATGCAAAAACTTAAGCCAGTAAAATGTAAACTGTAGGTCACAATGACTTTCTTTTGTTATATGGAGGTATGGTACTAACGGGGATGCATATAATCACCTAGTCTGATGATTCTGGCATGAATTGTGCTTAAGACTGAATCCAAGACAGTGAAGCTGAAATATAGGTCACAGTGACCTAGTTTTGTGATTGTTATAACGGAATTTATATAAGGTGCTAAAAACCTATTAGGTTATAAGCTAAACACATTAACTTTACCTACTCTAGTAAAATGTGAAATGTAGGTCACAGTAACATCCTTTTGTGGTAAGGGTGTAGTACTACCATATTTTCATGCATATACCCGCCTCCCAAGAATATACCCCGCAAAAATTCACTAATCGTGTAAAAAATATTTAGTATACAATGCCCCTGCCTATACCCCGCACAAACACTAACATAATCTCACATGAACCGACCACGTGCCAGCTGGCATTATCATCCACTGCAACAAAAAGGGATTGATCAATACCGATGTGATGAAGATCTGGATAGACAAATGGTACAAAACATGTCCAGCTTTTCACCAAAGTTGCTATTGGTTTTGATGCCATGGCTGCACATGGTGCAAGCAAAGGTTAATGCTGGCAGCCATATTGCTGTTATTCCACACAGAATGGAATGAATGGATGACAAATGGTGAGCACACTTTCACGCAATCAATTCTTTTCATTTTGTATTTTTATTGGTGTTACTTTTAATTATGTGAAAAATAAAGAAGCTCTCGCATTGATCTATTCCCTTAAAAGATGATTGCAATTCATTTGTATTTCGATAGGTATCGCTAGAATTAACTTCATGACGTCCATTTTGTTGTGCTAGTCTTACTTCTGTTGTCATTCTGTTTAATATAAACAAACTTTTAAAAATCATTATCACACAATTATTAAAATTTATATCTGTATAAATTTTAAAAGTAGCTGATGACTGCTGATATAGCCTGTCCACTGAGATAACCCATATGGGGGAGGGGTATGCAGAATCTTGTATAACCCATGAGATACATGCATGAAAGTACGGTAATAGAGATGCATACAATCATCTAGTTTGATGATTCTAGCATAAACACAGCTTGAGAAATAAACTTAAAACACAATTTTAGCAAAGTCATTGAAGCATGAAATATAGGTCCCAGAGACCTACTTTTGTGATAAGGGTGTAGTATTCATCAAGATGCATTTTGGGTGCAAAAACCTATTTGGTCATGATCTAAATGCAAAACTTAAACTAAGCGAGTAAAATGTGAAATGTAGGTCACAGTGACATTCTTCTGTGGCAAAGGTGAGGTACTAACAGAGATGCACACAATCATCTAGCTTGATGATTCTAGCATGAAGAGAACTTGAGAAAAAAACTTAAAACAAAATTTAATGCAAGTCAGTGAAACATGAAATATAAGTCACAGTGACCTACTTTTGAGATAATTGTGTATCAAGATGCATCCCCATGTTTCATAAATCAAGGTATAACAATATATGTACAGGGTGCAAAAAACCTAGCTAGTCATGAGCTAAATGCAAAAACTTAACCTAAGCCAGTAAAATGTGAAATATAGGTCCCTGTGACCTTCCTTTGTGATTATGATGTGGTACTAATAGATACATACACTCATACAGTTTAATGATTCTATTATGATCAGAGATTAAGAAATAAACTTAGACCACAATTTTCACCGAAGTCAGTAAAATATGAAATATAGGTCAGTGACCTACATTTGTGATGAGGGTGTAGTACTCATCAAGATGCATCCCCTCATCAAGTCTCATGATTCCAGGTATAACAGTATTTATACAGTGTGCAAAATAACCTGTTCTAATTGCAAACATTTACCCAAGAATGTACAAGTAATTTATATGTACAAAGTTGGCACCCTCAGCCCCCTCCTATGGGAGTAGGTGTCTTGAAACTCACTCCAAATTGTTGCTAAGGACCTAGGAAGAAAGAATGACTGACATTCAATGAGAGTGTACATATGTAAATACTTGTATATGTGTGGATGCTGATGCCTGGGATAGTACAATAGATTACCTAAACTCCATGGAGGTGAGCTAAAACATACATAAAAAGATTTTACATACAAGTGACTTCCTTTTTGTCCAGCCCTGCCTTTATTTACCAAAGTAAAAAACAATTAAAACTGAGGTTAATCTAACCTTTAACACTCAGGTGGTAGTAGTAGTAGTAGTAGTTGTAGTAGAAGGGTTTAAAAACATGTCAGCACAAATCTGGTTATATGGTACCAATCAAAAGGAAATCTCCAAAAATGTAAATATATGTACAAATGTAACTGTTCCCCCCCCCCCAAAAAAAAAAACCCTCTAGAAAGGGACAAAGCCTCACCAAAAACACAAAGTACTAAACAATAACATTTAAAAGCAAAAATGTTAAAATTCTGTAAAAGGTGTACAAAAAAAGTAAAGATGTTAAAATTCTGTAAAAGGTATACAGAAAAAGTAAAGATGTTAAAATTCTGTAAAAGGTATACAAAAAAAATACGTTAAAATTCTGTAAAAGGTATACACAAAAAATAAAGATGTAAAAATTCTGTAAAAGATATACAAAAAAGTAAAGATGTTAAAATTCTGTAAAAGGTATAGAAAAAAATAAAGATGTTAAAATTCTGTAAATGATATACAAAAAAAGTAAAGATGTTAAAATTCTGTAAAAGGTATACAAAAAAGGTAAAGATTTTAAAATTCAAAAGAAAAGATAAAACAGTTTTTTTTGGGGGGGGGGGTAAAACTAATTTTGATGATGTAATACTTATCTGTTGCTACTGTGCAGCTGGTACTTTTCTGGGCGGAAAATACCCCAACCGTATGATGAGAATTCGTCCTCCCATTAGGGTGAACCAGAAGATTCTGGAACACCTTGCTCATGCACCCTGTCCTTCATTCTTTTTAGGATGTAGCCTAAAATAGTGGGACATCAGTGCGGGGCATGAGGGAATCTGGCAATAGCAACAGGTAAGTATTACATCATTAAAATTAGTTTTACCCCCACAAAAAACTACATTTTAATATCAGTAATACAAAACCTCTTGCTATTGCGTAGCTGAATTTGTCTGTTTGGTCAGAGGCTGATGATCCCACAACTGACCTCTAGAATAGAAGACTACAGTCAGATGGTATCAACATGGGTCACTTTTTGAGCTACGACAACTGGACCCAAGGAAAATATACCTTTGCTTTGGTGAGCCAATGAGCAAAAGTAAAAAGAGAAGGCAGTGTGAGATCGTGAAAAAGTGGCTTAATTACATTCTCCAGACCCTAATGAATTAGACAGGCCCATGAGGTAGCAATGGCTCGAACCTCATGACATTAACTTCATGAATGAAAGGTCCCTCTTAGTAAGGGACTGTTAAGCTCTCCTGATAGGAAAAGCAATCCATTTCAAACTGTGGAAGCTGAAAGACCAGCCAAACCCTTAAGGAGTAGGGGAGAGACATTTCCAACCCTTTCTTTAAGCTCTAACTGGACATAAAAGTCTCACTGAATCATCCCCAGCACAGTTACGACTGAGACTGGGGATCTCAATCGGAAGTGGTACAACTAATGGAACCTGGTTTTTGCTAATAACCTGGTTGGCAAAAGAGAGAAGCCGACTCATAATTCCACTGAACCTCATACAGCCTTGCTCTATGGATAGGCCATGAAGCTCGCTCCTTCATCACACAGACCCTAAAGGGAGCAAGAAAACAGGCTTGAGGGTAAGGTTCTTGACGAAAGCTTACCAAAAGGTTCATAGAGGTTCATAGTTAGAGACCGCAAGATGCGAGAGAGATTCCATCTAGGCATTAGTGAGCAAGACACCAGTCTTGAGCATTGTTTCTCTTAAAAAGGGAAGAGAATAATATCAGCCACTGTACTCATAGAAGGACAGCTAGGATTGACATGTTTCCTACTGCATCAATCTCCAAAGATTCTCCACTTGGCATCATAGACCTTACACATAGATCATCTCCTGGACTGAATAATGAACTTGGCAACTTGAGATCATTTGAGATGAGCCAAAGGAAAAGAAAAAAAGGGTGGAGAATTTGTGGGTTGTTGTGTGGGGGAGAAAAACTGTGCTGTGACAGGAGGTCCCTCCTCTGGGGTAATGTCCTGGGATGATTCACCAGAAGGATGAGAAGATCATTGAGCCACAATTGTTGGGGCCACAGAAGGGCTAACAAAATAAACAGAGCACCGAAGTTCTTCACTTGTGAAGTACCAGAGTACTAAAGGATTGGAAGGTGTAAGCGAACAACGATCCCACTTCAGGCTGAAAATGTCCACTGCCCAAGTCTTTTGGATGGCAACTGGGGAAACAAAAAATGGGAGCTTGTTGTTTAACCTTCAAACAAGTCCATCAATGGTGTCCCCCAATGTTGGAGCAGGGAATCTGCTATGGATTGGTGTAGAGACCATTCTGTTAGGATTATCTTCCCTTTCCTTGACAGACTATGTGCCAAAATATCTTTTTATGAGGAATGTGACTAGTTCAGAGGGTAATCCCTTCCAAGGCACCCAGCAAAAGAGGTTCCAAACCTCCACAGGGAGAAGGGGCATATGTGCCTCCTGGTCTCCTAAGGTATGCTACCAACGATGTGTCCTTGTCGGAGACCGTTATGCAGCGAACTCTTGTTTATTGACGCATCTCTGAGGGGCTAAGAATATTGCCCTAATTTCCAATTGTAGATGTGGAGGATAGATTCTTCTCAGAACACGAACCCAGAAGAATCAGTCCTTTCAGCTGAGCACCACACCCTGATTCTGATGTGTCTGCGAACTGATAGGAGTGGGGTTCGAGGGCGTGCATGGGGACTCTGGTCAAAAACCGGCCCTGATTTGTCCACCAAATCAGATGGTGGTGGAAATCACCTAGAGCATCCCGAGGGTCCTTGTGCGGTTTCCAGTTTGCCAAAAGGAGAAACTGGAGAGGGCACAAGTACAGTCTGCCTAGGGAACCATGTCCATTGCAGAGTACAAGGTCCTAAGCAGAGAAAGAAAAGGATGAGCTGACAACATGGTCATTGCTCTGAAAGCCTCCAATAGGTACAGGATCTTGCCTACTCTAGACGAAATCTTTTGATGGAGGAAGCTCCAATTCTCTAGGTTTGGAGAAAACCCAGCCTGGTCACTATGGCCCAACAGCTAGACAGATTAGACTGAGGGACTTTAACCAGCCATTGGAAATCCACCAATCATCAAAAAAAGAGGATTGGGATACATAATGACCTTAAATAGGTTAAACAACCTCTCTACTGCACCATTCTGAAGAAGGGAGTGTGCCTCTTCCTTTACTCGCACCAGACTCTACTGGTGGAAGAACATGGGGAACCTAACTAGAGAAGGGAGATCTAAAAACCAAAGCCAGAATCATCCTTTATGATAGAAAGGACCCAGCCATCAACCGTTGTGCCAGACCAAGCCTCTGAAAATAGGTCTAGCCTGGCACCTATGGGAACCAACAGAAGACAAACACCCTGCAGGAGCTGTCCTAAGGCTGTCCACCCTTGTATTACTGAAATGGGGTTGTTGCTTTGACTGGGGTTGCATGGCTTTAAAGAACTTTGCAGATGGACCCTGTGGTCGGTCAGGATGACTTTGCTTCTTGGCTGGTTCGATGGGCCAGGAGCAGATGCGAAGGACCCATGTTGCTGTTCTCTGAGATACTGAGAAACCAAGGAGGGGATGAGCCCCCCCCCGAAGACAGCTTCTGCTTCCATGGGAGCAGCCCTCAGATGTGTCCAGAACAACATCCCTGCATAAGTGGAGAAGCTCCACTGACAAGGTATAGGGAAGGATAACACATGCAAAAATGTTTTTGCCGCTGCTTGCAACAAACGATGAAGGTCAACTAACGACAGAGATTCCACCCTCAGCAGATTGAACGACGCTGCTGAAAAGTGGTCAGTATGCGAGGCTAAGGTTACTAGTGACCTAGCCTTTTGCCCTTAAGTTTCTAGTGTTAAAATGGGCATCAGGCCCAAGTCCCCATGGAAATACCCACTCAAGTCGCTTTGGAATCTAAAGTGGGAGGTTTAATTGGCCAGGAAAGGGTATGAATTATATAACTTGATGCAGAGACTAAGGGTCGACACCTAATGTCCCTCTGTTGCGGGGGTGGGTGGACTTGGGGATTGAGGGACCTGAATCCATAACTCCTGATGTGGAGTAACAGACTCTACCTGGTAGAAGGCTCAACAGGTGGGGAAAAGCGACTCTCAGGAGCATTTGGGGAAAGAAGGTTAACCCCCTCCCTCTTTTTTCACCCAAGGTTGTAAGAGGAAAATTTAGGTCTATGGCCCGCAGCATCGACCTCTCTACCAAGTGGCCAAGGTCCAGAAGGCCATGGCTGCATGCAAGAAAAGGGCCAATTGCTTCCCTGTGGAATTTAGAGGGATTACAGGAAAAGAGGGGGGGGGGAGCCTTGATTAAAAACCCCCTCATTAACTTGGCATCTGTATGCCGATTCCAAATCCCCAATGGGATGAAACTGCAGTCTGGAGAGAAGAGGGCCTCAACCTGATCCTTAGCCCAGTACCGAAGGGGCTCCAATGATTGGTGACTGGTGCCCATTGACTGGTCAAGGACCTGTTACCAGAGCCAGGTGACCTGTCAATGACCGGCACCTGGTACCCAGTGACATACCACCGGTCAGGCAACTCAGATCTGTTGGAAGACTCTTCCCAGATCTGATAAGATTTAGATCTGAGCTCTCCCCTTATCAGGTAGCTTGATCCCATTACTGACAACATGCACCAGAGACTGAAAGGGTGCTGCTCCCCCCCTTATGGGAGTGCGACTTACTTTCAGCCCTCACCAAGTTGTGGGCGAGTAGAGGGTGCTGCTCCCACCTCATGGGGGGGGGGTGAGGGGGATAGCAGCGCGACTCATTCATTGCCCTTTTGGACAAAAGAGGGTGCTGCTCCTTCCTGTTGGGACGGCGCAACTCGCTGTCTGCCCTCACAGAATGGGGAAGGTGCTGCTCCTCCCTAACTGGGGTGTGTGTGTGTGTTTGTTTGCGACTCACTCTCCACCTGTTTATAACCTCCCTTGGGAGTGGGCCCACTAACGCTAAGAGTCTCCGAAAAGACTATGGTAATCCTTCCCTGTGACCCAAGGGACCCTGAGAAGGAAAACTCGGATTTAATACTAAGGAAGACAAGGAAGGAACTCTCTTCCTTCCTTATCTATGACTAAGTTCAGCGAGGTCCCAGACTTCGCCCGACCAGAGATAGGCAAGTGGGGTGGTATCACCAACACACACCCTGCCCAGCCATTGCTGAAAGAGAATGCTGTAAGGAAGATTTATTCAAAAACTTCTATATAAGTAAATATCTAAATGTATAAATGTATTTGCGTGGACTAAGTCTAAGCTAATATGATAACAGCAAGACATCACCTTTGCAAGGTGTTGTCTCAGAGAATTGAAACAATCACTGATGTTTTAATGCAAAAAGGAAGCAATGCTAAGCTGAGAATGAATGGTGTTCAATAACTCAAAACGCAACATAAAGTGAAAAACTGGTGTGCGACCTGCCTTTCCAAGATAAAAATAGCACAAGTCACAATAAAAGAAAATGTGAAATATGAAAATTTGTTAATGTAATAAACAACAAACAGAATCAATACAAGTCAGTAGACCAAATTATTTAAGGCAATAAAACCAAGACATAATACTGAAAAATTAATAAAAAAAGATGTCCACCAATCTTATTTGAGAACTGGCAATGACCAATTTAGCAAAAAACCAGTATAGTAAGTTTGCTAATAAAACGAATAATAATAAGGAATAGTATCCAATACTAATAAATACGAGCATGAACTGGTGTTTGATAACTAAACACACAACATAAAGGGAAAAAACTGGCGTGCTACCTGCTTTTCCCTGATAAAATTAGCACAAGTCACATTAAAAGAAAATGTGATATATAAAGATTCGTTACTGTAATAAAACAATAAACAGAATCAATATGAGTCCACAGACCAAATTTACTTAAGGCAATATAACCCATATAATACTGAAGATAATTAATAAAAATGACATCAACCAGCTTTATTCAAGAACTGGCGATGACTAATTTAGCAAAATACCAGTTTTGTAAGATTGCTAATAAAAAGGATAATAAAAAGGAATACTATCCGATACTAATTCACATAAAAAAATGTGAAATATGAAGATTTGTTACTGTTTCAGCAAGGATAGGGATAATTAAATACCTTCCCGAGCTTGAAATAAATTCTCAACAATATTGGTTACACTAACATCTGTGGGGTAAGAACCTAAATGCAAAGCCATACTAAACATAACTAGAAATGCTAAAATCTCACTTGAGAGGTCAATATGAGCAGAAAAAATCCTTGATCAGTGATAATTCTATCATGATAAAAAGGATGCACATAAAGAGAAAACTCAAAAAACAAGAAGCAACAGCAATTTCTCTATGACATAAATTTTAGCAGCCCATAATGACTACGACTGGAAAAAGAATGAAGGACAGTATGCACCAGCGAGGTGTTCTAGAATCTTCTGGTTCACCCTAAAGAGAGGATGAATTCTTGTCATATGGTCTGTGTTTTTTCCCGCTCTGAGAAGTACCAGCTATGCAATAGCAACAGGTTTTGTATTACTGATATTAAAATGGTCAAAATTTATTTATATAAACCACATTTCCATAAAAAGTCCAAGATTTTCTCTGGTGGTACATCATCATAGTTTTAACAGCAAGATTAATCTAGAGTGTGGACGAACATGCAGACATGCACATGGATGCAAATGTGATCGCTATATCAAGCTTTTTGCCAAGGTGGGTTCAAGAAAAATGCCATCTTACATGTTTCCTGAAGAGTTCAGTGTGTGGCATCAAGGCTGGATCTGTGTCACAGATATGTTGAACAACTTCATCTATTGTCCACTCCGATGGAGTGTTGGATAATTTGAGAGGACGTGGTGTTTCTACTGTCGTGGAACTGGCTGGAAAGGTAAAAAATCATGATTGGATTCACTAAGAGTTCCAAAATGGATTTGCAAGAAATGCATTATCTCTACAATTTCTGCCTTGAGAAGACAAATATCTCTGGAATGCATGCCTTTTCAGTCAAATGGATAATTTCTTAACTTATTATTTCTTCACTCTAATAGCAAGAAGTCATTCTGGGACACAAGTAAAAACATAAAAAGTTTACTCAAATCTTTTATGCAGAAAATTGTTATCAACATCTTTAATTTACAAACAAATTTAAAGGCATCATTTGATCTAAGTTCCAAATCTGGAAATGTTTTCATAACAAATATTCTCTCTATAATGCAAAAGCTCAATAATTAATTACATTAAATTTTTTTTTTTTTTTTAGCATAATTTGCTTGAACATCCAGAATTGCTTGACCCAGTGTCCAAGACCTGGCCAGGTAAATTGATTTTTTCATGGGGTACCAATTTGTGTGGTTCTGTGGTCGCTACAAACCATGAATTTGAAGACCCAACAAAATGATTCTTCAATGGAAACAGGAATCCACTAATTTCAGTATCCACAAAAATGTCATATTTTGTAAAACCAATAAAACTGATACTCATGAAAATAAATGAATTGTCAAGACCTTGCTAACACAAACTACCAATCTCTATAAATGATTTGCTAGAAGCCTCCGAGGTCTGAGCTATCAAGGTTCAACTGTATTTTTTAAAAATTATTCTTTGTGTGTGTGCATACTGAATAAAACTTGACGGAGTTATTAACCCTGTTACAAACAGACCTAATTTTCTTCTTTGCACTTTAACTAGTAAATTCTGGTAATTTCCATACTTCATACTTTACAACTGCATGCTTCTGATGCAAGGATACATACTTCATGTCACACTTTACAATTACATGATTCTGATACAAGGATACATACTTTGTGTCGCACTTTCAACTGCATGCTTTTGATATAAGGGTACATATTCCACATTACACTTAACAATTGCATGCTTTTGATACAAGGATGATTGTCACACTTTACAATTACATGCTTTTGATACAAGAATACATACTTCATGTCACACTTTACAATTACATGATTTTTGATACTAGGATACATATTTCGTGTCACACTTTACAACTGCATGCTTTTGATACAAGGGTATATACTTCAGGTCACACTTTACAATTACATGCTTTTGATAAAAGGTTACATACTTTATGTCACACTTTACAATTACATGCTTTTGATACCAAGATACATACTTCATGTTACACTTTACAACTGCATGCTTTGATACAAGGATGCACAATTCATATTACACTTTACAACTACATGGTTTTGATACAAAGATACACACTTCAAGTCACACTTTACAATTATATGCTTTTAATACATAGATACATACTTCATGTCACACTTTACAACTGCATGCTTTTGATATAAGGTGTATACTTCATGTCACACTTTACAATTACAAGCTTTTGATACAAGGATACATACTTTATGTCACTTTACAATTACATGCTTTTGATAGAAAGATACATACTTCATGTCACACTTTACAATTACATGCTTTTGATACAAAGATACACACTTCATGTCACACTTTACAATTTCATGCTTCTGATACAAGGGTATATACTTCATGTCACACTTGACAATTATATACTTTTGGTACAAGGGTATATACTTCATTTCACACTTTACAATTATATACTTTTGATCCAAAGATACATACTTTTTTTTTATCTTTATTCAGTTACAACTTGGAATCCAATTTAACATACTACCCAGATTTAAATCTTGAAATCTGACATGATCGATACATTTTTTGTACCTGAACAGAATAAAATGAAAGTAAACTCAAATGGAATATACAGTGTAATTTCTACAAGAGACCTTACCAAGACAGTCTGCATTAGATTTATGAAACCTGAATGTACATGTCCTACAGGTGACAAATCCAGAAATCTAGATCCACCCCATATATTTCTACAGCAGACATTAGGATCAGGACTCACCTTCTGCCTCAAATGTGGAATAGGATCTCCTCATCTTATGAAACTGTTTGAGTTTTTCCCTTCCCTCCGTTGACTCCGTGGACCATCTCCTCTTATTGGATAGCTTAGTATGGTGAGAGGCATCCGTGTCTTCTGTATTGACAGATTGAGTTTTATACTAAACAGTGCACAAGATAGATAACAGAAATATAAAATGCTGAGATTCTGTGCAGCATCTGCCATCATTTTAAGAATGTCCATTTGTGAACTGCTGGAGTATTTAACTTCTTTAAAATTTGATTAGGATCTAAGCAATCCCAAATCACTTCAAAATGTAAAGGCTGGTGTGCATTTTCTTGTGCTACTCTTAACTGAACATCCATCTCAAGGGCTTCCCCAAGTAAGAATCATTACATAGAAAAGTATCAGTAAAGGCACTAGCTCACTAACTGTCCATAATATAATTGCAGAATAAGCATTTAAAACTTGATAAAATGTGTACAGGTTGAAGATCATACACTCCAATACAGAAAGAGAAGTGTATGTCCGTTAGTTATTTTTTTCAGTATGACACGATTATTGAAATCACATTTGCTTCCCACAAAATAAAGCCTTTGTGCCCGATTTACAGCAGGTAATAAATCTCTAAAACTTTGTAAAACTTTTCATTGACTATATTATTTTCTTTCAGAAAGCTGTTATTGCAATTATTAAAACTGTATAAGAATTTTTCTTTTCCATTATTTAATATGGGACAAAAGTTGCAAACATGTCATTTCCAATTTCCCGGAGTTCAAAGAGCTACAATACACCTTGGTAAAAAGTGATGTCATATCTAAGTGAATGCCTGCACAGAAACTTGAGAATCATCTGATGAAATGAAATCAGAGTTGGCAAGATTATTGAGGGTGACAACAAGGATGAAAGGACGAGAATCTGGAGCTTGTTCATCAACAGTTTCTGGAGTAAAGCCATAATAATAGGTATGCAAACAACAGGATGACACAGTTCACACCTCAATATTGTACTTGTTTTTATGATACAAATGTCTTGAAATATATTAGTATTTTTTTATATATATAAAAATCTTTGTTGTAAACAAAAGCCATCATGTAGGAAGCCACTCTATGTAGGTGCTAGAAGGCTAGAAGTTCATGGTTGACTTTCAAGATTATTGATCAATGGATCTCAATGACCTTGACCATTGGTCATAGTATTGCAGTCTTGAACTAAACTTACTGTCCAGAAACCATTACTTATTAAACTTACCACGACCATGAAAACAAACACTATAGGATTCTTTATTATCCTAAGTGCAAGCCATCCACAAAGTTTGATCAAGGAACCTACTCTAGGACAAAAGTTATTCTGAAATGCCCATTTTTCTTTAAACCATAATGACCATTGATCTTTATGACCCCCAAATCAATAGATCTCTTCATTACCTTAAGTGCAAGCCCTCCACAAACTTAGGTGAAGATACATTGTCTAGAACTAAAATTATTATGCAAAACCATTCTTCTTCTTTCATTCAATGTGACCTTGACCTTAAACCTCAAAATCAGTAACCTTCTTTCTTACCCAACATGTAAGTCATCTACAAATTTTGGTGAAGGTACATGGTCGAGAACTGCAAATTTTGTGTGCAAAAACAATTTTTCTTCTTTTAATTGGCACCATATAGTCATTATTGTGCTGGCCTGCTGTTAAACCCTAATATATGTATATACATTCATACATACATACATACATATCTTTCAGTCACAGTTACCCTGACCTTTTGACCCCAAACTCAATAGGTTTCATCCTTACCTCAAGTGCCATGCACAAAGTTTGATGCAGGTCTGAGATGTAGACCTAATGTTATTGTGCGAAAACCATTTTTCTTCTTTAAGTAACAGATAACTTGACCTTTCACCTTTTGACCACGAAACTCTATAGGCTTTTACCTTACCCGAAGTGCAAGTAATCCACAATTTTTGTCAGGGTCTGTGATGCAGAACTAATGTTATTTTGTGGAAACCATATTTATTTCAGTCACAGTGACCTTTACCTTTTGCCTTTTGACCCCCAAAACATCTTTCTTCCATCAACTTACCTGTAAAGTTTGGCAAAAGTAGGTGCTGTTGAACTGAAGTTATCATGTGGAAGAGGAAATTGAACGGACAGTTGAGCAGAGAGAAAGGGTCATGGTAATACACTCTGCCAATAGGCAGGTGTATAAAAACTTTTTTTTTTCAGTCTCAGTTACCTTGATCTTTGACCTGTGGATCCCAAAATTAATAGGCTTCTTTCTCACCTAAAGTGTAAACCATCCAAGAACATCAGTGAAGGTGTATGGTTGAGAACCAAGATTTTTCTGCAGAAACCATTTAAATTGTTTGGCCAGTGCTTTGATCTTTCATCTTTCGACTGCAAAACTGATAGGCTTCTACCTTATTCCAGTGTAAGCCATCCACAAAGCTTAGTCCAGGTCTGTGATATAGGACTTAAATTATTGTGAAGAAACCATTTTTCTTCTTTCAGCTAGCTGAAATGAACCTTTGACCTTTTGACCCCAACATCAATATGCTTCTTCTTTACCCTAAGTACAAGCCATAGACAGTTTTGTTCAGGTCTGTGACACAGAAGTCATGTTACTGTGTGGAAACTATTTTTCTTCTTTAAGTCACAGTGATCTTGATCTTTGACATTTTGACCCAGAAATCAATAGGTTTCTTCCTTACTATAAATGCAAACCATTTACAGAATTTGGTAATAGCAGATGGTGGAGAAATTGAGTTACTGTTAGGAAATGAAATAGGAAACAGATGGATGGACAATGTCATAATATGATACGCTTCACCTTATGGTGAGTGAATAAACAATTAGAGCTGGAACTCTGCTAAATTATACACAACTATGGAGGGCACGCTGTGCCAGGGTAGAGCTTTAAAGATTATTGAACACTAAAATGCTGTTTTTTCAAAAGATTTTGTAGGTAAAGAAACAAACTGCAAGGAGTGCAATGATGCAAAATTTTCTAGATTTTCTGTGCAATAAATGGATAGAGTGTACCTGTTTGTGCAATAAATGCATAGAGGGTACCTGTATCAAGATCTATTTTTGAAAGGCAAGGTAATCTATAGAGCACAGTTATTTTTAAGAATGTCAATCATTACATTTGGAGCCACATTTTCAAAAATGTTTGTGCATGGAACTTGAGCTCAAGCCTACATCTGAAAAATCTCAACAATGGTTAATACAGATATTTCATCAGGAAATTCAAACACTTTTCAAGGACAAATTCAATTTTCACACACTATAATTAATTGCATATAAACTTCGGAAGAATATTGCTTATGGTATACAGAGTCCACAAAATATCAGATTTAAGTGTTTCATTTTTAAACAAGAACTCCAAAATATTTCTTGTTAAACTAGGCCTAAAAATATTTCTTGTTAAACTCGGCCTAGATAAAAACACTAGCTCAAGGGACTTTGGGGCTTGGGGGGGGGGGGGGGGGAGGTGTAGTCATCTCATCTACACCAGTTTGGGAGTTATCACTCTTATTTGCCACTGTTTATAATTCCTTGAGTTTTTCATATTTAAGCAAAATATATTGTAAATTTATTCCTACTGTCAATATTTCATTTAGTGTATGCTTTCACGCTGGTCATTGGACTTCAAAGCTCTTTTACTTATTGATCTAGTTGGAAGTTGCTTTATCTCTTCAAGTCTCTAGTTATACTGATGGTGGGGACTTAAGTCTAAGGTCAAACGCATATAAATATCAGCAGAGTTGCCCGATCAAGGCAATTTTGCACTTGGCACTAGTACTATGGTATTTCTTCAACGTTTTTGACTAAATAAAAACTAACAATGTTTCTTACAAGCAATTTTCTACTGTTCTGAGTGGCCACAGGTGCAACAGGTCCCAAAAAACTGAGATTTTGAATATCGATTACCATGATCTGTACAGAGGTCAATGGTAATAGTCCATCAGTATGACACAAGGTAACCACAGCTACTGTTGATCCAATGTCTTTCAACAAACACAACACATAGCTCCTTGTTTATTGCTTGGCCTTACCCATATATAAAGCGTGTATAGTGCTTATGGCAATCTTGTTGGTAAATACACTTAGCAGTCGACACAGCTTCCATTCATTTACATCATGTGGTGCTTACAATCCCAAATGAGGCAGAGTACTAATGAGCATGTAAGTGACCCAACATTAAAATAAAATCTCAGCTTGATCGGGTTTCTAACTTTCTTAATGGATCTTTTATTTTCTTCCTTGACATGTCAGTAAATTTGTGCTTTTCAATGAAATATGTTTGTTTTGAAATTAAAGCACTTTTCAAAGACTACTGAGCATTTTCAACTACTTTTCCAGTACTTTTTGAAGCAAACCTCAAATTCAAGCACTTTTCAAGGTAACCACCAAAATTCAAGCACTTTTCAAGATTGTGCAAATCCTGAATACAATGTGTAATTTTAATTCTAATGAGGTCAGAATCATTGAACGTTCAGGATCTTCTGGACTACTTGTTCCTCTACTCTTCATTATAGTGATGTACATAAAATCTCATACCAAGCCTTGTATTCTCAAAACTATTTGAGCATGAAGCTAAAATCTCATATCCAAGGGCTTTGACATTCTGTAAATTAATTAGAATGAATCTAGTTCTTAATTTGAGACCCCTCTACTAGCATGCTTAATTAAAATAGGCACACTCTATGTATCACATCTAATTCTGAGAGACTGCACTGGAGTTTCTTACTCAACCAAGAGTATTGCATACAACACAATAGCCCACCAACATAAGCTTAGTTGCCTGAATGCATTTTCTGCAGTATATTTTGAGTACATATGAAAAGAATTTTACAGACATGGTTCCAACCATACTCCTATGTCAATCTTCACCCATTTTGGATTTGTTCCTGGCTTAATATTTATCACAAATTGAGCTGCCCAGGGTTCAATATCAGGCAAACGGGCACATTTGTACCATGTTTCCTTGAAAGTGGTTCTACAGAAGTTCAGTTACTGTCCAGAAATGAAATGCAAAGGCAAACTTTAATGTGTGCAGCACTGACCTTGAATTTATTTTTAGTAGCACTGACCTTGAACTTCAAGCTAGTGACTCCCAAACTGACAGAGCTCTTTCCTAGGTAAATGGATCATAATACATGTACAAAGTTTTTGCTGAAATTGGTTCAAGAGAACTTAAGTTCTGGTCCAAAATAAAATGCTAGGGCCAAATCTCTTTTTTAGTAACAGCAACTTTGCCCTTGAAGGTACACATTCCAAAATCAACAGGGATCTTTCTTGGGCAATGCTGAAGTCATTATCCGGAAATGAAATCCAACTGACCTTAGAGCTACTGACCCCCAAATCAACAAGCTTTTTACTGAGGTTAAGGGGAACAAATGCAGTAGATTTTGTTGAATTCTGTTATCTATCTAAAACTTTAGTTTTCATCCAGAAGCCAAAATGGGCTCCCGTCCATCTGCTTGCCCAACTGCCCAGACAGACAATGGTAAACTATAAAGCCTGCAACATTCGCTGGTGGGGTATAAACATTTTTAATAATACTGAGCCCAATTTTGGGGTTTGGAGCTTATGATAGAGCTGTGTGATTAGGATACGGCACTTAGTGTGTGTACTAATCAACATTAAGATTTAATGTAATACTCACCTAAATTATAAGTCATACATCTTTTAGGCATTTTCAGCAATGGGCATCATTTTTTAGAATTCGATTACACATACAGATCACTATTCCTTGAAAGAAAACTATATACATGCCCCAAGAAATACATATGGCAAATTAATGTTAAAGTACATAGTCATTTTTGGACCAGGTCAATCAAAAGGTGCGATCCAGTACTAATCTGATTGAATGTTGTGCGCTATGATGTTGCAAAGAAAGGGACGCATTTTGGAAAAAAATGTGTACCACCCTGCATTGGTAATTATTACACCTGACATCTTCTTTTCTTTACCCCATTTAATAACTGCCCACTATTGTAAAAGTCCATAGCAATTGATAATTTTCGTCTGGAAGTTTTTTGATGACATTAAGGTTCAGGGCATTCAACAATCAGGAATGAATACATTTTAGTTAGACTATATTAGTATTCAATATTAGAACAATAATTTTTTATTTTAGATCAGTAAATGCATTGACGTACACTTTAATTCAGGTGTGATAATACATTTTGCCATAAAACAGACATAAGAGCTTACAATTTTGGCAAATTACTTATACATATGAAGATCTGTAAATTACTGTTCGACAGTTATTTGTAAGAAAACTTCTTTTTCTGTAGGTAAGAGTAAACTCTGCTTGCTGAGATGTCACATACAACAAATGCATATCAATACATGCACTACTACAATGCAGTCTCTTATATAATTGTTATATCTTAAGTTTAATGAAGGATAAAAGTTAACAGTATGAGAAAATATGCAACAATTTTGGAATTATTACACTGAAGCTATCAGAGGAATCTTAAGATAAAACATAACATCTAATTGTGCCTATTGCCAAAAGTGTTCACTTTCCAATGAAACACTCATCAAAGGCTTAAGATGCATCAACCTTCTATTACCTCATATGCTAGTGTTAATCCCTACAATTTCATCAAGTTGCTGCATTATGTGGATCAATCACTGTCTATGCACCACAGCAAGATGACAGCCTGATAGGTTAGACTCATACAATGAACAATATAAACAGCTTATGTGATATGTGTCTTGGATGAGTGCTTCATTGCAAAGTTAGCATTAATTTAACCATGGGTCAATACCTGTTTTAACAGAAGATCTAGCGCATTGTTGACAGCCAGAACTGAGAGGTTGTGAGGTAAAGAAGTGTTCACAGCAGCCAAGCTCTTCAATGACCCTCTCTATAAAACTCCAAAATGTAGACACTTTCTCAATTGGAGGTAGCCTCTTGCTGTAGTGTTTGTTTCCGTGATTGGCTTTAAGGAAGAAAGAAAAGAAAGATAATATGAGCTATTCCTTAGCAAAGAGTGCATCACAAAGGGTCATGCTCACAATATTTTCCTTGGCAATTAGTGCAACACAAAGGGCCCTGCTCACAATATTTTCCTTGGCAATGAGTGCAACACAAAGAACCCTGCTCACAATATTTTCCTTGGCAATGAGTGCAACACAAAGAACCCTGCTCACAATATTTTCCTTGGCAATCAGTGCAACACAAAGGGCCCTGCTCACAATATTTTTCTTGGCAATTAGTGCATCACAAAGGGCCCTGCTCACAATATTTTCCTTGGCAACGAGTGCATCACAAAGGGCCCTGCTCACAATATTTCCTTGGCAATGAGTGCAGCACACAGGCCCATGGTCACAATATTTTCCTTCGTAGAGCCTTAAACAGAGGAACCCGTGTTGGGAAAACATATTAAGGAGAAGGGCATTAGGGGCCATAACTCCTCTAAACAAAGACACATAATACTGGAAATCCAACTCATTTAAGGTCTCATCATTATAAAGGTACATAATAACTCTTTAGTAGATTTATGCTGTGGAAACCAAATGTTTGAGGACAGGCAATCACGGACCATAGCTCTACTAAATGAAAATGTGAAATGCTTGAAACTAAACCTATACAAGGCCTTTTCAGTATAAAGCTGCATACCATATTTGGTTTCATTCCAATGATCCTTGGTAAAGAAATGCTGCAGAAACAAAAGTGAAGAGGATGGATAATCAGGGGCAATTAATCCTGGAAATGTTTTTGTGGAATGCTAGAAATAAAATTTATTTAAGGTCTTAAAACTATAAATTTGCTGAAATCTGAAACTTCATTGTAAACTTGTAATTTGGAAACCAAAGTCAGGAGGACAGAAAATCAGGGGACATAACTCCTGCAAATCATCTCACAGAAGGCTGGAATGCAACTTTATTCAAGGTCCTAAAATTATAAAGCAGTATATCAAATTCAGTTCAAATCCATCAAACCTCAGTGAAGTTATGCAGCAGAAACTAAAGACAGAAAGAAAAGCAATCAGAGGCCATAACTCCATAAAATGAAGTTGTAAAATGATAAAATTCTAACTCATTGAAGGTCTCATTAATATGAAACTGCATGCCAAATTTGGTTTAAATCCCACAAATACTGGTAAAGCAAAGCTGTGAAAACTAAGATCAGTAGAACTGTCCATCAGGGGGAATAACTCCTGTAAATGAGGTCATAGACAGCTGGAAATCAAACTCACTCAAGGTCTTTTAAATATGAGGCTGCATGCCAAATTTGATCGAATTCCAACAAACATTGGTAAAGTTATGCAACAGAAACTATAATCAGAAGGACAGTCAATCTGTGCCCATAATTCCCCTAAACGATGATATGGACAGCTGGAAATCAAACTCTTTGAAGGTCTTGTCAATATATAGCTGCATGCCACATTTGGTTAAAATCCAACAATTCCCAGCAAAGTTATCTTGCTGAAACCAAATGGCAGATGGCTGGGCAGACAGACAAATGTGATTATGATAGGACTCAATCAACTTCATTGAGCTGCATCCTAACAATAGTAATCAAGAGATGACACTAGTCCCAATTTATTTAAACAACACTACTGAAAGTACCCTATGGTCCAGCACTTCAAATTCTCATATTACTTATGCTAGTACCCTATAGTGCAACACTCTCAATTTATATACTACATATGCTACACTTTGTTTCTAACATAACAAATACTGAATGCAGAAAATTTTAATATCAAAAGACATCTCTACACAACTTGCTTGACATGTGTACCAAGTTTGGTTGAAATATCTTGAACGGTTCGATAGTTACGCTGTAGATAGGAAAATGTTTTAAGTACATAATGACAGATGGATATTGTGATATCTATATCTCACCCCTAGCCCCATTGCATACCATGTGTGATAGGGGTAAAAATAAGATGGAGTCGTCTACATCACTCCATCTGATTAAAATCAAAATCTGAAACATAACAGAGATCTGATCGACACAGACATGAGGTAATGTTCTATTGGCCTTTCTATTTACCAATCAAAGTACGGCTTTCACATTTGTGAAAGTGATCAACATCATTTGGAACATAGCATTTCTAATGATAACTCTCCTTAATCCAAAATGCAACGCTTTATGTCAAGTTACTAAAAATGAGTTTTTGTCAACAACTTTTGGAGTATTACTATAATATACAAGTATTAACTAAAAACTAAACACTCTTAACGCTGCACATCTAACCATGTTAAAACTACAATAGAGGGTTCAAACCCACACGTTCATGATAAGATTTTTTATTTTCTTCCTCACCTTCCTGTGGTACACCAGGTTTACATTTAAATATCCTCTACAAGTATTAGGAGCTTTTGCATCGACAGAACCCCCTCTAGATAATCCTGCAACAACTTTATACATACTAATTTTTACTGTTTAGCACCTAGATAGAAGAAAAAACAAGAATTATGCAGAATGCTACGTCTTGCCTGCTCCACCAGGGCATAATCCAAAAATCCTGCATAGTACAACAGCAAGAGAAGTAGATCATTGTCATCTTAACAGTAGGTCAATAAGATGATTAATATCCACAATATAAAGACACCAATACAATTTCATGACTGTACACACAACAGTGTCTGAGGAACTGAATTAAATGCAACAACTTAACATAAAAGTTAGAGTGTTAAAAGCAGATCACTATGACCTACTTGTTGCTAATGGTAGGTAGTATTCTCTAGAATTAATACATCCATTGAGTTTCATGACTGTACATACAACGGTGTCAAATAAACTAAGCTAAATGCAAAAACTTTACATAAGCAACTGGAGCTTGAAAAGGCCACTGTGACATACTCTTGCCTACAGTCAGTAATACCCTCCAAGATGAATATGCCCATCAAAATGAATGACTGCACTTACAACAATTTCAGAAAAATTAAGCAAAATGTAAAAGCTTAATGTAATTGCTGGAGTGTGAAAAGTAACCTGTTACTGTGATCTACTTTTGCCTAGTAGTACTCTCCAAGATGAAAACATTTCATGACTGTAAATAGAATAGTGACAGAGAAATTGACAAACTTAACATAATTGCTGGCACATAGAAAGTAAGTCACTGTCACCTACTCTTTCTTGCCTGTGGTAAGTAGTAGCCTCCAAGATGAATACACCCATTAAGTTTCATGACTGTATATAAAATGGTGCGAGACAGTAGGCTAAATGCAAAAACTGAAAACTGATGCCTACGAAAATGATGACAACACCATCAGAAAATAATCCCCATGTCTTGCCGATGCTTTGCAAGTGAGAGAAAAATGAAGCAACCCTGCTATCACCTGTTATTGTGACACTGCCCTGGCCTTCTGGCATCAGATTATAAACCACTTTTTCTGTGAGGGCACAGTCAATACAGCCCTGAATGACCCCATGTAGAACCTGGCTAATGGACCCAGGGCCATACTGTGATGACAGATGGGAGATCTTCTGTTGGTTGAGGTAAGGTCCACAGTTACAGCCATGATTGACATAGACACATACTGAAATGAAAACAAAGTTTACACTAGGGCAACTTCCCCATACTTTTCACATATAATTTTAAACATTATCATTTTTTACCCTCTCCTCCTAAACCTCCTCATGAGTACCCTCACTGTAATGATAAGACCAAGGGCTTGTAACTTGAAATCCCTTACAAATATTGTGTGTCTTCCTCTTTTGATAGAATACATATATATCTAAATTTTGTCAAACAATATTTAAAAATGTCACTCTAACTGAATTTATAGTACATCTGACCTCCCTCCCAGACCCCAGAAAATAAGGTCCAAATTATAGGACATCTGACCGTCTGTCCTCCCTCATAAATCTCAGGGACTGGAGCCCACATTTTAGTACATTTGAACTCCCTTCCTAGAAATCTAGCCCAAATTAGTACCCCTCATACCTACCACATGGCCAAGTAAACTACCAAATGAATTTTCTTAAAGTGGTTTAGGAGGAGTTAAGGTAGTAGATAGAGGTTATCACATTTTTTCAGATAATTGATAGAGGTTATCACATTTTTTCAGATAATAGATAGAGGTTATCACATTTTTTCAGATAATAGATAGAGGTTACCACATTATTTCAGACACTTTTCTAAAGGCATATAGATAATAAAGAGAAGAACCAAGTCATCTAAAAGCACCTTCCTTATTAACAGCATTTCCAACTTTTTTAAAACTCAGCTGACAGTATTTTTGTCAACAAATAATCTGTCCTGATTTTGCTTGTCCTTAACAAGAAATATGAAGCAAAGCAAAATATTCTAAATTATATAGATATCATCACCCCAGCCCAATTCCTAGGTTAAAAATTCTGTGACAATTGTGAACATTAACAAACCATTCTCAATCATTTCTGAAGGTTTAAAGTCTCTCTCTGAAAAGGTTTTTGAGAAGTTGTGCAACATTATGCAAGCAAGCATACACTATCACAGATGAGTAAAAGTCACAATGTCCATAAATTTATTTTTAAAATGGAGGGACAACCATGCTGCACAAAATGCAAAAATTTTCAAAATGCTACAAGTATGTCTTTTTAAAACACACACACGCACATATATTACAGGACATTTTATGCCAAAATTAACTTGTTGGCCATATATTTGTGAAATTTAATATAAAAACACTCAAAGGTGATATAACAAGTTGTGACAAAAAAGAAAACATTAATTTGCCTAATTATAAAATATAGCATAAAATTAGTCATAATTTCGGTTCTGGATTTGCTGCTGCTTTAGTGTTGGTATTATCCTTCCATGATTAACTGGTTTTCTCTGAAACTAATTATTTATAACAATCATTTTTTCTTTCAGTAAACTATACTACAAAATTTCAACCAACAATAGTATTTTATTCCACTCTACTGTTTTTACAAATTAATTATTAATTGACAACGAGCTAACTTACTACCTAAAAAATATGTAACACCTAATTAACAGGCATTTCAGGTAGAGTTGGATGGTGAAGTTTTATTTTATCAGGTCCACAGAAAGTCTTGAATGATAATAAAAGCTTGTTGCTGTTTTCTCTATCTTTATTTCCTAATCTGACCCTAGGATTCACATATATGGTTCTAAAGGTATCATGTGCTGACACACAAAGACACAAACCACATGGTGTTATGTGGTAAGAAACTGGTGCAATGTCTATAGTACAGACCCTGAGACAATCAATCAATTATAGGCTTTATGATAAGTCCAGGAGATCAGCTTTCACGCATCTTTTGTCTTGTGCTTTGTGACTACAGAGTGTTTAAACAACTGAGAAAATATAATAACCAAACAAGCTTAGTCGGGGACTCTTCTATTGATTGTCTGATAAAGAAACAATGTGTAAACTAGACCTAGTGACCTTTGAATTTTACTTCATTAAGGTGTTTATTTGGCAATTTAAGGGATAAACAAATCAAAGACAAGTTCACATATTTCAGAACTCATAAGACCAATGTCCGGTTGCTCAGAGTATGCCGGTCAAAACCTTTGATCTACTGGACATGTCCTGCATTTCAGGATCTCAGATATATATTTATTTATATATAGAGAGAGAGAGAGAAAGAGAGAGAGAGAGAGAGTCTATTCATTTAAACATAAAACTTTTAATTTGACAAAAACCTAGAGATTAAATTCTGATTATTGGCTATGAGGGAAGTCTTTGATACTATAGTATAACCTGTCTTGAAAAACCACTGCTATGAGACCACCTGTCTTGAGACTGGATTTTCAAGGTATGGATTTACTGATTATATAGTTATGACCTGTCTTGAGGGACAACATATCTTACAAGACCATGATTTTAGGCAGAAGGGGTGATATTTCAAGACAGGTTCTAAAGTATAATCATTTTGGATTGAGCATAGCAGTGAATGCTTTTGTCAAAGATGAAACTGACAACTCGAGGCAATTCTCACAGCACATCTGTTCCATATAACCCTCTCCCTCGATAACTTGCACACAATGGGGTCCAAAAACATAGACCACAGCATAAGTAAGGGCGCAATCTTCAGAGGGACCTCTTAAAAATTAATAAAAGGATGGACATTAATAGTGAGAAGGGGGGACTTGGTTAAGCGGTTGAATACTCGTTTATTAATGGTGTCAATAAATAGCTTTTTGTTATGAAGTTCTTCACTCTTCTGTATAAATTACCTTAATTTTCAATATATCCAATCTCTGTAAGATCATTTAAAACATTACTCCAAGTGGTTTTGACACACATCACATGTGTACCAATGAAAACATTATGTATTACATCACTTTCTGCATGTGAATGCGGATACATTTTAGTGTTACTGTAGATTCTGAATGAAACAAGATTTTTTATTTAAAAAAGAGCGACATTTATTCAGAGAAACAACAATGTCAAATCTGGATTTTTTAAAATTATTGTTATATTAGTAAAATAATGATGTTGTGTTTTAATTGCAAGTTATAGGGACATTTCTGCTCATCCTTGAGCAAACATCTGAGTGCAAATTCGGGAATTTTAAGTTCACTATAAACATTGGAACTCACTTCTCCATAATGAACCCCATCAGTGAAGCTAAGCTTACATGCACCTAGTATGCCTTTTGCTTTGTTCCTTTGCTATTGATGAACACATCTGCAAATGAATATGATAAACCAATCATTGATTAATGTTTGATACTTTAATTATGTTACATGTACTTACTGTTTTTGATTAATCAATTGAAATGAGTTGACTTAACAAACGACCATGACTGCTAGTTCTTACACAGGTAGAATCTGCATGCCTTTTAACTTTTTTTATTTTACCCCCTTTACTTGATTTGATACAAAAGACTAATAATGTGATAATACAATGCAGGTGAACTTTTAATTGATTGTAACAATGCACCCAACACTTCTGCAAGTTGGATATCAAAACACAGTCAGTACTTAATTAGGTTCTCTCATAAACACTCGCAGGCATTGCTGTGACGGTCGATTTACACTTTTCACGTTCGAATACAAGAGGGCATGTTGCATTCATTATTACACTGAAACCAAATTAAAAGATAAAACTAAAACACAAATTTCACTTTACAAGACTTAATGAATTGGTATTTATTTAATCAAGTATTGCCACCCGTAGGCATTACTGACATTTTAGTTGATCAATATTTCGTTGTATATTGTTATTTACAGTGTACTAAGAACTTTTTTTACATAAAGAAAACATAACAAAATATATGACTTTTATTAAAAGTTACACATTTCATAATTTGAATCAAATTTCATGGCATTAACCGCTGTTTTCGATGATAAAACAAGTGATATATCACGATTTCATTACCAATTTTTATGGCAATTTTAATCACATTCAGCAAATTGAGGCCTATTTTGGGGGTATTTTCAATAAGAAAAAGAGAATCAAAGCGGGTTTGCGAGTTGGTCTGGTGTGCTAAAACAATGGAGCAGGGTAGCTTGTTTCTGCGAGAGGGCAATTCTCAAAGTCTACAACAAAGCCTAACAAGTGAAATGTGCATATGTTAAAAATAACTGAAGCATCTGCATGTTTGTATGTTGTCTGTTTGTGTTAAATGACCATTACATGTGAACATACTGTTTGCTTCATAGTATGACTTTGACTGAAATGAATAGGAACAGTAAACAGGCCTTCCCTCTAATAGAAGGCAAATGTCACCTTCAGTTTGTTTATTGTAGCTGATTTCATAACAGTTTATAGTCTTTTACTGAAATGACGCTTTTTTAGGAAGTTAGTATTTTCCAACAGTGTGGCAGTGACAAATGCTATAGTCAATCTGAATTGGTATTAAGATGAACTCTCGATGGAATTTCACATCTAACTTCAATCAGGTCCCTTCTAAATCAATGTGGATAGACATTTTGTACATAAAACTATTTATTTTCTTGTTGGTCTAGCATATCATATACTGTAGTATCATTTATTTTCGTGGGGCTAAATTTTCGTGGTTTTGTAAAAAAGAACATTTTCGTGGGTACTTAAATTCATGACTTTGCCTGTCAAAGTTTGCATATGAGTACGTATTTAATTTCGTGGTTTAACCTCTACAAATACCCAAAATAAAGAATACAAAAGAATAAAACTATGCCGACGCAAACGGCGGTCACTTCAATGTTTAAAACAATACTACCACATGTATGAGCACAAATCAAAGACCTGACAAGTTCAATACTTACACCATTTTTTCGTCCAAGTGAATAACATCAATGGAAGCCGATGCAGCAAACAACACTAAAACAATACTATCATCTCTATGAGCACATATAAACACCTGTCAAGATCAATCACTTACACCGTTTTTTTGGTCTGAGTGCTCAAAATCAAAGGAAGCCGACACAACCAACAACACGAAGCCACTCAGTTATTAAAGTACATCTGTATAACCTCTTACTTAAACCACTGTCCATAAAGTGAACACAACATTCGACCGGCTGCCCCTTGCTCAATACAATCAGCAGGCAGTGGCAATATTTGATGCGTTTAGAACCCACCAAAGAGCAAAGATGCTAACTATATTGAAAGACAGTGGAATCACTCATTTGTTTGTGCCTGCTTCATGTACAGACCAACTTCAACCACTAAACTTGACAATAAAGAAAGAGTACAAAGAAGAATTAAAATCACACTTCCACAACTGGTATGCTAAACAGGCCATGGAGGCAATCACGGAAGAGCAAGATGTTACTGGTGACAATCAGTGCACTGTATTAGTGAACCTTGCAACCTCATTAATCAAGCCTTCAGGAGCATTTAAATTTTTCAACAACAATTGTACTCGAATGAAGGATTGATTTGAATAAGTATTAAATGTAATTTTCATATATTAGTATTTTTTTATTCTTTCTTTCATTTTCAGCATTATTAGTGTTTGAATACCTTTTGCTTTTTCTTGTTTCTCTCTATCCTTACTTATCTCACATATCGATTTAAGGCAGTGAGTGGAATTTAAAGCTATCGGATACCTTATCGACAGATGTGCATTGAAACAATATAAAGTGGTTTATAATTCTTTTTCAAAGGGTTAAAATAGAAGAAACACATGTAAAAGCTAATAGTGTATTACCAGATTACATTATTGACTTTGATTTATCAAATACTATTAGTTTTGTTAATCTCTAGGAACAAATCACAGTACAAACATGGATGGGGTGGGTGGGTGTCATCATCATATGTGGCTAATTTTTCATTGGGTATTTAAATTCATGGTTCAGGGCAACAATGAAAAAAACACAAAAATTTATCCCCCATGAACATTTCTGATACTACAGTACTGCATTTGATGAAGAAAACTTTGTTAGAAAAAACATACACATGCTTTATAAATGTACAAACCTGTGGCTGTGCTTGGTGAGCTTGTATCTGGCTCAGTTACTGTAACATCAGGGGAATTGGCTTCTCTTGGGGACATGGATTTCTCATGGGCAAAGGAACTTGGACTTGTAGGGTTGGATGCTGTGTGATTGGATACTGGACTTTTCTGCGGAAGGCTGTGTGAGGAGAGGGTACCATTACTGCTGGGAGGGCTAAGAGCCAAGGGAGAGGTTGGCTCTTTGCCAGGCTTGCTTCCCTTGAACTTCTGTGTACTACCTACTGTCCCTGTGGAAGTGATTATCACATACTTAATATTCATAGCTATTAGTATCATAATCTTAGTCATAAATAATTTATGACATAGTCTGGCATTACAGCTGGAAAAATTAGCTAACATCAGTGGTGAGTAGTGGACAGCATGTACAATTATGTGATAAATATCATCTTCAGTTCTTGTTCATTACGCATGAAATTTATCAAGCTTTTGAATATTTCATGTCCCTTGCTGCTTGCATATGATTTTTAACAAACCTCAAACTTTTAACTCATGAAATAACTTAAATATTTAGCGAACAGGTGTGTAAGATTAATATTCTGTCAATTATATCAGTGTCATAAAAAAATTTCCAATAGTCCATGTCAAATAAGTAATTGACAGAGTCTACAGCAGTAGTGCCTACCTCATTGTTTTGCAAACAAAATGAATGAGACAAAAGATTTACTATGTGGTATCTTTCCCAAAGCATACATGGTTCCACAAATTAGAACAAGAAAACAACCCATGCTATCTCTTACTTCTTAGTCACTATAATTTTTATACATACTTGAACTTGTAACTATATTTTTCTGCCAATCATTTATGCTGGTAGCAGTAGCGACTAACCTGACAATAATGAAAATTTTCCATCAAAATGTTCCTAAATGCCAATTCCAGAAGTTATCCAAAGCTTAGCTTAATTGCATTCTAAATTTCACAGACTGATAAAAATGAAACTTTATCACTACATTTGGTGCTATAAACCATTCTCCACAGTCATTATTTTATGCTTCTGTGAGGGAAAGCATCTAGCATAAGTATTTCCTATGGTTGGTGAATTTATTGTGCAAAGCCAAAGTGAAAATAAAAAATGGCACAAACTGTTTGAAACTCCATGTTTAGAGACAACAAAGTTTTCAATTCCAGTTAGATTTCAACTTCTTTGAAAAGAGTGTCTGCAATCTTTTGGGGTCAACTTTCTATAGCATTGCTAGTAGTGTATTTTCATCCATATACCCCACCAACGTGTATAACCTGTCTATGCATATACCCCACAGAAATTCACTAATCATGTAAAAAATATTTACTATATCCCACCCATGCTTATACTCTGCACAATCCCTAACATAATCTCACATGAACCGACCACATGCACTAAGAGCCAGTGCCAAAGCTTGAAGACCAGATGGACAGAGGCTTTAAACCTGTGACACTTCATCAATATTTGTTAACTGGTAGAGTTCAATGGTTTGATGGTCGTACTATAGCCTCGAGTAATCACCTTTTGTTCACTTAACGTGAATTTTAATGCGTTCGTTATAATATTATGATAATCTATTCAAATAAACCATAACAAGTGTTCAACTATATCTACTTCATTTAATCAGCGTGAAAAAATTTTGGCATTCATGTACATTAGTTCATAATTACTGTTTTTCTGAGCGTGTGTATGTTTACTTATTTCCGGAAGTGACGTCCACAGTTCGTGACACTGACTAAAAAGTCACGTTGCATATGACCGGACCATGCCAGTTAGACCAAGGTATGGATATTATTAGTTTATAGTGTCTCCGTGTTTTTGAAATTAAAAAAATTAAATTTAAAAAAGAAAAATTTTATTCCGTTAATTCTATATGTAGCTTGTGCACTTACATTACTGCTTGCTTCTTCTTTACCATATAGATACATAACTCAATAGACTGAGAGACAGACAGACAGACATACAGAGAGACAGGGAGAGAGAAATTTAAAAATAGACACGGTGAATGGATACACATTTTATTATAATAGATTCAATGTCTTTTGATGTAGAATATGTTTATTATGAAATAATACTGAAACGAAAAAGTCCGTAGTGAATATAAATTTCAAGTGTAAATTTTTCTTACGTTGTATAAGAAATCCACATGATTAAAACCAATATTTACATTGGCTATCCAGTTGTAGAAATTCCCAAAGTGGATTATCCTGTTTGAAATATGTAAACAAAGCCAACATGTGATCGGCGGTGCTATCTTTAGCATATAACAGAAAATTCAAGGCCAAAATGTCTGATATAAAAAAGGCATTAATGTAAACATAGATTTTCATTATGATTTTTTTAAAATTACATTAAATTACCTGTTTAAATCTCATTTTTTCTGATTTTACTATTTAATTCATTCCGGTCACTCTTTAAGAATGCTGGTGACACAGCTGATGATGTCATTATCTCGAAACAAGCACATTATATCACGAGAAACATGGCGCACGATTGAAGGAGGCAAACGACAACGGGCTGTTGGACGATACTTTATTACTAATTCACATAACATCATAAGATGCAATATACCTACCAGAGGGTGTATACATGAGTGGTTGTATCATCTTTTATTACTATTATTTAGTCTTCTATACCACTGTGAAAATTCGATAGTGGGTTTGAAAAATCATAGGTTTTGTTCAAATCTTTGTATTTAGATTTGTATATAAGCATACTAAAAACTGTTGCACTCGATGGCATTCATTCATTATCAAGCGGTGCATAATCCCAAATTGAGGACAAGTGCTAATGTGACTATGGTATAAGTGACCCAAATGGATGTCTCATTGAGCAGGCAAGCGACCAAACACAGAAGTGGGAGAGATTGAGTTTCATAATGCCACTATCGTCTATTTTTTCTTGGATTTTACATAAATAAAACAGATTTTCTGAATGGCAGAAATATCAGAGTTTTTCGTGTTTCAATCAGAGCTAGGAGCTTTCTCGGAAAATGGCTTCCTTCTCGGAGATGCTCCGACAATATCGGAGGAGTTGGCATCTCTGGTATTGCACAAAGAGCATTGCACGTCACATGCTATTGGTTTGTAAACATAGCGCATTAATATGAACATGTTAATGAAGGCAGTGGTGTGACCAGTCACACAATTATTAAAAATTTAAAAGCTGATGACTACCGGCTGTGTGAAAAAGAACTGATATAGCCTGCCCACCAAGATATCCCGCATGGGTGGGGGGTGGGGGGTGCAGGGTATGTAAAATCCTGTATAACCCATGGGATGTATGCGTGAAAATATGGCAACGTTAATACCAATTTACCATATACATGTATTATAGATGACATGGTCCAAAGAAATACAAGGTAATTTCAACATGTCCATGGTTAAACACTTGCAATAATTACAAGTCAAGCTTTCAAAATTTGGAATAAGGGCCCAAAATTCTTTTTCTGGTTTTGGATTGTTTCAAGTTATTAGGTTACAAGCTATAAAAAACTGGTGAGACTGGGTCAGTCATTTGACTATGTTAAGTATCTGAGCGAATGACATGCAAGTTACTGATATTTCAATGTTCATTTCTTTCTTCTAAAAATATACACCTGTATACAATGTAGATTTAGGAAATAAATTTTTCTCACCCATTTGATATTAAAAACTGATCCATAAGATGATGAACATTGATTTCAAGGAAGGAATTTATGAAAACTTTTGACATCTTATGACAAAAATCCTTTCCCAGTGTTCTCATTAGCAACCAGATTAAAAGCCTTCAACTTTTACAAATTGTAACACTGTTGCCATCAACCTTTACAAAAATGTAACATTTTTTTAAAACACTGTTGCACTAACCCAACCTTTAACTTTTGAATTTGTGCTGGCTACTTCAAAAGATAAATATGAGGCTCCCTTTCTAACCTTTCTGTCCAGGGGGCTGGAGAGAATGATTCATCTGTTTACAGTAATTGATAGGGAAGATTTCTCTCGAGTCGTATCGGCACCAGTAGTCAAACGCTCCTCGCCATCCATCAAAGGTAACATGAATCTGGTCCCCATTTACAGCACCAATCGTAGCTGGGCAAATCAGTTGAGGGTTCTTTCTGTCTACCGCCTCCAATTTCATAGTCATTTGAAACTCATTCTTCTTCGGGGTTGCTGGCTCCTATGAAATTGCAATATTTTGGCTTTCATACAGAAAAATATAAATCTATCTCCAACTTACTACAATGCCCTCTGAAGAATGATGTTGGCTCCTTGATTACTACATATCTTACTTGATAAACATTGTTGGTGTCATGGTGCCAAAATTCTGTACCTCCAATCATTGCAAATTATCCCCATGGCTTTAAATTTAAAATATTTAACAGAGGATAATGTGGACAAGGACTTGAATGCAACATGATAGTGTCAGTAATAATTAAAATAATGACAACTATAACACTGAGGGTATGACAGAACCATTTCAAAATTTTCTTGCAGGCAAGCTAAAAATTGAAGAAAGTATCAAAACCTGCATACAATGAATTTTTATGATGGACACTGCATACCAAATGGCATAAAATATGAGAAATGATTACTCTCTGATGGTGGAACTAGGTGTAGAAGATCAGACAGTTAGTATGTAAGGAGTTTAATAGCATGTCCACACATTACTGGCCATATGGTGCCAATTAAAGTTATGTCCTACATATGTAAAAATAAAGAATGAAAAATACACTTTAGGAAGATAAAACCTTCCAAATACAAGAAAAGAGATAAAGATGTTAAAATTCTGTAAAAGGTATATAAAATAAACGATAAAGGTAAAAAATATAAAATCCTTAAAATGTAGGATCAAAATATGTTATATAAACCACATTCCCTCAAAAAGTCCAATAATTTCACTGTTGGTATATCATTATAAAGTTTCTTAACTGAGTTCATACAAAAAAAAAAATCCGTTTTACAGGGTGTAAGTGGATGCACTAGATAAAAATATGTTCTACTATCCGTGGACATTGGTGAGATATGCACTCTTCATCATTCAGCAAGTATGCATGAGTTAAGTACAACTGCCCTATATGCGATTGGCACAATACCACCTTATCTTTGTGATTTTTCTACATGAGGGATGCTGTTCTCTAATGACAGGTTTGATGTTCTGAAGCTTGTTTTGGGAGCCTTTATTCCAAAAAGTTTGCCAAGTATATAGAACATTTGACGTCAGTGTATGGAATCTTCCATTCAGGGCAGTTTCGACTGCTTTATCTGCTCTTTCAATACCCTTAATACATATGTGACAGCCAACAGTACAGCATACTTTCTCCACATCAGATGAGCAAATCATGTTTCTGAAAGATTTGCGTTATTAACAGGTTGTTAAATTTGAGGTTTTGCAAGGCTTTCATTGTGCAAAGGAAATCTGAAAAGATGATGAAATTTGTTTTTTGAGAGGTTTCAAGGAAGTTCAAAGATGGCTGTAATTTCTGCAGTAAAAATGGAGGCTTTATCTGGTAATAGCATGAAATTGTGCCATGGGGTATTGCAACAGCTGCTGCAACTATGTCTCCATCTTTGGAACCATCTGTATAGAGGAACATATGGCCATGAGGTTCTAATTCTTTGAATTTACTCTGAAAAACCAGAGTATTGGTTGAGGACTTTTTGAGTTTACTCTAAAAAACATGAGGATACGTTTAAGACTTTTTGATTTTACTCTGAAAAATGAAAGGATTGGTTGAAGACTTTTTGAATTTACTCTTAAAAACAAGAGGATTGGTTAAGGAATTTTTTGAATTGCCAAAGATCAAATATTATTTTGAAGGGTTTTGATAACTATGGTGATGACATGGGAACAAAACATTTTGCAGCATTGGCAAGATTGATTTTTAATGCTTCTAGATTGAGACAAATTTGTATGCAAAAAGAGAGGCAAATAGTGAGGCAGACTGAGAAGCTGATTCAACAGGCGACATTAGCCAATGTTTATCCATCTGACTGGTTTGGTTTGGTTTGGATTTTAACGGCTTAACAACACCATGAAGGTTCTATCAAACTAAGGAAATTCGAGTCAAGTGCCTTTGCCCAAGACACACCATGACAGCCAATCTGGGCCAATTTGATTGTATGAACTGAACCTGCACCCATCTGGTCACATGCCCAACACCTTAATCACTGAGCCATCTTTATTGAAGTACAGGAAAACCTCCCAGTAAAAGACCCCTGATAGAACTGGGGATTGGTGATATGCCTTGGAACTTGGTTTGATTTCAGACTGCAAGTTTGCTGTTTTACAAAATACATTGGTCTCAAGAATATGGTTGCAGTTAGTTAGTATTTCAGTGGCAGCGGGATTGTTATTGCAAGGAAAGATTCATTAGTCACCAAGTCAGGCCTACCTTCTTGAAGCAACTTTCAGGAGCAATGACAGCACCATTCAGAGTTCTTTGCATAAATGAAGGCCACGATGAGGGATTTCTGCTAAATCCTGCAAAAGTAAGATTAATATTGTGTGGCTAAATACAATACAATCAAGCAACGTTATTATGAATTAAAAAAATTGGATCTTAAATTAATAGTAATTCAAGACAGCTTTGAATCATATATGAAACCAGTGTTAATATCAGGATGTCACAATTTTAATTTCATACAGATCCCCACTAAACTGCATATGAAATCATTGTACCATATATTATGCATAATTAAACATTAATTATCAGGATATATAGGGTCCACAAAGTGCCATCATAGTACAAAATGTATCATGCAATATCGGGACATGTCAATTAATGGACAAAAATGTTGCATGTGTACCCTCTTGGCTATACAAGACAGAGGGCAGGGGTGGGTGTACTACTATGGGCTTCAATGACACAGTTGCCAACTTAAATTAATGCATAACAAACAAAAAATACTTTACATTGATTACATAAAAAATATGTAACTGGGAAAAATATACAGCCATACCAGGGCTTGAACCTGGGACTTCCCTAACCATAGGCAGGTGCTCTACCACTTGAGCTATCCGAACCAACAAGCCCAGACCTTGTTAAACTTTGTCCCTGCCTTTTTGAGAACCATCCCTGTGTATAAACATTTAACTTCTACATGACAACACAGATTGGAGGTGTAGATGTGAAATCCTGCTCACAGCACCAACTGTAACAAAAAGATACAGGGCAAGATTGGAGTTTGAGCCAGGGACTCCCTAATTCTCAACAGGCACTCTAATTTTAGTGAAAAACTCCATGTCACTACAGCCCTTCATTTTGGAGATGTAGCTATAACAAGATTCTCAAGATGGCCACCATGCCAGCTCTACTGTATATCAGATCAAAATCCTTTACATCTAGGACCAACCTGACATTATAAGACATCCATTGATGAAAACCCCATGTTTGGGAGATGTAGCAATAACAAGATCTGGCAGCACATTGGAGGTCAGATCAGCACCATTTTCATTTAGTACCAAGTAGACATCACAAGTATTTTAGTGAAAGCACAATGTCTGTATGACCATCCATTCAAGAAGAGTAGAGATAAGATTTTCAAGGTTGATGCCACAGTGGCTACATTGGATGTCTGAGGGGTACCCCTATTCATCAAGACCAAACGGATATTATAAGCCATCTATAAGTAAAAACATGTCGATATGACCATCCATTCAGGAGGAATAGCAATAACACGATTTTCAAGTTGGCCAGCATGGTCACCATATTGGATGTCAGATCGGCACCCTTTTCATTTAGGACCAACTAGAGACTATATGAACTCGTTCAATGAAAACCCCATGTCATCACAACAATCCATGCAGAAGGAGTAGCAGTAAGATTTTTGGATATCAGATTGGCACCCTTTTCAATGTGACCAGCTAGAGATCATATGAACTCTTTCAGTGAAAACCCCATGTCAATACAACCATCCATTCATGAGGGGGTAGCGTAGCGATAACAAGATTTTCAAGATGGACACCATGGTAGCCATACTGAATGTCAGATCACCACCATTTTCATTTTAGGACCAACTAGACATCATAAGAAGTCTTTTAGTGAAAACCTCATTTCAAAATGACCATCTGTTTCAAAGGAATTGCGATAAGATTTTCAATAGGACATTAGATCAGCAACATTTTCATTTAGGACCAACTAGACATCATATAAAGTCTTTTAGTGAACCTCGTGTCAATACAACCATCTGTTCAGGATTAGTAGTGATAACAAGATTTTCAAAATGACCACCACTGCAGCCATTTTAGCTGTCTGACAGGTACCATTTTCATTTAGGTCAAACTAGACATCATAAGTCTTTTAATGAAAGCCCTATGTCGATATGACCATCCATTTAAGAGGTGTAGTGATAACAAGATTTTTTAGATGGATGCCATGGTAGTCATATTGGATGGTAAGAAAATAAAACAAAAATAAAACAAGGACTGGGGAGAAACTAATACAACACAAAAAAGGATATGATTGCGAGTAGAAATGCCAAAAGATGATTTAATTCATGGAGTGTTGAGAGCTCAATAGACACATTTAAAAATGCACGAAGTCCAAGGAAAAGAAGGATGATGTTCTCTTTGTCAAAAGTGGACAAAGGTATCAGACTGGGATCATGTTACTTCTATTCTAGACCTCCATTTACTAATTGGAGGGGGTGGTGGGTATAAAGGCCTTGGATTGGAGACTAGCAACAGGAAAAGATACAGCAATGCATTGACATCAGGTAATATATTACTGCTATTAAAACAAGATTTTCAAGATGGATGCCATGGTAGTCATACTGGATGTCAGATTAGCACCTTTTATATTTAGGACCGACCAGAGATTACATGAAAGTCTTATAGTGAAAACCCCATCCATTCAGATGGGGCATCAATACTAAGATTTTCATGATGGCCACCATGACAGCCATATTGGATGTCAGATCAGTAACTTTTTCATTTTAGGACCAACTAGACATCATTAGAAGTCTTTCAATGAAAACCCAATGACAATATCACCATCCATTTAGGTTTAGGTGAGAGTAGTGATAACAAGATTTTGAACTGGATGTCAAATAGGTACCATTTTCATTTATACCAACTAGACATCATAAGAAATCTTTCTGTGAAACCCCATGTTGATATATTATCTGTTCAGTAGTAGTTACAACTTTTCCAAGATGGCTGCCATGGCAGCCATAATGGATATCAAAGGGTCACCAATTTCATTTTAAGACCAACTAGATTTTGGGATGAACATGCTTCTAAAATTTCATCCCAATCCTGCCATTAGTTTAGGAGGAGTAGTGGTAACAAACTTGAGCCAACAGATGCCAGACAAAAGGCCATCGCATAAGCTCATATGCAGTGTAAGACCAGTAGAGCTCAAAAACCTTCAACGAAGACATCCTTTCTAAAAATAACTTAAAGGTTAAATTATTAATTAATTCAAGATCCAGAGTGTATGCTCATGCTAAACTCTGATTAAAAGTCCAAATTGCAGCACTTTATAAAACCCTTTAATGCGTTACGTACAATAAATATTAAATAGAGTTAATACTTTCTTACTTAAACATGAAAATGACAGTGCAAAAATAACATACCTAATGGCGGCTGTAACAGCCCTCCTTGCTTTTCACAGTATCCTATTGTATGTAGGTCTCCAGAATCTACCAGCCTCCAAAAATCATTCTTATTATCACTGCCATCTAGCCGTAGTCGTAGCCTTGACCCCTGGATCCCTACCACCGTGGCCACACACATTGATGTCAGATTCCGAGGATCTGCTGCCTCCAGCTTCATTCCAATTTTGAACTCATTTACTGGTGGCTCTGGCCACTGTAAATTGAATTTTAAAATTAAGTCCTATAATACAGCAACATTTAACCTTTTTCTGAAACAGAAATCCAGTGAAAACATGAGAAACACAAGCAATAGGTTGAGCATACATACATACATACATACATACATACATACATACATACATACATACATACATACGTACCTACATACCCTGTCAGACTCTGTTTATATCTAAAATATTAGTTTTTCATTTGTAGATAATTTCATATAGGTTGATTCAACTGAAGACAGATCTGCAAATATGACAAGGCAACAGAATGGTCAGGACTTTAAGTTTCCCTTTCATTCTTTGATATCAGTCTAACTGTATATGCAAGTAAAAGATTCCAAACTAAATTTCTTCAATATTTGTGTCCAATTTCCAATCCTGTGAACTACATTCAGGCTGACAAATGTGCATGTAAGATACTATTTAAATGATTAATCAAAACTGACAATAGAACTGTACATGGTAGATTGTTTGCCCACCAATAGTTCTGTATGTAAAACACTAGTAGGGCATGTCTGTCACAAGGACCTTAACCATGACATTCAACACTAACTCACTCATCATCACACAAACTATTTATGAAGTGTGATGAAACGTTTGTGAAGAAAACAAGTTATAATGTAGACACTAATTTTCTTTATTTGGATAACTGTAACCTTGACATTAAAGGTATGTATGCATGTATAGGATTTAACAGCACATCAGCATAATTCTGCTACATGTGGCCTCATAAAACAAAAATGGTAGAAAAAATGGTACAATAAAATATGCTTAATGATGTAACACTTAAAGTCAATATATGAAATCTTCAAATCACAAATGGGTGACTGAAGGGCAGCTTTGGCTGCTTTATCTGCTCTTTCATTACCATCACTACCAATCTAACCAGGCAACTAACAATAAAGGGTACTATTTCCATATCTGACGATAAAGTCATGTTGATGTAGGTATTAATGGACTGTCAAATATAAGGTTGTACAATGCTTTCAGTGTAGAAAAAGGATCCCCCACAAAAAATTTAAAGTTTTTTGATTTAGTTCGAAGATATGAGCATGACTGTGATTTTGCAAAAGAAATGGAAGCAGAATCTGATAACCAACTCAAGATAGTGCCATGAGGGTATTGCAATGGCAGCTGCAACCTTGTCTCTATTTGACATTAAAGATGTCAAACCTAAGATCTAAAGTTCATTTCTTTTCCATAACTGCAAGCCATCGTAAAAGCTCAGTAGAATGAAACTGAAGTTATTTTAACAGAACCTTTTTTCACATTTGTGTCAGTGACCTTGACCTATGACCTAAATCAATCAATTCACAAAGTCTGTTCAAGGTTTATGGTCTAGAACTAAATCTGTTAAATGCAGAAACCACTTTTTAAATTCATCACTGTAACCTTGACCTTTGATCTTATCACCCCTCAAATTCAGTTTTTTCACCCCTTACCCAGAGTGCAAGACAATTACAATGTTTAGTTACAATATGTGGTTTAGAACTAAAATTAGTGTGCAGATAATTTCAAAGTTGAAACTTTGAGATCTTGACCTTTGACATACAAATCTGTTTCTTCCTTCATATAACAGCAAGATATCCTCAAAGTTTGGTTAAGGTATATAGTGTAGAACTAACATTGCTGTGAAACCATTTTCTTCTTTGAGTTACTCTCACCATAACACCCCAAAACTTTAGGTTTCCTCCATATCCAAAGTGCAAGCCATCCAAAAAGAAAGTTTGGTTAAGGTGATGGACAGACAGACAGATGAACAACTTCATGGCATGATACACTTCATCTTAAAGTGGGTGTGAAGAAATAAAAAAAAATTTGGAGAGATCATTGTGCAATTATGGACCTAGTCTGATGATGACCCGCTGATGTAAACAGACAAAATACTCTTTAAAAAAAAGTAGATGATAGATGGGTGGATAGACATTTGAACTACTATGGCTCACTTTCTGTGACATCTGTCAATAATAAATACCTGTTTGAAGCAACTTGCAGGTGCTATAATAGCATTCTCATCACCCTTGAGATATTCCTCCCATGAAAAGTTACTCCCTGAAACAACAACACAATGTTTTTTTCATTTAAAGAGTTCTTGTGGGAAAGAGAGTGTTTAATGTTATAATAGGGAAGAATAAAACTGCACTGAACAGTTACAGATAAAAGCTAACAGAATCTGAGATGTATATAACTGGCTTATCTAGTCCGTCAGGATCAAAACAAATTAAAAATTGGATAGACCCATAAAAAACACTTCAGTATAAAAATGTTAGCTTTAGAACATCCCTTTTTACTTGGTGTGAGTCTTTAATAATCATTCACTTGTATGAAATATTGTTATAGCAATGTTCTGAAGAAAGGGAAAAAAAAAATTCAGATAAATTTCTAATATCTTTATTTAAAGTACACAAAGTTGACTGCCCCTAAGGTTTCTTAAAAAGTCTGGTCTGAATTCTCAAAATCCAAATCTTCTAAAATATCTGCACATATTTTTTTTACAATTACGTTAGGTTGAGTTAAGTTTGCATCACTTAGGAGTTCAACAAACTTTGTAGTAACTTTAATTTTTACATTTTCCAGTAGGACATACATTTTCCCAATCCATGTTACGATTACTGAAATCACCTGCAATCCATATGTTTGAATTGTCTTATTGTGCTGTCAAAAGAATATAAAAGTCAAGCTATCTAGGTCATATTCCTGGGGTTTACTAGAATCTTCTCCCAATCTGCTGTACATGCTGTCAGTGATAAAGATCAGTTGGAAGCTGTCCATTGCAAGGCAGCCTGATGTCCCAATCTGCTCTACATGCTGTCAGTGATAAAGATCAGTTGGAAGCTGTCCACTGCAAGACAGCCTGAAGTCCCAATCTGCTGTACATGCTGTTAGTGATAAAGATCAGTTGGAAGCTGTCCATTGCAAGGCAGCCTGATGTCCCAATCTGCTCTACATGCTGTTAGTGATAAAGATCAGTTGGAAGCTGTCCATTGCAAGACAGCTTGATGTCCCAATCTGCTGTACATGCTGTCAGTGATAAAGATCAGTTGGAAGCTGTCCATTCCAAGGCAGCCTGATGTCCCAATCTGCTCTACATGCTGTCAGTGATAAAGATCAGTTGGAAGCTGTTCATTGCAAGACAGCTTGATGTCCCAATCTGCTGTACATGCTGTCAGTGATAAAGATCAGTTGGAAGCTGTCCATTGCAAGGCAGCTTGATGTATAATAAAAGTACAGTGAATGGTACATCATACACCCACTCACAGTTTAATAGTCCTCTATGTAGATACTGGTGGGGCAATGTTGACTGTGGTGATAACTGACCAATGGATCTCAATGACCTTGAAATTGTCAAGTTATGCGGTCTTGAACTAAACTTAATATGCATTTTTTTTTATTATTAGACTTACTATGACCTTGAAATTTTACCTTTTAACCCCAAATATCGACAGGTTTCTTTTTTACCCTATGTGCAAGCCATCCACAAAGTTTGGTCAAAGAATTTAATCTAAAACAACAGTTACTGTGCAAAACCATTTTTTCTTTTTGTCACAATGACCTTGACTGTTGAACTATTGATCCCATAATAGATAGGCATCTTCCTTCCCTTAAGTGCATGACCTCAACAAGCTTTGGTCAAGGTATGTGGTCTAGAACTAATGTAATTGTGAAAACAAGTTTACATTTTTCAGCTTAAGAGATCTGGACTTTTGACCTTTTGACCACAAAATCAATAGACTTCTTCCTTACTCCAACTGCAAGCCATCCACAAAGATTAGTCTAGATCTGTCATGTAAAGCTAAAGTTATTGTGCAGAAACCATGTTCTTCTTTCAGTAACTGCAACCTTGACCTTGGAAATTTGGACCCCAAAATCAATAGGTTTATTCCATACCCCAAGTGCAAGCCATCCACAAAGTTGTGTGAAGGTGGATTGCATAAAACTGAAGTTATTGTGTGGAAAAAAAAAAAGGTAACATATGGATGGACCGATGGATGTAGGGATGGCCATCATAGCATATGCTCCACCTTTTTGGCAGGTGTATAAAAATGATTACACAAAGACATCTTGTGTCATTATAATGTTTAACTTCTTAAAAAGAAGAAAACTGGATCTAAATGTGTATGTCACATTGACAAAAGACTATCCATGCTTTATAAGATCACTTATAGTCATGTATCCATTCCTGAAAAAAAAATGATCCCAACGAACACCAACTTTGTATCAAACTTCACTCATCTATTGCAATCTTACTTCACTAACACTTTCTTTTGTCAGAACTTTACATATGCACTGTTAAGGTCCTGAGCAGAGGTTCAACAGCAATGGAAGATATCAGTAGATCAAAAAAATATTGAGAAATCAGCATTGTACAATACGTACAGCTGCACACTAAACAGCCATGAAAGACGTAAGTAGATCAACAGAAGTGGGAAAACACTGACAAATCAGCATTGTACAATACCTGATGCCTCGTACTGAAACAGAGGTCCTTTAGCGGTTGAGGAGCTCATGATGCAGGAATTATAAGACACTTCAAACTTTGTTCATGTGACTTTTTAGCATTTCCTAAACACTGAAAAAAATAAGATTTGACAATGAAGAATCAAGAAAGACATAATAGAAATTATAGGTAAATTAAAATATATGGAAATAAAGAAATTAAAAAACACACATAGTACCAACTAAAAGTAACATGTCTGAAATTTTACAGTGTCCCATTACGTATGGTAAATACAATAAATGCCCTTTCAGTCAATAAGTGAATTTGTAAACATGTTTGTATGGTTGACTCTCCCTCCAGTGGTAAGGTGTTTTCCGACAATGCCACTTTGGTCTCCGCAAATCCAGGATAGTTGTTTGCGACACTAATTGTCATGTGAGGATTAAAAAGGCAGAGGATTTTAATATAGAAATCCCCACACATGATTTGCATGCTTGCTCAAGGCTGGAAAGAGTCTGGTTCATCACTTTATTTACCCGTAGTGCAACAACCCTATTTACATACACTTTGACAAATGTATAAGAAAAATTTTAAAAATCTGCATTTTGTTCATCCACATCAAGGTGGGTAGTATGCTAATTTCAGAAGGTATTTTGGAAATTTTTATGTAAGTGTGTCCAAAACTCCATACAGGAAAGTAAAGAAAGCACACCTCAATGGTTCAAGTGACAAACTGGCATACCAATGCAATTACTCAATCATTGTCCCATGTTGGTGTAGGTGGGGCATGCAGGCTTTTTCTTACTGCAATTTCAATTGACAATCATAAATGGATGGAAAATAAATTGTTCCATGTGTTTTTTTTACATACCAATAAGGCTTATATACTGGATTCATATCTACAAGTCAATGTTATGTCAATTTACGCTGCATTGGAAAATGTTTCAGAAGCACAACTATTAATGGAATTAAATTCACAGAATCTGCATTCAGGGAATTTTCATAATAACTTCAATTGCAATGCATTAGACATGTATGATTTAATACAATGGAATATTTGTTCAGTAGGAGAACTGTATAAGCCGCTGGATTCCATTCTAATCCTTAAGCCCTCAATTTGTACTGATTGTTTAATGTTATTAATTCACATGAAGAAATATGTTTAAACTGATACACATTTAAGGGATGGAACCTATGACAGTACTAACCTGTCCAGCCTATACCTGCAACTGAGTCTGAAACGTGAACCCATTGATGACTAGAGCATGAAAAGTATGTCACTCTCCTTAGTTCAATAATAATAAGTAGTGTTCCTTAGTTCAATAATAATAAGTAGTGTTCCTTAGTTCAATAATAATAAGTAGTGTTCCTGCAAGAAAATTCCATGTCACTCTCCTTAGTTCAATAATAATAAGTAGTGTTCCTTAGTTCAATAATAATAAGTAGTGTTCCTTAGTTCAATAATAATAAGTAGTGTTCCAGGTTCAATAATATTAAGTAGTGTTCCTTAGTTCAATAATAATAAGTAGTGTTCATGCAAGAAAATTCCAATGTCACTCTCCTTAGTTCAATAATAATAAGTAGTGTTCCTAGGTTCAATAATAATAAGTAGTGTTCCTTAGTTCAATAATAATAAGTAGTGTTCCTGCAAGAAGTGTTCCTTAGTTCAATAATAATAAGTAGTGTTCCTTAGTTCAATAATAATAAGTAGTGTTCCTGCAAGAAGTGTTCCTTAGTTCAATAATAATAAGTAGTGTTCCTTAGTTCAATAATAATAAGTAGTGTTCCTTAGTTCAATAATAAGTAGTGTTCCTTAGTTCAATAATAATAAGTAGTGTTCCTTAGTTCAATAATAATAAGTAGTGTTCCTGCAAGAAAATTCCATATGTCACTCTCCTTAGTTCAATATTAAGTAGTGTTCCTTAGTTCAATAATAATAAGTAGTGTTCATGCAAGAAAATTCCAATGTCACTCTCCTTAGTTCAATAATAATAAGTAGTGTTCCTAGGTTCAATAATAATAAGTAGTGTTCCTTAGTTCAATAATAATAAGTAGTGTTCCTTAGTTCAATAATAATAAGTAGTGTTCATGCAAGAAAATTCCATGTCACTCTCCTTAGTTCAATAATAATAAGTAGTGTTCCTTAGTTCAATAATAATAAGTAGTGTTCATGCAAGAAAATTCCATATCTGCTCAGCAATTACCAGAATATTCTGTGTTCATATTACCTTCCCTACTTTTCCTGCCCCCACCACGTAATTTTGTAAAAAAGTTTCAAACCAAACAACAAATTAAAGGGAAAATCCGGACTAAATCAAGCGTAATATGCACTCATTTGATAATAGTCAATTTATTAATACATCTATAAAATTTGAGCACAACTGTTCCAGTAGTTTAGGAGAAAAAACAAATCAGCTTTTCATTTTTCAGTTTTATCATAACAGGTGGATGGCAATTTTCATGTTGAGGGCACTGCATTTGTGACATAAAACTAGCAACCAGCACTTCAAATTATTGCCATTAACACATACAGTTGTATTCAACTTTATCTGATATTTTCTTCAGTGTGTGTTTTTGGGAGAGAAAGAGCATGCAAGTACAAGTAACTTGAGCCCACATAATTTTCAGGCATAAATTATCAAATACATGTGGGTCTAAAAATGAAAAAAAAATATGCAAATATGGTGTAAAGACAAAGAAACTTTTATCCACAAATTTCATCTAATTTCTAATGCCTGCAATCATTAATAAAAATAAAGTCTATTACATGCTGTGAAGATTGTATAACGAGAAAATAAACATGTTAATCTGCTGACCAGGTTTGTAAAAGGCAATTCAGTACTGTAGGTTGTACCCCTATTCACACTAATAAAACAAAATATTTTCACAGAAACAGTTTTTATTAACATTCACACTCACTATGTAGCCTTACGTACATGCTCCCTTTAATGGTCACAACTGAGGGTACATGGATATATTGGGAGGTTCTGTGGTTTCAAAATAAAATCTGTGGTTAGCAATGATGTTATTCATGTCAGATCCTTTTGATTTTATTGATTATTCATGACCATAATCTTAATACTATGTAAAATGTAACAGTTGATCAGATACCTTAATACATACCCATTTTATAGCATGCCAAGAATAACACACGTCCAAGGCTGAATCAAGGTGGTAGGAGGACCTGGAGAAATTTCAAATAGCACCCCCCCCCATACCATTTCACTGCTTTGAGGGACCCCCTGCTGAGTGGGGGCCCTGAAGCAACTGCTCCGTTTGCTCCACCTTTAATCTGGCCTTGCACACGTACTATTATTTGGTCTGGTTGGCTTATAATGGCACATCCAACACATTATTGGCTAGATCATGTGGAGGAAATGGAAGCCAAGTGCTTTTCCATAAGGACATACTGAGGCAGATGATCCAGGCTGACCTGGGTGGGTATCGAACCTGCAACCCTTAGATTATGAGTCTGATGCTCTACCAACTGAGCTACAATGGCTTATCTTGTTTTAGGCAGTAGTTTCCAAATTTATTTTAGACATGACCTCATTGCCAGACTGGTATGTATATTTGTCCTTGAACATGATAATAAACAAGCAACCACAATCATCTGCATAATATGGCTATCCTAGGTAACATGTTAATAAACAAGCAATACATGGTTGGATAAGTACTCAACAACCGATGGGCATTGATCTTACATTCACAGCAACCAATGGGCATTTATGCTACATTCACAGCAGAGTATCTTGGCCAACAAGCCATTGGAAAGATTGCCAAGTAGACTAGAGGCAAGCAGCTGGTTGACCATGATCATAAAGTTGCATATGGCTATGGAGTGAACTTCTTAAATGTCTGAACAAATCTTTCTTTTATGTTTACAACAAAAATGATACATACAGAGCTTACCGGATATATGTGCTCTTTGATTTCTGTACATACATGCACATATTCATCTTCAGAAATGAACGCTCACAGCAGTTTTTGCACAATAATTACATGCTGTACTATGTCAATGGGAATTCTGCTTTTATGTATTTTATATCTTTCATGTATAAGAGAACTTTTTTATTTCCCAATTTCATTTTTTTAAATCTGCTTCTGATAGTTTAGATTTGTATTCAGAAAATGTGATCCTTATCTACTGATTTTGAATAAACTATGTACTGAGACAACAGATGATACATTCAGTATATTCACACTTTGCAGTTTGAAATAACCCCCAAAAATATATATACTAGGGTCCCCACTACGAGACTTTTCAGGCAGAAAAGTCACCCCAAACCCAAACGACTGCCATTTCATAAAAATATGCAGAAAAAGTAAAGTTGACTTCAACTTATTTAATTATTTGGTTACAGAATGGAAAGATGATCTGCTGCGATTGATTTTAAATTGAGAGTTGCCTTGCATGAAATAGTTCCTCGAGATATAATGGAGTCATATCGTTTGAAACAAATATTCAATCACTTACCGTTTACATTATAATATCATTCATTTCATTTTGTTTGTTTTCAGCATCTTGGTTGTTTTCAACATTATGTATGACGAGTCTGCAACCTCCATTTTGCCAGTGGAATACATCCTAATTCTTGTCAGAAGTGTTTTCCCAAAAATTATAGTTTATGTATGACTGGAATATGTTAATTCCATTGCAAACTGTTGCCAACCATCACCCCAAGGATTTTGTCATGGTAAACATTTGCAGATAAATTTCATTCAACTTGAGATTCAAATTCATATTTTCCAATTTAGCTGTCTTTTGTTGGGTAGTAATCATTAATACTTTTTCAGGGCTGAGCACATTTTTTTTTCATCCACTAGTCCCGGACTTGGAAAATTTTACTTGCCCGACTTCAATTATGAATAGTCCGGGACGTCGGGCTATGGGATTTGCTCAGCCCTGAAGACGATGAAGAACCTGCAAGTCTTCCCTCCCATATTTCAACAGAGCTGCCCTCTCATGAGGAAAGTGCTTGTAGTCAAATGCTCTAAAGCATCTCAAAGGTTCTGCTTATGTCTCGTTGGAGAAATAGCTACTGCACATTCAGTAGCAGTCTTACGTTTTATCCCTCCACTTTCACAAAAATTTTCCTTCTCCGAATCATACTTATTACCTTCCTTGCGAAAATAATTTAGCGAACTCATTTTATCCACAGAGTAACTATCAGCTTGCTTGACAACTACTTCTAAAGTGATCATAACATACATTTTCTCTTTTAAATACGAAGAGACAGCTCATTAATTAGCGTAATTGTTGGAAGTTAATCATCAGTATAATCAATTAAAAATTAAAGAATCATTACTGTCATTTAATCAGTTCATAAAAGAAACCAACACTGATGTCGGTAAAGTAATTTCCATTAATTTAATTACACTTACTTGCTGGATTAAAATCATAGCGAGCCGCTCGTGAGGATCTGGCTTGAGTAAACACAATGCAACAAAGTCGCTTAAAACACTGCTTATTGATCATACTGGCTTTCTTTTGTTTGATGTGTTTTGATTTGCCGATAATTTGGTCGCTTAGCTCAATATGCAGTCAAGCGGTAACAGACCATGCGCATATGCGAAAATTATCACTGACCACATTTATGTGTTATACAGAATGTAAATGTATACATGAAGAGGGGTCGAATCAAGTATTCAGTACGCCCGGAGGGCATGATTGGCCAAATAAAGGTAGATAGAGTGATTAAAGCACGAAAATAAGGACTTGCCCGACTTTTTTAAAAAGCACTTGTCCCGGACTAACGACTTGAAAAATTTTACTTGCCCGACTTCAAAAATGAATAGTCTGGGACGTCGGGCTATGGGATTTGCTCAGCCCTGACTTTAGTCTTCTGTTGGGTAGCAATCATTAATACCTTAGTCTTTTGTTGGGTAGTGATCATTAATACTTTAGTTTCATCTGTGTTTACTTTCATAATAATTTCCTTACACCAGGAATCTAAGCAAGACTATCTGAACGGACACCTTTAGGTCTGATTTTAACTGTTTGAAATATAATAGAGTGGTGTCATCTGCAAAAAGATCAGTAGATCAGATACATTTGCCAATTTTCAGAGGCATATCATTTATGAAAAGGAGAAATAGTAGTGGACCAAGAATTGATCCTTGTGGTACTCCACATGCAATTGGGTCTTCATTAGAAAATTGCCATTTTTGATACAATGTGTTCTCTTTGTTAGATAGGATGTAAACCAATCAACTGTGGAATTGCTACATTCGTACACAATGTATATGTGCAATTTATTAACAAGAATATCATGATCAACATGGTCAAAAGCTTTTCTAAGATCAGCTAGTATGGATCCACTATATACATTCTCCTATAAATTTGAGAAGATGTCTAAGAAAGTATGTGAATAGATTATTGACTATATCATGCAGAGGAAATTGGAGCTAAGTGCTTTTTCCAAGGACACACTGCGGCATATGACACAGGCTAAACAATAAAAAAAAAAAAAAAATAATGCCAGGGTGTGCTGCAGAATAAACTGTGTTAACAGGGATCCTGATAATCTAATGTTCCAGACATTTTTCCCAAAAATTAATGTGGAGGCTATATATTTGTGAAATCTATTATCAGAACATTTGATCGGGATATAACATTTCGACAACAAAGGAAACATTGATTTAACTCATTTTTAAATGTACCAGAAAAGGTGTCATTTTTAGTTCCAGATTTGCAGCTGCTTTAGTGTTAGTATTATCCTTTCATGATGAACTAGTTTCCTCTCAAACTAATTATTTATAAAAATCATTTCTTTCTTTCATAAAACTATACTATAGAATTTTGTCCAACAACATTAATTTATTCCCATCGACTGTTTTTAAAAATTAATTATTGACTGGCGACAAGCTGACTTGACACATTGAAAATACATAACATCTAATTAACGGTCATTTCTGGTATAGTTTTATTCTATCAGTACTCCAAATAAATTTTGGACGATGATAATAAAAGTTAGTTGTAGTTGCTTGTATATTTTTTTCTTAATTCAGACCTAGGCTTCACATATTTTGTTCTAAAGGTGTCATGTACTGACACACTACAACACAAACCATGTGGTGTGAGGGACTTGTGTATAGTCTCTAGTACAGACCCTAGGCAATCATTCATTTATGGGTTTTTGTAAATAAATCCCAGCAATAAGCTCTTCATGCTTCTTTTGTCTCGTCTTTTGTGGCTACAGAGTCTTTAAACAATTGGAAAAACATAATGCCAAACAAGCGTAACCAGAGACACCTCTAAAATTGATTGTTCAACAAAGAAACAATGTGGAAACTAGACCTAGTCACCTCTGAATTAAGTTTAGTTGGCAACATATTTATTGATTGTTCAACAAAAATCAATCTGTAAACTTGACCCAGTGACCTTTGAATTTTACTTTGTCAAGTTGTTTATTTGGCAACTGAATAGATACACAAATCAAAGACAAGTTGATATAATGATATTTGAGAACTCCTATGATCGATGTCCGTTTGCTCAGAATATGTGCCAGTCAAAAACCTTTGATATACTGAGCATGTCCGGCAAATACAGGGATTTCAGTATCGCTGGTCTTAACTTCATAATGATTCATCTGAAGTATGATAAAAAAATCATCAAGGGTTTAGGAAATATAAACAATGAAAAACTTTAAGTAAAACCTTCATGGAATTTTTCTACGACCGTGACCGTAACCCCCCAGTCAAAAGGGGTGAGCAAGCATGTCACAGAATTAATTGTCTTAGCTTCTTAATGATTCAGCCCAAGTATGAACAAAATCAACTGAGGAGTTTTGGAAATACAAGAAAATGAAAAAACAAAAACAAAACCTAAACTGAAATTTTCTATGACTGTGACATTAAATTACGTTTCTATCTACGAGATTCCTGCCAAAAATTCACACATAAAGCTTCAAGAAGCATGTGAAATTCCATGCATTTGTAGCCCAATCACAAGTAAATTATTACTCTGTGGCTGACTGCTACTAAAACGAAACAAGTTTATTTCGAATTTTATCCTGTAAGAGTAGGAAGGATTTCAATAGTAACCCGTTGTCAAGGTTACTCTTTTGAAATAACAAATTTGTACAACAATTTTAGTGAATCACACGAAGAACAGCTTTAATATTTTCATAAAGATTAACAAGTATTTTTATTTTTATATTATTTAACTCAAAGCCGTAGTAAATCGCTGTTTTAAGCAAATGTTGTAAACATGCTAAATCTGGACTACAGTACACTCACTTCTTCCTATTTTCCCACCATTTCTGAAAAGTCACTTCACCCACCATGTCCAGCATGGACTGTGATGAGTATTAATTAAAGGATGCGAAAATACTAAGTATATACAGGCAGGCACATAAATATTTATGAATATTTTTCAAAGCATGAATATGAGCATTGATTCCTGCATACACTGTTAACACATGAAAAAAGTAAAATATGTGGGAGCTTATTTCAATGCAAAAAAGTTGGTGTCTGATGTGCTATTTGCATGTGAAATTATGTTTGTAAATATGGCAGCATTCAAGATTGGTACTGAGTATTTAACCAAGAGAAAGCTATTTTACTAGACAAGGTTGGTTTTAACCCTGGTCAAGTACATATTGTATTCTTAAATACTCTACTACTAAATGTTGTATGAAGTGGACTGTCTCCAATGATGTCACGATGCTCTTGGCTTCCAAGTGGTAATCAAAAATATGCATACAGAGAGGATCTTTTATTCTTGCCTGATATTTTGGATAAGAAGCAGGGTTTTGATGATTGGGCTTTTTGTATTTGAAATTATAGTTTTAGATATCTGAAATCCTATTGTAACAGCCAGGATACAAATGTAAAAACCTTGATCAAAAGAAACCCTTTAAGTTCTCTCTCATCAACCTTTGAGCCACTTACATATCATGGAAAAGAAATGCATTTGTATACATGTAATGGAGTAAGAATCCCAGAGTGGCCAGAGCATGATATTGTCTCATCTCGTTTTGACACCACTTTGTTTTGACGCAGTGTCATAAACTCACAGTTCTCAAGAGATTGCAACATTTGTTTACACTGGTCAACACTGATTCATATAGACATAATTTTTTTTTAAAAATCCTATCCAGGGTTTTTCAGGACACCAAAATCTGCATAAAAGTATGCATACATTTCATTGTTGGATGCATGAAAATTCCATCAGCAGAGTCCTCAGTATGCAAGCTTTTTTGTAGTATGCAAGTTATCAAACAAAGTTCGAATGATTTAAATGGGATCATGCGAAGCCGAATAGGTTAGATCTTAGCAAACAAGGGGATTATGACACATGTTAATCGAGTGTCGGTGCCTAATGATCATTTTGATCAAAAGACTAATTACAAGTGCATGTGCTTTGACACTTCTCTTTGATTAGCATTACTCAGCAGTTTTAATCCATCATATTAAAAATCCTTATGTGATGTTTGAAACACTTGCATATTATTGTATACCGTATTTAGAAAAATAGTGCCAAGATTTGGGGATTTATTTTGTGTTGGAAGAATATGAACTCCCATGTTAATCGTCACAAAATCAGCTGTTTTTCAGTGTCATGTACAGATATACCTTCAATTTAGAGTTATTATCATATATTTACTATTCAGATGGCAACTTTACATAATTTCTTTGGTGTCAAACACAAGGCTGTAGATCAGCATGATTCTTACGAGACTAGCCAACAGAAATTAGTAGATGCATCTAGTTTTGTTAAAAAAACAGAATGCCAAAGAGACTAAGAGATTTGTGGAATGAATCATGGAACACAACATTCCCATAAGCTTAAAAAACAAGAAAACCATTGAACATTATTAGCTTTATGCACACGGTGTAGCGACGGTGGGAGAAATAATGCAATGGCAACTCAAGGAACAATGAACTTGCAAAGTTCAACATAATCGCATCAAGACATAGGGCCATGGATGTTTAAAACAAGAACTGTAATGAAATTTATGAGGTTGATTGCGGAAGGTCCAGAAGTAACAGATTTAGATTTTTTAAACCTGCTGTGGAGAAATTTGTTAAAGTTTGTTTAAGAAAAAGTGAATGTAGTATGCGGTGTTGTTTAAAGATGAAATGATAAAAAGTGAATGGAATTTGGTCATTTGTTTCTTATTCCAGTGTCTTGGAAAATTGACTGATTTGAAATGGTATTAAGCTAATTAAATAAATTAATATAGAAAAGAAATTGTGATCTCTTCCTTGATTCCTTCTAGCTGCACACAAAATTAAAGAATGGCAAGGTAAATGTATTGAGAATTGTTAAAGTTGTAACATCACAAACAATGACAATTATCACGGTTATCAAATGCCAAAATTTTTCATTCATTTATTATAATACTAAATATTTCACAATTAATTAGCATTAGCAATCTGGTGAAATATATATTGGTGACACAACAATACACTCATAATGCTCTAAATTATTGCAAGGGAAAAAAAAGTATCGTTATTGGGACTGCAACTTTCAAAATCCTGTAGAAGACCCTGCTATCATTATCAATTGTGAATTAAAACAAAGATACATACCATGAAAAAAACTCCATTTCACTAATTCTCTTTTAGTCCTCATAAAAATTTCTAATAACTACTCTGATGATGGGGCAAATCAACTTCCTGCCATAATAGACATCCAGTCAGCTAATCATTATGTGATATCAATGTGACTCACAGTAACAACAGGACACGGTTTTTCAAGAATTATAAAATATATCAAAATGGAATGCTTTCTGTATAATTTTTGGTACGCAGAATTAAAAAATAAACTCTTCTTTATATCTTTCGAAATAAATTTACAGGAAACATTCAAACAAATGCACCATCCACAAATTTTATTATTGGTCTTTTGTAACTTTTTCAAATTTTTGACCTCATGGAATTTCATGCTGAAATTTGTATATTTCTTACATATGGTTATATATAGATGTTTTGTGACCATTTAGCTTTAAGAATAAATGGACTTTTTCTGTGTTCCAGTTACTTTTGAAACCTTTCTGTGCATTTTTACAAAGTGCGCTCTAACATTTTTTGTATCAAATACGTCATTCTCGAGTCATACACAAGCTTAAATTATGTTACTGTTAAAACCAACAGAGCATATTCAATACAATGTTCTTGTACACTGATCTGAATTTACAATTTAGCAAATAACAATTGCAATTTAATATCTGGTTATGATCAGATATTTTTGGACAATTTTCATTACTTTAAAATACAATCAATGACCAAACAAAAAAAAAGAATAACTTATTTTGAATATTTCCACAGCTTTACTTCTGTTTATCAAGTTTTTCTTCTCATTCAGCTCTTTATATTGCACAGGGTTTCCACTCAGTTTTCATTACAGGCAGTCAGGATGTTTAGCATGTACATTTTTGAAGTCTCAACATTACAATTTTTAAGTCCCAAATTTGCAATATTTTCTGCACAATTCTGATCATTATTTTGAGCCATATTACACTGTTCATCAATGAGCAAGTAGAGGCATGGGTTAAATGTGGAATCAGAGAAGTAACTGGTGTCGAGTTGGTTCTCACAAAATATTTGTTTTTTAAATAGAGGAACATTGGACTACAGATCGATTTTCTGCTTGTATTCTAATTCACAAGGTCTCAATTGGTTTTCTTTCAGTTTTCTTCAAAATGGTTTAACTTTCACCTAATATTCACCTATGTTAAACATGAAAAATGTCATTTTAATACCACTTTCTTTTATCCTCCTGCAATTTAATTCATTTTATACTGAATTGGTTCAATTTTAGGTATCCTTTGAGAGATCAGGCCATCTACAAGTCTCACCTAAAAAAATACATTACACCACAAAAGTGATACAAACATTTTGTAATAAAATTTAGTATAAAGAACAAAACATTTTTACAATCTGATCCCTTGGTATAAACATCTACTTTTTTTCCAGAAAACAAAGTGTTTTTGATCGCAGTTTATGTTGTACTGACATCTTTGTCAGTTTTTGTTTACATTTGTGTGTAGGTACATGCCAGTGAGAGTTACTCTTCTGACAGTCAAGGGTGACAGTACATGTATTTTTATGCAAATATTCACATACATTTAACCCATATTTATGTAAAAACAATGCCAAACTGTTTAAAAAGCATGCATAGATGAGCATATATGGTCGTTTACTTCGTTTTTCTCCTTTGTGAAAAATACAGTTGACGTTTATTACTGCCAAATATGTTGTGGAAAATCCCTAAATGTCATATATGCCAAAGATGGGCAGTTGACCTTTCAAGCATGAATACATTGGGATGTAGAACTGTCCGATATTTACATATGAAAGTGGATAAAATGCCAGGTGTAATAAGGTTGCCATATTGAGAAATCATAAATCATTACCACCAGCACCATCTAGTAGCTGTGTATGTTGCTACTCTTAGTGGATAACCGCATCAGTAACTGTTCAAAATGCTGTATAGCAGTATAAAGTTTTACTAAAATAACTCTGTTTCGAATGAAGTATATTTCTCAAAAGATGAAAGTATGTGCTTAAGTGCATAAAAACCAGAGGACACCAGAATATATTGCTAATGCAGTGACTGTAGTACTAATATTAGTACCCCTACCTCCTTCATCAGTGGGGTACTAAAATGTTCCTATATGTATCAATGGAGCATCCAGAGTTTTGTCAGCATATTGTCAGAATGTCTGAAGATGCTGCCTACACATCCTTAAAGAAATCAAACACTGCTCCCATTTCATACCAGAATTTATGAATTCCATCATAAACACATATAAAATAACAATTACCTTCTTCACACGAATGTTGCCTTTGAATCAGCCACCATATTAGTTCATCTAATACTACTTCTGTTTTCAGCCTCGTTTTTCGGTGTGCCATATAAGGATATTGCATCCTTACTTGGAAATGTAAACAGATCGTAAATAAATATGGCATGCTCTGAATCGGAGATACAGTGAATTAAAAGTAAATACCATCTATCTGTGACTTTTAAAGTTTATCAAGAAGCCATTATTAGCCATTTAAAAGAGAAAAAAAAAAAATTTCTTACTACCCACAACTACTGTTTCTGCACCATGTCATTCAATAATTAATAATGTATCATGGAATATCCAAATATGGTATAACAAGCCTTATTAGGAAAACGAATTATCAAAATAAATTTATGTTGAATATCATGGTGGACAAAGTACGGTTAGTGTAAACATACCAGTATATTTAACCTCATATATGTTTAATAACTTTATAATCCAAACTTCCTGAAAAAAATAACTCCACTTAGATAGTTGATTTGTACTCAGTTCTTCTTGTTGACTTTGAATATAGTTTTATTGCTCCATTGCAAAGTACAGGATTACTTCATAGCCTCGACCATGTTGAGACTATGACATCATTGCTAGCAGCAACTGGTGCTGACCCTATATCATGGACTCCCCTATTTTGACGCACATAAGTACTTACTTTCACCTTGTCAGAAATATACTCTTTTCATAGTGATACCTCTCATTACTTTAGAAACATTAGTTATTTTAGCAAAGTATGCATAATAAATGACAATGATATATTCCCCAATACTCTTCTTTGCATGCTTTCAACCAGACAAGCCCTTGTCTTAAAGTTTGTGTATTACGTCACCCATTATGACGCACTTCACAGAAGTCTATTTCTTTTAGTGACACCATTGTACATACAGTCAGGGAAGAAAACTATATCGCAAAGGAACATCAATAGGACATGGAAAACTTAAGTTTATCGAAACAATTACAGAAAGAAATTTAACTTGGCATTCCTAAAGCTTTTCTTACATTTATCATAAGTTCGATTTTGGTACAGATTTTGTCTCGAAAGCAAAAAGAATCAAATTTGGAAAAATTATGATGGTATTATTATAAAATCGTGTACTTATTATTAAAAAATTATTAGATTCGGCATGTCTTTTTTCCCCAATACTTAATTGGCATTGTGAACATGCAGAGCCTCAATCCTTGAATGTACTGTTTTTGGAACATCAAAACTGTTTTGCATCCTTCACAACTTTTTTTTATCCAGAATGCAAATAATCACAGACAGAAGACATAAAGTTACAAGAGAAGGTTTTATTTTCATTTATTATCATTTCTGCCATTATCAAACAAATCTTTAAAAAAAAAAGAAATTGCTCAAAATAAGTTGAATATCAAGAATGTCTAAAAAGATTATTGAAAATTTACTGTTAAAGTAAAATTGCTTAATTATCAGATTAAAAATCCTAAGACTTTGATTTAAAGAAGCAAAAATGTAAAGGATACTAATTTAATTATGAAATATATCTTAAAAGTATATGTTTCTTGTAAATTTCCACAAATTATAATAACAAAGAACCACCTCTGAAAATCACTTATGACAGATCAAACTTTATAACACTACGCCTTTCTAAACAGTGTTACTGATTCAGTTATCAGCTGTGAGTCACATTGCTAACACATGTCGAGTAGCAAACTGGATGCCTATTACGGCAGGAAGTTTATTTGCCCCATCAGAATAGTTAGTACGGATTTATATGACGACTTACTGATTGAAAAAAAGAGAATTAATGAAATTATTTTTTTTCTCAAAGGTATGTATCTTTGTTTCATTTCACAACCGACAAGGATATGATTTTCGACACATTTTTTGGTCTGTGTGACTCGGTTGATCAGTGTAAATTAATGTTGTGGCTTTGATGTCATTGACAGATGCGTTCTCTGGAGAACTGGGAGTTTATGACTGTGTCAAACATTTTCCGACCAAACCTAAACTTATATGCTGGGACATGTTACTGAGATCTAACAGTTATGCATGATATAAATTACTCAGATAATGTCAAATATTGTGTCTCAATTGCTTTTCCAGCATAAAATGAAAGGATGTATGGAAAATATTCACAAATTGGGCAGAGTCCATTGGCTTACCATAGACTACAGATTGCATATGCACGTGTTGTCAAGGGTGTCATCTGTTAGCATTAATTACAGCTATAATATTCAACAGAAAAGAATAAGAAACATATCTGCCTGGAATCATCTGAACGGCGCAGAGCAGTGGGCGGCTTACAAAACACGACTCAAAAGCGTCATTTATTGATTACAAGCGCAGAGAGAAAGCGATGTAAACAAACTGAAAACTGTGGTATCCTGCCCCACATTTGAATACAAATGGCGACAACTCATAAAATCGATTAAAAATACGATAAAGATGATATTGTCACGTCTGATTCTGGTGCAAAATTCGAATTATTGCCATAAATCAAGGAAGATATAAACTTCATGTCGGACCTTATTGGTTTTGCGCCATCTTTCTGGAGTCTCGCACATGTGCACGAGATTTTGATGAAAACACACGATTATAGACCGTCTTTGGCAAACCCGTTTTAACTTTTCGACCCGTATACGTCTTCAGATGTTCTTGAGTGTTCTCGATCGAAAACGCCCCAACGACTAACATCAGCCCAACGCATACTGCGCATCACACTAACTCTGTACCATCGCCGCTAAGTAAGCGAAAAAAAACCCACCTGAACTTGTGAAGTTGCATAACACTGTGCATTTTACGCCATCTTTGTTCTTGTGATTCTCGCTTGCGAGGGGTATACACATTTCTCAATGTTCGGGAACTCTCCTCTTAACGTTAGGACGAGAATAACGACGAGAACATTGTTTTCGTTCTCGTGCAAGCACTATCTCGTCCAAAGACATTGCCTGGTTCCCGGTCCATTGTCCAAAGACATAGCCTGGTTCCCGGTCAACATTGGACGGTTTGCCTAAACACAGTAATGTACAGTAATTGAGATGAAATACAGTCATGGAAAAGAAATTGAAGTAAAGAAGCAAGAAAATGAGCATTTCGCACATACAGTATTGATTATGGATTTTGTTGAATAATAAAATATTATAAAAATTTGTACAGTTTGCTGTTGTTGTTTTTGTTAATCCATAGACATTGATATGATATATGATGGCCCTGTTGCGCTATATAATAACGGAACACCACTTGAATATACAGTAAGATAGACTATACTATGGTAGCAAATACAAATGTATGTATACTCGTACATGGCCGTAGGGCCGCACACGAGGATAATCCAAATCAAGTTAAATGTATGTATGTATAAATGTATGTATGTATTGCTACGACTCTGTGGCCTAAAAATATGTAACAGAAAGAAAATTAAACCAACAAAATCAACAAGCAATTTATTTCTAGACAATTAAAGTGAAAATTCAAAAGACATTTGCAATAACGTGAATTAAAGTCCAAATAATACTAAGTGTCCTGATCACAAATCCAAAAATATAGAATGTTCTGAATCTGAAAGAATTCCAATAGCCTTGAATGTCCTGATGTACCACAAGTCTTGAATGTCCTGATGTACCACAATGATGTACTCCAGACTGATTTGAATGAATTAACATAATCCCCAAAAGTTCTAAAATCTACAAGCACTTTAGTATTTCCAATGAATATTTTAAATAAATAATTCCTCTCTCTGAATTATATCTGGTTTTCACAACTGTAACATCCGATTATTAAAATAGCTTCTTTACAGACTGATGTTTCGAACAAGACTGTTAGAACCCGAATGATCTCTTGTTGACTACGTCCATATATAAATAAATAGGTGTACCTGACAATTCTCACATCAGAATATGAGTAATGTTTATGGACAATTATTTTGTGTACCTGACTTTTGTCACAACAAGACATGGAAATAACAGTCCAGCTGCCAACAAAACCGACCATGAACTCATATGCAATGTAAACATGTTTTTTACAAAATGACCATAATCTGACTAAAGAACAACTTACAATTATGGAAACATATTATAAATTCAATATACATAACAGTATGTGTGTATGTTTCCAGTTAGGAGTCATTATTGTCTTTGTTCTTTATTTGAATGGTGATATTCTCTGTAACGGAGAATACATACTACTGTGGAACAGAGTATGCTTTATACATCTACCTTCGGATGACCAGCTTTAAAACCATTGACAACAATGGTGGTGGTGATGATGATGATGATGATGATGATATTTAATGATGATATGGTGAGAATAAATGGCAAAAGCATCAGCTATGCTAAGTGAGTAGTTATAGGTGGGTACTGGGGACAGGGTGGCACTTGGGGGCAGTAACGGAAGTTTAACATTGGGGGCACTATGGGGCAAAAAAGTGCCAAGATTTATAGGGTAGTGGGTGGCACTTGGGGGCAGTAACGGGAATTTATCATAGCGTCCGTATGTAGTGACGAAGACAACGTCCTCTACCATCAAAAACTGAGGGGGGGGGAGTGTTTTTGATAGTAGAGGACGTTGTCTTCGTCACTACATACGGGGTGTGGGGACACTTGGCAATCATTGAAAAAATAATTAATCTTTTCTTATGGAGATGGCACTCGAGGGACAAGGGGACAGCTCCTCCTCCTCCAGGAGTCTAGACTCCTCCTACAGCGCTTCTTCAGGATAAATGGAGGATGGACCGCTTCTGGTTCCCAATTTTCTTCCTTCTTCTCCTCCTTCTCCTCCACTATTCTGTGATCTTCCTCCTCTATCATCAGATGAGGCTGGATAGGCTCCTTCTTCTCCTCCTTCTCCTCCACTATTCTGTGATCTTCCTCCTCTATCATCAGATGAGGCTGGATAGGCTCCTTCTTCTCCTTCTCCTCCACTATCCTGTGATCTTCCTCCTCCATAGTAGAGGGGGGTACTGGGGGTCGTGGGGGTGCTATGGGGTCTTATGGGATTTTAACATTGGGGGGCACTATGGGGCCAAAAGTGCCAAGATTTATGGGGCTGGGGGGCGCTATGGGGTCTTATGGGAATTTAACATAGAGCCCATTCAGGCCCCAATGTTCTGCCTAGTGGCTATATCTATATAGCCTAGAGTTATATATAAAGCATTACCTATACCTCAGATCATGTTGGAGGTGTCAGTAAATTTGCATATATTATACCTATGTTATAAATAGCTTTAATCAAGGGAACCATTTCATAATAACACTAAAATGGACGTGACTAAATGTTGTATTAAACTTCGGGAACCGTCACGGACTTTAGCGTTGACTAGAAAAAAATCCGGAACATTAGATTATAATGGCCTAGACTAAAAGTAACACTAAAATTCCGAAATCGTACCGGACGTTAGCGGAGACTAAAAATAATCCGGATTTTTTTATAAAAAAATTGGCTGAGACTAAAAGTAACACTAAACTTCCGAAATTGTACCGGACGTTAGCGGAGACTGAAGATAATCCGGAAAAAAAAATTGGCTGAGACTAAAAAATAGTACTAAAATTTCGTAACTCATTTTAAAATTTTTTTTATTATATATTTTTTTATATACAAACCCAAATAAACCCAAAACCCAAACCCAAACCTAACACACTATCCCAAATGCCTTGTGTGCTGCCTAAAAACCCCAAAAACCTGTTATCAGACGAAAGGGTATGACAAAGGGATGAAATCACGCCAACATACTATCCAACATATACACCATCCATTTTTTTATTTTTTAATTTTTTTTTATATCAAAACACACACCACACTATCCATTTTTTTTACTTTTTAAATTTTTTTATATCAAAACACACACCACACTCTCCATTTTTTTATTTTTTAAAATTTTTTTATATCAAAATACACACCACACTATCCATTTTTTTTACTTTTTTAAAATTTTTTTATATATCAAATTCAAACTTACACACACCACACAAATCATTTTTTAACTTTTTAAATTTTTTTATATCAAATACAAACTTACACACACTACACAACCATTTTTTTATTTTTTAAATTTGTTTTATATCAAAACACACACCACACTATCCATTTTTTTACTTTTTAAATTTTTTTATATCAAATACAAACTTACACACACTACACAACCATTTTTTTATTTTTTAAATTTTTTTTATATCAAAACACACACCACACTATCCACTTTTTTTACTTTTTTAAAATTGTTTTTATATATCAAATTCAAACTTAAACACACCACACAAATCATTTTTTAACTTTTTAAATTTTTTTATATCAAATACAAACTTACATACACTACAAAACCATTTTTTTATTTTTTAAATTTTTTTGATATCAAAACACACACTACACTATCCATTTTTTTTACTTTTTAAATTTTTTTTATATCAAAACACACACCACACTATCCATTCTTTTATTTTTTAAAATTTTTTTATATCAAAACACACACCACACTATCCACATTTTTTACCTTTTAAATTTTTTATATCAAAACACACACCACACTATCCATTTTTTTATTTTTTAAAATTTTTTTATATCAAAACACACACCACACTATCCATTTTTTTTACTTTTTAAAAATTTTTTTATATATCAAATTCAAACTTACACACACCACACAAATCATTTTTTAACTTTTTAAATTTTTTTATATCAAATACAAACTTACACACACTACACAACCATTTTCTTTACTTTTTTAAATTTTGTTTATATCAAAACAGGCACCACACTATCCATTTTTTATATTGTAATCTTTGTTGCTGCCATCTTCTTGATCTGTTGAGATCTTGACGAGTCAACGAGAATGACTACACTGACCAACGCATCGCTTTATATGCTTAACGCGCGGACGCGATGGAAAACATGGTAGGGTTTCAGATCGACAGTGAGATAATAGATAGAGAGAGAGGTTACTTTTTAGATCGATAGAAAGAGAGAGAAAACATAATTATTATTTTTTTCAAATTCAATAAAAAACCACACAACACCATATTTTTTTTTTCAACAATAACCATTTTTTTAATCAACAATAATCATTCTAACATAAAAATACTAACAATTCAACAATATAATTTTAAACAGGAACATATTTACAAGGTTGACAACGTTGGGGTGGTAAACTAAACCTCCACCTTTCTACATCGACATCATTCTGATTGACATTACGCTTGTGAGCTAAAGACAAGAGATAACCAAAATGTTCACAAAACCATTGTTGTACTTTAGCATTATTTCTAGCATAGCTCCTATTAAACAAAGTCAGTAAATGTTCTAAGGAATATCCAAGACTGCGTTGATGAAGAAAATGTACACAATATTGTCCACACACCATGGAATCCGATCCTTGTAATCGAACATTATTGAATCGAGTCGAGACGGCATTTCTTCTCATAAAGTCAATGATGTCGTCTTCCAAAGGAGGTAATCCATAAGAATCAAAATATTCCACACCTCCACCATTGTGATCGTTGGGAAAGTACACTGCTACCCAATGGGTTCCTGGTAGATGACTGTCGTCGGTATTGATGACATAGGCATGAACATCTTTAGGTTTACGATGAGGTAGTTCATCTTTAGCACACACCACAGGATTCCAAGAAGAAGTGTAGGAACTACGAGTCAATAGGTAATAAAGTTCTCTAGTATCCATTTTTTTCTTCTTCTTTTTTATTTCTTCAATGGAAATAATAGGTCACCAATTCACACCTGACTTTAAACTTAAATTGATCTGTCTTGTAATTCCACGAATATTCACGTCGGATAGGTTCTGCACTCTGATGAATGAGTCCTTCGATGCGTCTGATCTCCAGAGGAGTAAGTGGAGGAAAAGAAGAATTCTGCAAGACTTTATACCACTGTTTCAACACGTGTTCATCTGAGATTTGTGACCAGGCCGTTTCCAAATATTCGTCCAATTGTTCTTCGCCCGTCATCATCATACATTGGTCGTGTTGTATCTGACTGGGATGATCGTTTTGACATCCATGACATTGTTCTCGGACTAGACTGTTAATTATTTTACTCAATTCCTGAGCATAACAGGAGACTAACTGTTTTTCTTGTTCCTGCCATCGAGAAATAAATCCAGTAAACTCGGTTTTAGGTTCTGAATGAATGACTTCGTCATCATCATCATTTGTGGTAGTTTGTGACTGTTGAACTTCACAAAATCCCTCATCTATTTCCATAGGTTCTTCTTCTACGTGTTGCATCTTTTTTTTCTTCTTCTAATAGTCTAGAATCACTTCTCTCAAACTGTTGATCTCTAGAGTATTATCAAATTCTGCATACAAGACGACGTTCACTGTCTCGGGTAGAGGATCTGCAAACTGAAGTTCCACACGAAGTGGGCCTGATTTTATAGGGTTTAAATGTCCTTCATCGCTGCCTTGGTCAGGAGTGAAATCAAATCCCCACAAGGCATACCCTCCTGCATAATCCTCGTACGAAATGCCGTGGCCTGCTGTTGGTACCTAACTGTCCTGTGGCTTCAAACAGGCTCAGGTAAGATCGCAAGTAATTTTTATGGCCGTCGCTAAAGTAAGGTTCAAAAGGTCTGGTACACAAGGTCTTGCCATCTCGACTGACTTCTATCTTGGAGACGTTGTAGTGTTTAAACTCGAACGGATTCTGATCGTGGACTCCGTTGAGGGCTGCATTACTGACGATGCCAATCAGCAAACGTTTGGGGAGCTGTCCTTGGAAGATGTGATCTTCGACTTTGGATCGGAGTCCAGCGGCTATGGTAAAGGTTTTCACTTCCACTCGTCGCACAGGATACTTAGCAGTGGTTCTGCTCAAGGATTGACTGATGTCATTGGCTACTTTTGGTAAGACTTCTACACGTCGCACGTAAAGTGTGGCTTCTTGGATTTTGGTTTTCCACTCGTTAGCATGAGCCATCAAATGGAAGGCGGCACTACTGCGATTCAGTCTCAGGCGTACATCTACTCCGTTCAACAAATACTTGTCTTGCAACCACTTGTCCAGATGCAAACGATCCATCAGTTCTAAACTTCGTCTGATTTTCTTTCGACGGTCGTTAAATCCCACATTGTGAGGGACTGCTGGAATTATAGGATCACCATCATTAGCAGAAGTCTTCGCCGGTACTGACAGCTCTGTGTCGTTGAACTTTTCCGAGAGTTTCAGGTTTCCAGACCACCGAAGCATCCAGATGAGTGTTCTTGGCTTCTTTTCCGTACGTCAAGAGATTTTCCAAGTAAGCACGGTAATGGTAAGTATCTCAACTGCTGCTGACCAGTTTGTTATTCAAGTACAAATCTACTTCGCTGAACAAGGAATGCATGAAATTATTGACGGGTGCCACTCGGGCAGCTTCCCCAGGAAGGTTGTTGTCATTTTTTTGTACTTGAAGTTTCAGGTACAAGTAACTGTTATTCAGATCGATGTAATCTTCGGTTTGTCCTTTGATTTCAAATTCGATAGGAGCTGATTCCGTCAAAGACGATACAGGAAGAAATTCCACCCATTGGGATTCTTGCATCGTCATCATGGTAGGAGGCATAGAAAACATATCCAGTTCTGACTTGGTACATTCGCAAGAATCTCGGTGCATCATTTTTTTTTCACAGTTAATAATCACACACGTCTAATTCTCTGACGGTTCTTCTTCTTTTCTTATTCTTTTTTGAACTGCCGTGTGTTTTTTTTATGAACTTTGAAGGGATTTCGATGTCGTCGTCTCTTTCTACCTTGTCCTTGCTGTGAAGTGGAGGAAGAAGTAATGCCAGGGTCTGAAGCGTGAAGTGAATTTATAGGATTCTCTCGGAGACCTAAAAGATCTTTACCAGTGTTCATCAACACATTTTTGTCTGCTCTCATAAAGGCTTCTTTAGGATTTTGTTTGTCGATGAGGACATTTTGCAAAAATTCTTTTCCTTGTGTCAAAACGGCATCTTTTAAGGCATGAAATCCTCGAGTCACCATCGGTTTCAAAATAGGAGCTACCGTCCGAAATGCCGATTTTAACATATCTCCTAAACCATGTCCTCGTTGTCGAGCCACTCCTTGGTACACTGGATACATTTTTTTGTTTGGGTCAGTTACAATTCGTTAGAGAACTTGTTTTTTTCGAAAATGTAGTTTCACCGTGACTTTTCCTTTGTCAATGAATGGCACATCTTGTCCCAAATCTCCTTTTATACTAATGTTGACACTGTCAAAATACGATTTACTGACTGGAAGATAATGAGGATGTACAAATTCACGGTGAACGTGAAACGTGTTTCCACCTTCTTCGTACGCACCAGCAGCAGTATCCACTTTGAAAGGAATGACTCTCAGTAAGGGAGCAGCTGTGTGGCCCACCACGTTGTACTCCACCACATCGGAGTACACCAACATTAAATTCAGTCCAACGTTCAATTCGATAGGGGTGCGAAAAACCTCTCCGAAATCTGTGTTGGTGTGGATTGTTCGTTCACCATGATACTTTTTATTTCCACCCAAAATATCAAACAACCCAGCAGAAAAACCGATGGTCATGAATTTTCTTTCGTGCGCGGGTAAGTGTTTGTCTTCTTTCTCGTCGAATGGCTTTCCCTCATGCCCTTTCAAAAATTGCAAGAGGAAAAGGCGTGCCACAGGATGGTATTTGATCTCTACCCATTTTTGGTTTTTTTCCAAGGCTTTGCCAAATTGGGCTTCGAAGACGGCCGCAATCGTCTCTACCAAATGTTGAGCACTAAAATAATACCCTTCAGGAATTCTCATGCGATAGGTCGAGTAGGGAGTATTGTCAGTGTTGAACTCATTTTTTCCCCAATTTCAGGATCATGAGCGTCCAACTCTTTTTGCACTTTTTCGTTATAGATTGCTACGTCAAAAATGGTTTGATTTCCAGACACATTCTTGATTTGCGTAGGATGAATGATTTTTACCAAAGCCACTTCCCAATGAGCGTCGTGATCCAATTGGAAGGCCTGAGGTAATTTGGCCGTGAAACAACATAATTTGTTGTTGGGAAACACATCCATGGAACTGTCACTGGGTAACGTTAAATAAAATTGGTCATTCATAGTTCTAAGGTGGTTCTGGTGTCCGAGGAGTCACTCAAGTGGACAGAAGAATGATATTCAAAGGGTTCCAAAAGAGGACTGGTATTGTGGTGACTGGAAGAAGAAGGTGGACTGGCGTTGCTCGTACTCCCGTGGTGGTGACTGTTGTCCGTCGTCGTCGTAAATTTCAAAGATGGACTGGGTAAAAGATAACCGATGCAACTGCTAAGTAAAATGGTCCACAATTGTTTGTCTCCTTGTTGCAAACTCAAATTGGCAATGGCTGCTCCGATGACACAATACACTACAAAGATTTGGCAGAAAAAGACGATTTGATTTTTAGGCACACGTTCTCCGCACCACACCCAGAGCGGTTGTTTTTGTAATTCTTGAAGAGAAGAACTCTGCGAAGGAGTCGTTGAAGTCGTGGTTGCTGCGTTGAATGGCATGTTGTTGGGTTACTTCTTTTTCTTTTTATAGTCGACGACTTGAGAAGCAGCAATCCAAGAATCAAAACTAGGAGGATATCCTTTCCAACGTACTTTGACTTGTTCTACTCGACGTTTGCCTACTTTGCGTGTTCTTTGTTCGAGAATGCTTTCGATGTCGTACAAGGTGTCTTCTTTTTTGGTCACTCGTTGTAACTCAGGCAAGTAAAATGTTCCTTTGAGTACTTCACCGTGCATGTCTTCCAATTTATAGACGGGAGGATCACGACCACGGACGGGGGTAGTGACACGAAACAATTCGGTGGTCCAGTTGGGTAAATAACCTTTGTCAAAAGTACGTTTGGTTTTTCCGATGCGAACCCAATCACCCGTCTTTAACTCCAGCAAGGGTTTCTTGTTCTGAGGTGTTTTCCTTTTTGAGGTACCAAGCAATTTATTAAACACGGTCACTTCGTTTTCAGGGCTGACCTCTTCGGGGGCACATCCGATGCTACGATGGTACGATTGATTGTACGCTTTGACCAAACGGGGTAACACGTCGATGTACTTGAGAGTATGTTGATGTGTAAAATATTTCCACATGCGTTCTTTCAAAGTTCTTTGAAAACGTTCCACGATACTGGCTTTGGTTTCAGGATTTTCGGTAGTAAAAAAATGAATTTGTCTTTGTTTCAATTCTTTTTGAAAAGCTTGATTTAGAAATTCGGTGCCTTTGTCAGTTTGCCATCGTAAAGGTTGGCGTCCACTTTGTGTCAAGACCAATTTTAAGGCCCATACCAATTCGGTACTGCTTTTAGAGGTCAAAGGTACGACCCAAGCAAATTTGGAAAACACGTTGATGACACAAAACAAATATTTGTGACCACGATTGTAAGTGGCCAAATGAGAGACGTCGGCTAAATCGGCTTGCCATTGATGATCGATGCCTTCCACTTGAGTTGTACTTCTAGAAAATTTACGTCGAATGGGTTTGTGTAACGTGTACGTCGATTGTTCTTGTAACCATTGTCGTACTTCTGGCAAACGTACACTTTTCAATTTACTTTTGGCAGCTCGATATAATTTTTGAACTCCTCCGTAACCAGCAGCATGGCCAGGATTGTAATAAATGGTAGCTAACAGTTTCTCCATGATTCCTCAAGAATAAGTTAACCAAGTACCAATGCTCTTTTCTTCGTGGGGTATCTTTTTGGATTGTTTACGTGTCCGACGTGCCACTGGTGTAAAAGAAGAAGATGTGGTTTGAACAGGGGTCATCGGTTCTGTTTTGACTTCTGTCTTCACTTCTTTCTTTTTCTTTTCTGAGGGTAATGGGGTAGACAACATCTTTTTCATCCAACTTGGTGTGGCTAGCTTTTTCTTTTTAAGAGGTGGAGTTTGTAACTCTTCTTCTTCTTCTTTTTCTTCTTTTACGGTCATCCCTGTACCGGTGTCTGTTTTAGTGGTGGTGACTTAGCTTCGCTTTTCATCATCGTCTTAAAATCTCTCAGAGTGGGTGGAGCTGTTTCGTCTACAGCTTTTTGGTGAAAGAGTTGTAGACGTTGTAAAAGTTGACCGTACCGTTGCGATTTTTCTGTTTCTGACAAATTGCTTCGTTCCATCAGGGTTTGTAATTCTTGTTGTAACTGGGACATCTCGTTGAGATTAGGATTGGGTGGTAAATGAGGTATCCGTTGTTCGTTCCAACGATGAAATTCCATCCATCGTTTGTAAGGTACTAAAGTCAGTTTTCGTCCTTCCATTTCATCCAAAGGTACCAAAAAGGTGTGGTCTTTTCAGAGAAGGGTGGTCCTTTTTATCTTCTTTTTTTGGTTATCGCATGACACCTCCTAAAAGTGGTCCAGCAATCGTTCCTAACAAAGGACCCGCTATTTTTAACAACGGTCCTAACAGCATAGGTAGAAATCCTCCTCGTTGCACCAACATTTTTTTCTTTTGTTGAAGAGGTATTTTCTTTTTCACCGTTTGACGAAGAACGTTCCGATGTTTACCTAATTTTTGTTTCTGTATCTTGGACAAAGGTACCGTTCCTTTCAAAACGTTCAAACAACATTCACACACGGTATCGATGATTTCTTTGGGGGCTGTTTGAATGAGTTGTTTTCGCATGTGAGGATTGGATTTGGTCAGGACAGACAAGACGTCCCAATGTTTCGCCAGACGAGGTGGAAGTCGTCCTTTTTTGGTTGTTTTACTTTTCTTCTTTTTTTGGTGGAGGTGGTTGTGGTGTGCACGTTTGGGAGCCATCTTAGAGGTGAGGAGTAAGTCTGAAGTCTCTGGCAGGGTACCCTTCTATTTTATACTGGAACACGTCTCCACTGATTGTCTGTACGACGTACCAACTTCACGACAGGCATCACTCGACGTTGAGGTGTTTTCAAGGGATTAAATCGTCTCAATTCTGCTTTGAATAAATCCAACAAACTTTGTAACACTCCGGTTCTTTCTTGGACTTTGGTTTTAGGGGATGGTACTTTGTTGGCGGCCGCTGCCATAGCCAAATCAGCCGATGTCGTCGAGGGTCCCGAAGTGGTGACTTTCGAAATGGGTTTCCATTTTTGCATCAAATTAGGAAACACTTGTCTTAAGTCCGGTTTGGCAGGCATCATCGTGAAGGGTGGTGAAGAAGACAAAGATGATGGGGACGAAGGAGAAGGAGACCTCGTCACGGTTGTTTGTCGTGGTGTCTTGCGGGTGTACGTTTGCGTCCTGGCCGCAGTACCTCTCTTGCGGCTCCTTGCAGTGGTGGTGGTAGGTGTTTTCTTTTTCTGGTGGGTGGTTTTCTTTTTCTTTGGACTTTTCTTCTTTTTGGGTGCTTTGGGTTTTTTGGCTTGGGCATTAGGATCCCATTTCAAAAGGGAACGAATCATGACCCCTCCTAAAGAACCGCTTCCACCAGGGGTTAAAATGATTTGTTTTTTAGTCCGTGAATCGATTCTAGGATCGGCTAGTTGTGACAATGCCCCTTTATGTTTTTGAAAAAAACGTTGAGTTTGATGAGGAATGTGAATGATGCCTTGCAGTAATTGACGTGCCGTCAAAGTAAACCATCGTAGCACTTCTTTAAGACTCGCTTCTAACAAATGAGCACGGACTTGTGCATTTTTTTCGCGACTGATGCCATACAAGGCACGAATCAATTTAGCCGAAGGATGAGCTTGAAAGGAAGTCATCTCGAAAGAGTGTGAGACAGAAATGACGTAGTGACTGTTTTTATAGATTTTTTTCTTTCAACAATTGGCTGAAGGGGACGTGTAAATGACAGGACCTCCTTCTTGACCCCAAGGGTGAAACAATTGGGCACGAAATCTCAAATAGTCAGGAGTGGTGGGTTTTAAGTCGATGAGTAAATACTCGTGAGGGGTTTGAGTGGCATCGTCGTACGCATAATTGAGCCAAGGAGCACCTAACTGTTTGGCTAACACTTGTACTTGAGATTTGTCTCTGGGGTTTTTAAACAAGACCACGTAATGAGCGTTCAGACTGATGGTCCGATGGGCTTTACTTTGTTGAAATAAATTTTGAGTAATGTAGACAATACTAGCAGTACGATGGTGTCCTTTTCGTGTAAACCAAAGTTTAATTTCTTCTTCGTCTTCTCCTAACATGTCGTCAAAGATGACCAGATGTGTTTGACTCACGTCAGACACGATCCCATCGTCTTCGCGAGGGATGCCTTCTACAAATGAAATGGTTTCTCCCTGACTTTCTTTCAATAACGTGTAAGACGGTTGCCACTCTTTGTAACACCACACGATACGTTGAGGTGGACGATCGAACAAATGAGATTTTTGTTCGATCAAACGTTTGACAAATTCGGTTTTGCCTGAACCACTAGGTCCAGCAATCAACATGTTAAAAGGATGGCACAGATACAAAGCGCTCCAACTTTGACGATCTAACTTTTCGTCAATCACTTTGACTACAGCAGCAGAAGAGGCAGACTAGGCAGAAGATGATGTAGCCATGACTGAGGTAGGAAGATTTTTGAGAAGAAGACAAAAGTCTCAAGACATTTTATACGTTTCATACACGTTTATTTTTTTTTTTTTTAAAAAACAAACCAACACAACAAACAAAAACATTTTTTTACAAGTCATGAAGGACAAAAATGCAGACCGAAAAACTGGTCAGGTACAAGATTAAGGCTACCACTAAAAGAATGAAAGTGTTGTATAAACAAGTCAATGTACAACATTCTGGTGTGCTAGGAATGGAAGGCCCAGGCACTGGTGGTAGTATTCTTCTGGTCTCTGTGGTGGTGGTAGAAGAATGAAATGTCTCTGACGGTAAGGAGGGGGTGTGTTCCTCATAGGGTTGTATTTGGACGACGACAACGGTGTGGTCTTTCTCTGCTGTGTCAGGTTCTTCTTCCAGGATGGTTTCTAAGGTCATTTTTTTGTGTGACTTAGGTTCCCATTTCACTTTTGGACACTTAGTGGTGACGGGCCAGATCTTTGGCAAACTGTGGTACTTCTTGTAGCCAAACATCGAAACTAACACTTTTCCAGTCACGTACATCTTTCCAACCGGTAAGTTGTTGGTGCATCCAACTAACAAGGCACACTTCTTCAAACGTGTCAAGGCAAGATAAATTTTGACTAATGTCTTCTTCACACGGAGGTACCCCACTTGTGATGTTCATCACCACTCTCAACACTTTGAGTATAATTTGTCTTTCGTGTACCGATAAAGCATGAATGCTCATGTTGTTGTTTTTTTTTTATGGTTTATCAAAATAGTCCAAAACAACCACGGGTCCTCCAAAATAATCCAAGGCAAACACTTGTCCTCAATAATACTCCACAACGAATGTCCTGGAAAACGAAATCCAAGAAAGGTAGTCACTAAGACACACACTGCATAGCGTCCAAAATTCAATGGAAACAGTTCTTGTATCAAGTCTTTATAATCCTCTAAGGTCTGAACACGATCGTTGACTTCCTTCCACGGAATACGTTTCACAAGTGAAGACCACAGATCAGGCATGGTGAGCTTTTATAGGGTGAGGTTCCTAAGGTGGGTATCTTTGGTGGTGGGTTTTTATATCCAGGTTCTTTTGTGATAGACTATTCCCGGGATTCTACAATGAAAGGTTTTCTCCAGAATCTTTCTTCTGACAGTTTGGAAGTAAGCATACCTTAAAAATCGAGAAATGACTTTGAGTTTGCGTTTCACTTGGATCTTGACAAACTCTCGGTAAATGCGCGTTCGCCCCACCACAATAGCCCGAGCCAAACACATCTGGTCTTGAGTATTGTCGATTTGGACGACACTGCGTTTGGTACTTCGAATATCGTCCACCAGTAACGGTTTCCTACTTCGTCCACTTCCTCAAGGAGGGGAAACGTGAGTCAAGTAAAGTGTGGCCTTTCCATCGGTGATGGTAAACTTGTCATTGGATTGTTGCACATGTTCTATTTTGGACATGACTTTGTCTGGCTTTAATTCTGCCGGGGTGCTGAACTCAATCCAAACGGGACTCTTCAAATTTTCATGATGGATGGCCAGTCTCAAGCGATCATCTTCTTTGGCTCCACATTGTTGTTTCAAGTTCATTAAGACAGAATCCCACAAATCGCTAATGAACCCCGCCGCTTTCTCGGGAGGTACTTCGGACTTGAAGTCTTTAAAGTGAACCGTGTGAGTGTAAGCTGTAGTTTTAAATTTTCGAGAAGTTATTTTTTCCGTCTCTCGAATCCGATAATAATTTTTAGGAGGAGCCAAGGTACTAGATTGTGTTTCTTGGTCAGGGGTTCTGGTGTTGGTAGTGGTGCTGGTGGTGGATTTTGTTTTGGGTGGGTTAGAAGTTTGGGTTTCAGGTTCACTCATCTCCTCTTCGAAGTCACTTGCATGGACTTGAGCTAGTAGTTCATCTAATGGTGTTTCAGGCGGTACGGAATGTCTTCGTCGTCGTGGCCTCTTTGTTTCTTCTTCTTCTTCTTCTGTTTTCTCATGGCTTGGGCGTGATCTTTTCATCTTGAAGTTTACTCTGAATCTGATTCAATTTCACCCAGGGAACCTATATATATATATATAGACCTTCTTACCTTCAGAATCACTAGTCGTGATTGAACTTTCAAACTGTGAAGATGGAAAAGTACTGCGCTCGAGATAAAAGTCAAGATACTGGAATTGAATTGAATAAGTATGTTCATAAGGTGTATGATAATTATGCTGCTGACATACTTGGTAATGTCTATCATATGAAGTCTGGAAGGAAAGTCAAAGGAAATTTTAATTCATTTGGATTGATAAAGATTAAGGTTACTGGTAAGGAAGGAAAGAGGAAGAAACATACAAATCGAGGGAGATTTGTCTTTGAAGCGGTGAATGGAGTGGATCTGCCAAGACAGAGTGAAGTGGTACATCTCAATGATGTACTTGATGATGATAGAATAGAAAATCTTCAAGTGATGACTGCTAGTGAACGAACATGTTTGCATAAACATGTGAAGAATGATAAAGAAAAAAGGAGAGTTAATTTTGGAAGTGATAGAAGTGTGTTGTGCCAGTTTGTTGGTGAGACAGAGGAAAGAAGATTTGAAAGTATGAGAAACGCTATTCAATATTTTGATTGTCATGCAGGAAGTATCCACTTTTGCTGTACTGGGATTTGTAAGTCGGTCTTTTCGAAGAAGTTCCAGAAAAGATTTCAAGCTAGATGGGAAGAGCCAGAGAAGAAGAGTCAAGGAACTAGTGGATTTGTGAGACCTGTGAAATTAACTGACTTGAATTCAGGATTATATAGTCGGATGGATTCCATTTGTGATGTGGCAAGATGTTTTGGATTAGATCATAGTAAAGTTTACAGGATTTGTCAAAAAAGGCAGTGGATTCGAGATGATAATGGACATTTTATTAAGTTGGAGTTTATCAATGAGAGTCCAGAAGAAAGTTATGAGAGAATTGTAGACAAGAATCTTCCTGAAGTGTCAGAAGAATAAGAGAATGAAATGGTAAATATGGAAGTGTATTGAACTGTATTAGACTTACATGAAATTGTTTATTACCACGAGTAAAATAATGTATATACATTGAATAAAATATAATTATTATTATTGATCTATATCTCTGAATGGTGTTGTGTGGTTTATTTTTTACCCACCAAACCAAAAAAACCCTTTCCCTTGTAAATTTGTGGTGTGTGTTTTGATATAAAAAAATTTAAAAAATAAAAAAATTGTTGTGTAGTGTGTGTAAGTTTGTATTTGATATAAAAAATTTTAAAAAGTTAAAAAATGATTTGTGTGGTGTGTGTAAGTTTGAATTTGATATATAAAAAAATTTTAAAAAAGTAAAAAAAAATGGATAGTGTGGTGTGTGTTTTGATATAAAAAAATTTTAAAAAATAAAAAAATGGATAGTGTGGTGTGTGTTTTGATATAAAAAAATTTAAAAAGTAAAAAAAATGGATAGTGTGGTGTGTGTTTTGATATAAAAAAAATTTAAAAAATAAAAAAATGGATGGTGTATATGTTGGATAGTATGTTGGCGTGATTTCATCCCTTTGTCATACCCTTTCGTCTGATAATAGGTTTACGGGGTTTTTAGGCAGCACACAAGGCATTTGGGATAGTGTGTTAGGTTTGGGTTTGGGTTTTGGGTTTATTTGGGTTTGTATATAAAAAAATATATAATAAAAAAAAAATTAAAATGAGTTACGAAATTTTAGTACTATTTTTTAGTCTCAGCCAATTTTTTTTTCCGGATTATTTTCAGTCTCCGCTAACGTCCGGTACAATTTCGGAAGTTTAGTGTTACTTTTAGTCTCAGCCAATTTTTTTATAAAAAAATCCGGATTATTTTCAGTCTCCGCTAACGTCCGGTACGATTTCGGAATTTTAGTGTTACTTTTAGTCTAGGCCATTATAATCTAATGTTCCGGATTTTTTTCTAGTCAACGCTAAAGTCCGTGACGGTTCCCGAAGTTTAATACAACATTTAGTCACGTCCATTTTAGTGTTATTATGAGTTGGTTCCCTTGATTAAAGCTATTTATAACATAGGTATAATATATGCAAATTTACTGACACCTCCAACATGATCTGAGGTATAGGTAATGCTTTATATATAACTCTAGGCTTTATAGATATAGCCACTAGGCAGAACATTGGGGCCTGAATGGGCTCTATGTTAAATTCCCATAAGACCCCATAGCGCCCCCCAGCCCATAAATCTTGGCACTTTTGGCCCCATAGTGCCCCCCAATGTTAAAATCCCATAAGACCCCATAGCACCCCCACGACCCCCAGTACCCCCCTCTACTATGGAGGAGGAAGATCACAGGATAGTGGAGGAGAAGAAGGAGAAGAAGGAGCCTATCCAGCCTCATCCGATGATAGAGGAGGAAGATCACAGGATAGTGGAGGAGAAGAAGGAGCCTATCCAGCCTCATCCGATGATGGAGGAGGAAGATCACAGGATAGTGGAGGAGAAAAAGGAGCCTATCCAGCCTCATCCGATGATAGAGGAGGAAGATCACAGAATAGTGGAGGAGAAGGAGGAGAAGAAGGAAGAAAATTGGTAACCAGAAGCGGTCCATCCTCCATTTATCCTGAAGAAGCGCTGTAGGAGGAGTCTAGACTCCTGGAGGAGGAGGAGCTGTCCCCTTGTCCCTCGAGTGCCATCTCCATAAGAAAAGATTAATTATTTTTTCAATGATTGCCAAGTGTCCCCACACCCCGTATGTAGTGACGAAGACAACGTCCTCTACTATCAAAAACACCCCCCCCCCCACTCAGTTTTTGATGGTAGAGGACGTTGTCTTCGTCACTACATACGGACGCTATGATAAATTCCCGTTACTGCCCCCAAGTGCCACCCACTGCCCTATAAATCTTGGCACTTTTTTGCCCCATAGTGCCCCCAATGTTAAACTCCCGTTACTGCCCCCAAGTGCCACCCTGTCCCCAGTACCCACCTATAACTACTTAAGTGCACCCGTAACTGTGGAACGAGGACTCTGCTTTCGTGAGTCCCACATATTTTAAACTTATAATGGGGAATTACATGTGATTCTTGTTTTTGTTAACTCCAATATTAATTTAGAAAAAAAGAGTGCATATTCCTGAGTAGTCGTATGTGGCTATTGGGGGGGGGGGGGGTGCATACGGGAATTAACATTAGCCCATAGGTTTACAAGGGGGTGGCTATTGGGGAACGGACGGGAAATCCTATGTTAAAATTGTCCATAGGTTTAATATGGGGATGGTATTATGGGGACAAACCTGTTTATAGGGACAAAAGTGTTTATGGGGACGAACGGGAATGGTAATGTTCATATTGTTTAGCGAAAAGGGTCGAAAGCTTATGGGGACAAACGGGAATAGTAATGTTAAATTTTTTATGTACAATCCAACATCACATATACTATCCAACACAACACACCGTGTGTAGTGACCAATACCCAGTCCTCAACTATCCATCAACCCACATTATACCATCAACACGCCATGTGTAGTGACCAATACCCTGTCATCTACAGGAGTGCCTGGTCGATGACTGTCATCTGTGATGATGACATATGCTTGAAAGTCTTTAGGTTTTCGATATGAAAGTTTATCTTTAGCACACATCACAGAATTCCAAGAAGCTGTGTACGAATTGTGAGTCAGTGGGTAATGAAGTTACCAGGTATCCTTTCTTCCTGTTTTCTTCACGGGTAATGATAAGTCATCAATTCACACCTGACTTTTTCCCTGAAACATTCTGTCAAGTAAGTCGATGAACAACGGCTAGTCTCCGTACCCTGCTGCAAGAGAGCTTCGATGAGTTTCGTCTTTAGAGAAGTCAACTGAGGTAAGGAATGGCCACGCAAGTCTTTCTACCACTTTCTCACAATTTTCTCTTCTGAGATGAGTGTTCATGCTCTTCTAGATACTCGTCCAACTTTTCTTCCAAACTCATCATCAAACATTTGTCGCGTTCTTCCTGAATAGAATGATTGATTTGACATCCATCACAATGTTCCATGACTAGGTCTGTGATTCTTTCAGCCGAGGCACCAGCAAAACAGGAGACTAAATGTTATTCTTGTTCTGGTCATCTTGACATCATGACTGTATTTTTGTCTCCTTGTTCACTTGTGGTTTGTGACTGTTGTTGTTGTTGTAGTTGTTTTGATTCTGGATAAAAAAATATCCTGGACGCCTATATCCATATATTCGTGTTCCATCCTTTTTTTTTTTTTTTTCGTCTAAAAAAAGGGAGAATCACTTCTCTCAAACTGTTGATTTCCAGAGTATTGTCAAGTTTGGCATACAAGATGTGTTTTCCAGAGCTACTGCAAACGAAGCTCCACACGAAGTTGGCCCGATTTTATTGCGTGGAAATGTCCCTCGTCGTGGCCTTTATCTGGAGTGAAACAAAATCCCCACAAAGCATGTCCTCCTGCATAATCGTCTTACGAAGTGCCGTTGCTACTGTTTGTACCTAAATGTCCTGTGTCTTCAAATGGTGTCAAGAAAGATCTCAAGTAATTTGTATGGGCAAAGTTAGGTTCAAAAGGTCTAGTACGCAACGTCTGGCCATCTTGAGTCACTTCTATCTTGGACACGTTGAAGTGTTGGAACTCGAACGGATTTTGATCGATGGCTGCGTTGAAGGACGCATTGCTGACGATGTCAAGGAGCAAACGTTTTGGGTAGCTGTCCTTGGAAAACATGATCTTCGATCTTGGATCGGATTCCAGAAGCAATGGTGAATGTTTTCATTTCCACTTCTCGTAGAGGATACTTGGCTCTCGTTCTGCTCATAGTTTGACTGATGTCGTTTCCCACTTTACGTAAGACTTCCACACGGCGCACGTACAGTCTGACTTTTTCGATGATTGTTTTGTACTCGTTAGCATTTGCCTTCAAATGGAACACGGTACTACTTCGATTCATTCTCAGGTGTACATCAATTCCATTTAACAAATAATTGTCTTGTAACCACATGTCCAAAGGCAAACGATCCATCATTTCTAAACTGCTTCCTTGTTTGATTTTCTTTCGACAGAAAACAATTGTGTTGGCTCGTTTTATAAACCAAAAATATTTTGAACATGCTCTTTCACATTTTTTCTGTCGATCTTTGAATTTTGTCTAAGATGATGTTTTCCTGCATGTCCGCGTCTCCGTTGAGTTTTCATTAGTTAGTACACTGGACACTCAAAACAGCGTGAAATTAAAAAAAAAAAATTGTATGCCTATCTTTCACAGTTTTAAATTTTTTTTATTAAAATTATAACTTTTGTTTTACAATTTGTAAAACATTTTTTTTGCAATTGTTAAATTTGTCCGGACATTTTTCAGTCATCGCTAAATTCAATATAATTTGTTTATTCTTTTATTTGTAAAAAAAATAAATGTGTAAATTTTTCAAATTTAAACCAATTGTTTTGATCTTTTGTAAAAATTCATTGTACAATTTTTACATTTTGGGGTAATTTTTTAAATCTTCGATTAATTCTGTACTTGTTAAGAAATTTCAGTATTACTTTTGGTCTCGATTAGATTTTTAAAATTGTCCGGACTTTTAAATTCCGAATGAGTTTCGGAATTTTGATACTACTTTTAGTCTAGGCCAACATTTTTACATTTGTTTCAGATTGTTTTTTTTTTTTTTTTTTTTTTTTTTGCAGTCTCCGCTAAAAGCCGTTACAATTCGGAAGTTAAGTAATGCTTTTATTCTAGGTCATTATAATTTAATGTTTCGGATTGTGTCTAGTCTCCGCTAAGGTCCCTGACAGTTTCGGAATTTTTAGTCTACCTTGAGTCACGTCCATTTTAGTGTTATTATGAGTTGATTCCCTTGATTAAAGCTATTTATAACATCGGTACAATATACTGACACCTCCAACATGATCTGAGGTATAGGTAATGCTTTATATATAAATCTCGGCTATATACATATAGCCACTAGGCAGCAGGTTACTACGCACGGCATGTTGATGGTATAATGTGAGATGTTGGATAGTAGATAACAAGGTATTGGTCATTACACACGGCGTGTTGGACAGTGAGTGCGGAGGTTTTGGTCACTACACACGGCTTGTTGATGGTATAATGTGGGGAGTTGGATAGTAGATGACTGCGTGTTGGTCACTACACACGGCATGCTGGATAGTATATGTGGGATGTTGGATTGTAGATGACGGGGCATTGGTCACTACACACGGCGTGTTGATTGTAGAGTACCGGGTGTTGGATAGTAGAGAACGGGGGGTGGGGTTATGGGCCTCTGCACACGTCGTGTTGATGGTATAATGTTGGGTGTTGGATAGTAGATAACGGGGTATTGGTCACTATACACAGAGTGTTGGATAGTAAGTGCGGGGTATTGGTCGCTACACACGACATGTTGATTTTATAGTGTGGAGTGTTGGATAGTAGATAACGGGGTATTGACGTGTTGATGGTGTAATGGGTGCTGGATAGTAGATGACAGGATATTGGTCACTACACACGGCGTGTTGGATAGTACATGTGGTGTGTTGGATTGTAGATAACTTGGTATTGGTCACTACACACGGCGTGTTGATGGTATAATGTGTGGTGTTGGACAGTAGGGAACTGGAGGTATTGGCCACTGCACACTTCGTGTTGATGGTATACTGTTGGGTTTCGGATAGTAATTAGCTGGGTATTGGTCACTACACACGGAGTATTGGATAGTGCGGGGTTATTGGTCATTACACACAGCGTGTTGATGGTATAGTGCGTAGTTGTGTATAGTAGATAACAGGGTATTGGTCACTACACACGGCGCCTTCATGGTGTAATGTGAGGTGTTGTATAGTAGATGACGGGGTGTTGGCCCCTGCACATGGTGTTGTTGGATAGTATATGTGGTGTGCTGCATTTTAGATAAACATTTTAACATTACCATTCCCGTTTGGCCACAATACACGTCGTGTTGATGGTATAATGTTGGGTTTTGGATGGTAGATAACGGGGTATTGGTCACTACACTCGACGTGTTGATGGTATAATGTGGGGTGTTGGAAAGTAGATGACTGGGTATTGGTCACTACACACTGCGTGTTGGATAGTATATGTGGTGTGTTGGATTGTAGATAACTGTTACGACTCTATGGTCTAAGAAAAATGTAACAGAAAGAAAGTGAAACCAACAAATCAAGTAAAAAATCAACAAGCAATTTATTACTAGATAATTAAAATGAAAAATCAAAAAGTCACTTACAGTAATGTGTTTTGAAATCCTAATAATCCAATAAGAATGATTGTTCTAATCACAAGTCCTAAATATAGAATGTTCCGAATTCACGGCTGTGTCCTTGAATGTTATGATGTGCTAATGGTCTCCAAAGTCCTGATGTACTAGAAATCTTGATGTGCTGATGTCAAAATGAAGTATTCCAAAATCTCTGAATAAGTTCAGTTAAATTCCAAAATCATCAATTAAAAATCCAAAATCCAAAAGTTTATGAGCACTGTTATAATCCAATGAATATTTAATATAATTCCTCTCTTAGAATTTGGAATGAATTTTCACAACTGCAATAGCTCTTTACAAGACTGATGGTAATGTCAAAACTGAAAAAATGTCCACCAAACATGGTATATATAAAGATTGGTCACATGACAGAATGTTCTAGAACATGAGTCATCTTAATGGAATTTTTACTTGTAAACAAAAATCAACCTTAACCTTCAAATTGAGAAAACATATTGATCAAAACAACCTAATTCAAGGACACTAGTTAAACATGTTTTTCATGATAAACATTAAGATTTAAGCAAATATTAAAGTGAAAAAACATTTATAATTTCCTAAAATATTTATAATATTATATAAACATCATACATAACAATAACAAATTTAACATTACCATTCCAGTTTGTCTCCATATTCACCTGAACCGAGTTACCAACCACTAACACTGTCCGTCATTTTCATTTTGTTATCGTCTTACTTCGTTCAGTTCTCACCCTTTTTCTTTGGTGGGTTTTTTTTTCGTCCTAAAAGGTGTCTTTGGTATAATGATTTTACCATTACTGCTTGTTTTTATTTACCCTTGCCTCTGAGAAATTTTCGGAACAATGCTTCTGGTTCAGTTTTTGTTTTTTGACACCACACGTCAATAGAAGTTATGTGATGCATATAATTCAACACATCCATAATCTCTATACTGTTCATGCTTAATGCCTATTTTCCATTACTGTAATTCTGGGTCCATTACTGTATTTCCTCTCCATTACTGTACATAAATATTTTAAAACAAATCATAGAAAATTAAAAATAATGAATAAAAGGTCTCCTAACTGGAGACAGAAATAAACAAATAATACATGTATAATTATGATTATTTCCATGACTACACGTCGTTTTAATATTTGTTACCGTAGTATAGTATACCTTACTGTATATTCAAGTGGCGCTCCATTACTTTACACCAGCGTCATCAATTTTCATATTAATCTTAATGAATAAACAACAAAAGCAACAAACTGTACAAGAACTTTATTTTTTATTTATAATTGCTTGCTCCATAACTTTAATTTTATTTACATTACTGTATTTCATCTCCATTACAGCACATTACTGTTTAATACTGCACATTACGGTATATTACTGTACAATACTGTGTTTAGGTAGGCACGTATGTAGCTACTTTAGTCAAAAGGACGTTAAGGTACCAGTCTACCAACCATTAAATTTTATCCTGACAATAGTTTAACGGAATATTGTTGGAGTGTTCCGAATGATGATTGCCCTTCATTTTGTTGACATTAAGTAGGGTCAAGACAGCAGGGACAAAATGAATGAGCAGAAGCCTCCTATTCAATGGGATCCATGGAAAACATTTGATATATCACAAGCAGAAAAAGAAGCTATTGCTATAAGAGCACAAAAGCGGAAAGCACTGAAGGTGGAATGGCAAAAAAAGGTTACCGATCCATTCGCCGGTGGTGAAGGAGGTCATGTGGTGAGAATCGGACCAATGGACATTCCAGTAAAACAAAATAAAAGAGGCATACATATTGTTAGCCGTATATGAAAGTGCATGGTCGAAGCGTGAATTATACTAGTTGATGGCAGCGTTAAATATCAGAATTGAGCCACGCACCTGTGAATTTAGTCGTACAATGTAAGAGTCGACCCTGATATTTATGATGGGGACGGGTTAGTCCTACAATGTAAGATGTCCACCCTGATGTTTATGATGTTTGGGTGCTGCGTCTTACTACTTAAATAAATGGGGAACTAGAAGCCACATTTTAAGGAATATCTCACACACTTGGCAGCCCATATTGACACTTTTCCACAAATTAAAGTCTAATTGCTTTAGTCGGACAATACTTACTCTAATGTCTTTTTCCTAACTGAATCAAATTCTGACACAAGCAAGTGGATGCCTTTTCAGGTACTGTTGACATACATTACAGTTGGTTGATAGCCAAGGCATGCCAAAGTCAGTTAAAGTTGGAGTTTATTTCTTTAACAAACCCAAAAAATATACTAATGTTGATAAAGGTGATTATGCAGCTTCGTTTCATTTAAGATCCCTATCTCGTCTTTATCGACTTTGTCATTCCTCTGCTCCCATCGCATTTCAACCAACTGAAATGTATGTCAACAGAACTTGAAAAGGCATCCACTTGCTTGTGTCAGAATCGATTCCTGGTTCGGGGCAACAACGAACTCCACGAAAATTGGTGATACTATAGTTATGAATATTTCATGTTGTGCTAGCCAACGCCATTATCGCCAAATGGGTTCAGTTGTTTTAAGTGGTGACTTACTACTGTTTATACAAAATATTTGGCATAAGAAGAATTCAAGGTTGCTCCTCTTGTCAGCTGATCCACCTTTGATTACAGAGGTAACTTGCTTTTGAGGTTAGATTGATGACATGAGAGACTTGAATTTTGATGAAATAACTTGAAGAAATAAATAAATCAGCATTAACTCAACTATTACAAGTTTTAAAAGAAAAGTAATCTAGAAAAAGATGAAAATATTAATGCAAACACTGGTAAATGATATGTGATGGCTAAAATTAAATGAGGGCAATATCCAGAACAGAAATTTCCAGTGCTGCCCTTTTCTGGTAAACCAAAGAATCAGTCATGTCAGTAATTTTAATGACAGCAAATTTGGTGACCATATGGAAAATTGTAGTACCAACCTGGATATGTTCACACTAACAGAAGACTCCGGATGGTAGCTTATGCTGTGTTGTGAAAACAAACATTGTTAAAACCTTGTTCATTCACTTTATAATTCTAATATGGGATATTATAATTCAACCAAGAAGGTATGCAAATTTGGAAAAATATTTATTGGCAGATCACATTAAAACACTTCTGGCATTTTCAATATGTTTTTTATTTTAAGTTATAATATTAATTTCATGCGCATAGTAGTGTCTCACATAGCAAGGAAATGTCTTCTTATAGTGCGATGTTGTATTGCAAAGAATAGAATCACTAAATACTTAATTTTGCTATCATCATTAATAATGCTACAAATACTGTACATATTAAGTGTGGTTTTGGGGAAGGGCGGGTCAATTATAACTTTGATAGTGAACTTTTAGCTCTTTTTTCAAAATGTCATCCTTAAAATTTATGCATTTAATTTTTATTCATTAATTGGACTAAATAAGAATAATGATAATGGGCCAGTGCATTGTTTACTTTTGTGCATTACAATTTATGTTTATACCTCTATTTCATAACTACATTTAAATAATGATTCAAAGTAATCCTGATTTGAACAACAAATTAGGAGTCCTGGACTCCAATGTTTGAAATCCTAGTGAGAACCCTCAGGTGTCTGGACTGCAACTTATGAACTACTTAAGATATTTTGATCAAATTATACCCAGATGTAAATCATAACTATACCACATCAAGTCTGAGCACATTTTTTTTTCATTCAATTGACCAGGATAAGTGGTTTGGGAAATTCACTTGTCCGACCTACCTTTTCACTGGTCCAAAAATTTAACTCGCTTGTCAAGATTTGATAAGATGTATGCACTTTAAGACATTGTAAGAATAAATGAAATAATGTATAACTTTTTTTTTCTTTACAGAATTTTAATTTTGCACAAAAATATATATTATACATTTTGTTACATCAGATGTTTTCAGTTTTCTATTGTCCAGATATCTTATATGCACTTTTTCTTGCTCTGAGATGGTAGTGTCATTACTTCCATCAGCAGGAATTAAAATGAATTTACTGGAATTTAGACATTCCAGGATGTCTTCTCTAAAGACTTGATCAATTGATAGAACAAAGACTCTTTCCCTGAATCTGTTCTTATAATTGGCACCAACTTCAACACTGTTCTTTTCCTAGAGTGCACACAGCATTTCCATATAAAAAAAAAAAGGTTTTCCATAATAGGCTAGGCTGTATGCTGTGTTAAAGAGAGCTCTAATTTATTTAATTTTGGTCTCGTTTAGTGTTTAAGGGCCTCTCCTAGTGGATTGTCAGCAACTCTAACTTCAAGCCAAGAATAACTAATAACCCAATGTGGCTGCAAATTTCTCTGTATTTTAGAAGTGTCATCTTTGACAATTTTTGCTGCCACAGAGTCTGGCATATATCTCTTTGGACAAACAGTTACCTCATACTCATTTGTAGTCTTACGTTATACCCCTCCACTTTCATATGAATTTTCCTTCTCCAAATCTTCCTTATTAACTTCCTTGCAAAAATAATTTAGTAAACTCATTTTATCCACATAGTAAATATCACCTTGCATGACAACTACTAAAGTGATCATAACATGCATCTTATGAACAGAGACAGCTCCTTAATTAGCGTAATTCACTTATTCTTTTTGCTTCAAATGCAATATCGGACGTGGAAGTTAATCCTCTGTATAATCAATTAAAGATTCATCATTGCCATTTAATCAGTTCATTAAGGGAACCGCCACTTATGTTGTTAAAGTGCCTTTCATTAATTGAATTGGATTGACTTGCTGGATTTAATTAAAGGGTACGTTGCTCATGAGGATCTGGTTTGAATAAAAACAATGCAACAAAGCTGTTCAAAACACTGCTAATTAATCATACCGGCTTTATTTTGTTTCTTGTGCTTTGATTGGCCAATACTTTGGTCACTTAGCCCAATATGCACTCAAGCTGTAATAGAACATGCACATATACAACACTTATCAATGACCTGCGGCAGGTGTGATACAGGATGTCAATAAAAAACATGGAGAGGGTCAAATAAAGAATTCAGTTTGCCCAGAAGGCATGAATGGCCAGATAAAGGTAGATAGCGTGATTGTGGCATGAAAATAAGCACTTGCCCGACTTTTTTAAAATAGGAAAAACAGAGCTTGTTCAGGACTAGCGACTTGGAAACTTTTACTTGCCCACCTATGAAAATGAATAGTCCAGGACGTCGGGCTATGGTATTTGCTCAGCATTGTACTTACATATACCAAGTTTGGCCCCTAGTTCAGAGATCAAGGTCATCATAAGGGAAATGCCACAAGAGGATGAAATATGTACATGTACAGTTTGTGGAACTCTTGTGAAAATAGGAGAGTAAATTCACAAACTAATATGTTCCTGCTTGCCTTTACCATGCTGTATCTTTCAATTTTTTTGTTACAGTTTGATCCTATGGTTCAGAGGTTTAACTCTATGAAGGCTACAGCTTTTGACCACTTCAGAGTCACCCCCAAATCAACATGGGTTGGTGCATACTTGTTCTTCATACCACTTGGCACCACTATCTACCTGATACATACCACCAGGGTAAGTGACATAATGAAATAAGACATGAAATTTTATTTTATGTTTAATATGTGCCCAACTGCAATCAGCATAGACCCTGATCTGCTCATGCATAATGCACTGGAAAATCAAAGTCTAACCTGTTCACATGAAATCATAAGGATCATAATCATCATAGACCCTGATCTGCTTTTACATAATGCACTGGCATCATAGTCTAACCTGTTCACTTTAAATCGTAACTATAATAATCATCAGAGACCCTGATCAGTTCTTACATAATGCACTGGCAAATCATAGTCTAACCTGTTCACTTTAAATCGTAACTATAATAATCATGATAGACCCTGATTTGTACTTACATAATGCACTGGCAAATCATAGTCTAACCTGTTCACTTGAAATCCTAACTATAATAATCATCATAGACCCTGATCTGTTCTTACATAATGCATTAGCAAATCATAGTGTGACCTGTTCACTTGAAATCATAACTATAATAATCATCAGACCCTGATCTGCTTTCCCATAATGCACTGACAGATCAGAGTACAACCCGTTCATTTGAAATTATAAGGATTATGAACAGCGTAGATCCTGATCTGTTGGTGCATTATAGAGAAAACCTGCTATAACATGATGATTGAGGTCCACAGAGAGTCATCATATGTAACATATCATGCAATATCATAATACGTCAGTTAGCTGAAGAAACTTGCATTTATGTTGTCTTGACTGTACAAGACGCTGTATGGGGGTGAGCACAAAACTATTGGATTCAATGACACAGTTACCAACTTCATTTGATGCATAATTGAAAATTACTTAAAACACATGGATTACATATTAATATTTAATTTTTTGCAATGAACTATGGATTGGTGCATACTTGTATAAGAAAATCGGCAAATTAATGGCATGAATAGTTAAAGTACATGACTGCTTACCAACCTATTTCAGTTCATTTGTGACAGTAATATTCCCTCAAAAATGTTCACAAAGAAACATAATTTTGTATCATCCCATTATAGATCATGATGTGTCTGAATTCAGTGAAAAATTATTCTAAGAATAATATAAAGAAAGATATAGTATCATTACGATACAGTATGCATATGTATATGTGTCAGGGTCACAAATTAATTTTGTATAAATTTCAAACCTCAAGAATTTGATCTGCTCGATTCCATTTGATTCTGAATAATTATTTTCCTGCCCATGAACTCACATAAACTTGTCCAGCACAATATACAAGGCCTTCAAAAATATTCACATATGCTATATATGTTTGATGGGACTGATATTTTACCAATAATAAAATGCACAAAATGGACAAGGGAGTAACTAATAAGAAACTCGTATTCAGGCTTTAAAAATAATTTTAACAATTGATACCTGTACACGGATATTGATCTCGTATTGTTCTTCAGTTTAACATTTTAACAGGTGTGAAACTGCCTTAGGGATTCTATGTAAACAGAACAATGTGACCACTAGAACCGGTATGGTAGTAACCATTATTTGAGTTTATAGGTAAAGAGGGATATCCAAAAAACATTGGAGTTCTCTACAAAGAGACTGGAAAGAATAAATTAAATGAGCACCATATTAATTGAAAAGTATGTTTAAAATTATGGCTTTGCACTGCCAAACAGCAATAGGTGGTAGCTAATTTGATTATAACAAACCCCTCCACCCCTACAACTTAAATGGTTCTGTTCCAAAGTCATGTGACCAATGTAGCTTGAAACTATCATATTCACTGTGAAGATGAAAGACAAAAATTATCTGATCTGTAACTTAGCCTACCATGACAATGGCAATTGGACCAAATATATATATCGGTGTGGTAATGAAGATGAGTAAATCTCTTTGAAAGATTCATAGTTCAAGCGAACAAGGTGTAATATAATTATATATTTATGGTTGGGTCTTAAAAACAAGATCGAGTAAACTATGACCTTCAAGCCAAGTGTGTTTGAGGCAACACGATTCTATTTTAAGTCTTGTATTCTTAAAGTGAATTTTTTATTTTCAGACGGAACGGGAGAGAAAGTACCGAAGTGGAGAGATCCCATATGAAAAAAGAACTTTCAGATTTCTGTATTAGTTCCTTGTTGTAATCTTGTCTTTTTCTTTTATAAATCTAGTTTGCTGCAAATTTGTTATTAAACGAAGAAGAGGTTTTAAAGTCTTTGGGAGTTTTTTGTTTAATATATAAAATGCATTTCTTAGTTACATGTACTTTATTATTTATTGCCCCATCTTTTCACAAAAAGTGAGGGAAATTACATCTAAATTTCCATCTGCCACAATTTCGTTTCTGTTCTATAACTTTAAAGCCATTTGAGATAAATGGACGAAATATGGTATACTCGTACATATCATTAGAAGGTGTGTCATGTACCTCACTGAGGGTTCTTCAAGGTCAAGGTCACAGCTTAATATTTTAAGTGTTCTGTTTCACCTTCCCTTCCAATCTATAACTTTCAAACCACATACCACATTGGGAGTCCTGTCTTTGAGGTCAAGATCACACTATCTTAAAGGACATGGTCACTGTATATTTTTAGTTCTCCCTCACTTTCCTTCCCACTCATTAGAAGGCGTGTCGTGAACTACATTGGTGGTCCTATTGCCAAGGGCAAGTTCATGACTCAGTATTTGAACTTTTCCATCACATTTTCCATTCTGCTCTATAAAATTATAGCGTTTGAGATTAAGGGATGAAATTTGATATACTTATACATCATCATTGATGGTGTGTAGCCTGCAACATTATGAATCATACCTTCAGGGTAAAGATCATGATTCAGGTCTGTACAAACTGGATCACCCATCATCAAGGATTGAAATTTAATCCTGGACAAGTGCATTTTTCTGTTCAAAAACGAAAGTCATATGTGTGCTTTTTTAAAAGCAATAAATTCACTCATTAATTATAATAAACACTTGTTTACTTGCACCTCTGGAGGAGGACAACATGGAAATTAACCAAGCATCATGTTGAGTACATCATTTGTGTGCATGGGTCTCCTAACACCTCGACCGTTGACTCACAGCAGCAAGATCAATAACAAGGACTAGTTATTCAGTGTTCACTTTTAAGCAGACTTTTTATCTTCTTATTCATAACAATTAAAACTTATTTTATCTCTTTAATGAGCCAACACAAGAGCCATATTTACAGTACTTACAGTGGGCCAAATCTTGTGATCTACATTTTTCTTGATTTAGGGAAAAGACCAATTGGAATCGAACACTAATGCCATGAGATTTGACGATCATGTGACTAAGCAACACTGCATGGAAGAGTTGACTGTTTATAAATAATTGATAATTGGATTATTCATTGGTTTATTTAAATTACAAATTATGTGTTAATTGTTGTGTCTGAGAAGATAAATATTCTACATATCAGTTTCAGGAAGATATGGTTTGATACAAGGTCGGTTAATTATGGAAGCCCCTGTGTAAAGTGACTGCATTGTGCCTTTACTGCGTGGTTTCTGCAAATTCCAACTTGTAAATAGGGATGTGCTCTTATCTCCCACACTAACATAACTACAAAAATCTAAAACGAGTTGAGAAAGGTCAGAGGAAACTTGGACTGTTTGAGGTTCATGTATGAACCATGGTACACTTATATTTCTCTTCCATGGCATCACATGCATCACAGTCAAGGTTTTATCTTCAAGGTCAAGGTCACTGATCGTTTTCTTACCCTTTCATGCACTTTTACTTTAATGCCCTTTGAAATAGACATGAAAATTGGTTACTTTCTATGTCTGCCAAGTAACTCTACGTAAGCTGTCACGTACGTTTTAATTATTTTCTTATGCAAAGACAAATACATTTCTGAATAAACCCTGGCAAAATGATTGATCATTATCTGTGAAGGAAAATGTGCTCATTGAATGCTTATATCTTGTAAACATTTTGTAAGTGAAATATCGCAAACTACGTCGTCATTTGCTTTCACCCAAATTTACAATGTATATCTTTTAAGGGTATATATATATGGGGCATGATCTCGTGACACTAGTGCAAAACCCATATTATATGTAATGTACCTGGGTGCAATGATGACACATACCAATTTTCAGTTGGCTATATCATATACTTTGTATGTTATAAAAAATTTTGTAAAAAGCACTCTTACCGTTAACATTATCCTCACCCCCAGAGGCAGGCGCCGATACAAAGTACGTCTTGCATCACTTGACGTGTGGAATTGTAGCCACCAGGTTTCGTGAATATTCATCTAAATGTGTAAGAGGAGGTGGCATAAGAGACATGGATGAGCAAACAGGCGATCACAATATCCCTGGCACTTTTTCTTAAAGCATGGGGAATAAAAATCAATTTTTTTTTATTGGAAATATGGATAAATTATAATCTGAAACAGGTACTAACTTAAATTCATCTGCGAACATTAATTTATTTACCAGAATAATCATGACAATATAGACAAAAGAAAGTAGTTTGTGAATATATAGCAGTATATTACTCGCACACTTACAAATGAATATATTGTAAAACATTTTTGTACAAGTCCTTATAATACTATTATCTAGATGGGTGCAAGCTGGGTGGTGCATGCACAAGGAGCGGCTGATCACCCATAGTTGGCTATAGACCCCTTCGGAAATGTTGTTAGCTCTCTTGCTTAATTATTTCCCCAGATTTTTGGTAGGTATAACTTGTGATCAATTGTTGCTCGACCATTTCTGTCAAGTTGAGAAATAACATCGGAAGTAGTTGTAGGAATACACATACTGTTACGGAATCAAGCCTCCTTTATTTTTTATATAATGATTTAATTTACTAATTTATGATCTCTGTTTTTCTTTGTCTAAATAGCGGTTAGCATATATGTATAGATACGACTACTGCTCAATCAATAAGTGGTCACATGATCAATTGCGCGGGAAAATGAAGTCGACCTAGCTCTGTATTTTTGGAAATCAACATTGAAAGGTCACATTCCATTCTGAATCAATATTATGTTTACTCTTTAAGATTTTAGTACACTAGACCTTTGGGTAAATGACGCGTAACCTAGTTCCTGATTGGTTCTTAGAGGGTTGTGTTATTTTGAAATACCATATTATTAAAGACGGAGAAAGGGTATTCCCTTTTAATTCTGCGCACTTAGTAAAGATATATAGGGAATAATCTTAAGAATTATCATTCTTTACAATTGCTTGAACGAAGAGAGGTTATTGAAATTATTCAGTTCAGTGTGGAATTTATTTAATTAGTAATTCATCTGAATTACTATACAGCTCCGTGGAATTATCGGACATTATTCTAAAACTTGTGAGATTCCAGACTTGCAAGGATTATTTTGGATTACATCAGAACTTGTCAACGTAAACACAGTACAGGTTATTTTCATTCGGAATACTTCATCTGGATTACTCGGATTAACATCAGGAAGTGAACTTTAAAACAATTTAGGACTTTTTAGGATATTCTATACTGTAAGTTATTTTAATTCTTTCACTTTGATTGTTTGTTGAACTATTTTAATTCTTTGAATATTTTAGGAAATTAAAGATTTGCATTTTAATTTTGAAAGCTTGTTTGTGTCTTTTATTCTGTTACATTACCCCTAGAGTCGTAACAATACATTCTATGGGTTTGGTGTTTCGTCTCGGGCAGAGTGCACCACATATATTGTGACAGAAAAGGCAGACTATTTTCCGATTATGAGTTTGTCTCCTTCCACCACCATACATTCTGACCACTTCAGCTATTTCTGTGAAACAAAAATGTCTCTCAGATGTATGTTGGCTCAGTAATTTACAGAAAAATCACATATTTTGTTTGCTGGAAATTTCTTTGCACAAAGAAACCACAATCTATTCAGACCACCTCAGCTATTTCAATGATTGGATTGACCCTAGGATTCACTGAGAAGTTGCGAATGAAACAACAGTTCTATGTATTTGCAACTTTTCAGTGAATCCTTACTTTGTACATAGCCGAGGTGGTCCGAATGGTAGCTATCTGCATACATTCGAGGTATGATCAGTAGGTATCATGGTACCAATTGCGCAAGCCCAGGGGGTGGAGCTTAAGGTGTAGGAACATTGTATTCAGAAATAAACAACAAAACTAGCTGTGATTGGTGTATTATGTAAGAGTTGTAGTTTCTGTCTGGCTTAAAAAAAGTTGAGTCTCTTAGCAACATGTGAAATTATGTTAATTCATATGTAGATCATGTTTTGCATTTTTTATGATTTTTTAAAAATGTGTTGCACATCACTGAAAATGTGTCTGTTGTGACTGGACAACTCTGACCCCTGTCTAGTTCCAGCAGAGTTATCTCTCTTAAATGCAATGGAGTACCTGGTTCTATCACTGTCAAATTGACAATCTAACATTGCTCTCTATGACAGTGTGTGACACGCATGCTAAAATAGGAGAGAAGGTATATTTATTTCACCAAATGTTAACATTAAGGTCTATGGAAAAACAATTGGTACCGTGATACCAGTAGAATTGACATAGAAGTTGCAAATGGCCGCCATATTGTGCGTAGTGAACAAAAGTAGTTCCAAATATAGTTCTAAATGGCGGCGAATTACATCTGATGTTTCTTTCTAGGGAAAAGGCTGAGGATATTCCAATTGGTATAACTTGCTCAAGAACCACTGTAACATGCATCAAATAATAGTCACATATAATCTGCCAGCCTAAAGTGGTAACAGGTAATGGATATATGGTGAATATTGCATCTATGATTGAAACAACAACACGAACTTTTCCTAGAGTAAGTTTCTTTGCTTTTAGATGGTTAAAAGATGTCCTGGAAAGCCTTATAACTCAAAAGCTTCCAGGATCCTCGCCCCTGGGTCCCCATTGGCAGTTCTGTCCCAAAAACCCCTCGCCTACCTGTTTACCCCCCCCCCCTCCCGCAATGATACTAAAACGATATTTCTGGATCCGCCCCAGACAACAATAATAATAATAATAATAATGGTTTTAGATGAGGCACTTTGAAGTTTAAACACGATGTTGCGGTGAAGTAAAAATGACCTAATATTAACTGAATTCCATGCCTTAATATGCTTTAATACCTGTTTCATTGACATAAACATGCATTGATGAGGCTTATGGATAAGGTGAATGTCATTATTTTATCTAACATTTCTTTCGACTTACATTATACTTCATCAGATTCATTTTTCTGAAATGACTACAATTTGTAGGAAAATCCATTTATCAAATAAACATCAAAGTTGTGAGTAATAAACTGTTTGCATCTAACCGAATTATTCTACGCATAGTTTCTGTCATTTTCTCAATAACAGATAATGATGCGTTTAAAACAGCATAAAACAAAAGAAAAGTTCGCTTGTTGAGGAATGTAACTAGGCACATGCGATCTGACGGAAAGTGGTCTAAATAGCGAGATGGTCTTAATAAGGAGTTTTCTATGAAGTCTGATGTTAAACAACATGAATTAAGATCAGTGGAGGCGCGAGGGCAAGCTAAAGAACATTGCCCCCGGACGCCTCAAACCCTTGCGCCGCCACTGATTAAGGTATAAAACGTGTTGCTGTTTCTTTATAATATAGTTTCAATACTTTCATGACTCACCATTTTCATATAATATGTCGGGATTGCACAATATACGTTTTGAACATTTTAAAGTTCTTATTTTCTTCTACATTAATTTTTTTTAATTAATAAAACGGCATTTCCATTGTGATGTTTTAATAATTAACTTTGATTTCAACTTAAAATAAGAAGCAAGTTTTATCATTTTTAATTACTTTTTTCATTTGTACCTGATCAAGAGATCAACAATAATCTTAAATTTTGATATCCCGTCTTTTTGACACCAACAAACCACATCTTCGTTTATTGAGGCAGTTGTCATATACGTAACTAATGTGCCCATGTCGGGTGGTCTGAACAGTAGGGTTCAGTTTAGTCATATTTTTTCAAATGGGACTGAAACAAAGTGCTCTTATTTAGAGTAGTAGTAAATTAAAAGACCATAAAAATAAAGATCAAAAGATTCCATTTTGGGTGGTCTTATTACCGGGGTGTCTTTAATATGCACACGTGTATTCTACAAATGCAGACGTGTACCGGTGTTGAAATCTCGTGAGATTTTGTACGCTACATTTATTTCAATTTTTGGCAGAATCAATCAAACAGTATTATAATATTAATGATCAACTAACAAAAATATATAACAAGTTTTAAAGATATAATAAACTACGCAAATTTGGTGCGATACAAGAAAACAATTTCAGTATAAATGCATTTAAGCAAATAATTGGTCACGTGGTATTCACGCGAAATTTTCAAAACTCGGGATACATGTCTGTATTTGTATTTATGTATGCATACATGTACCTCAGGTATATCAAAGTACCAAATGTCAAAACTCCATAACTACTCGAAAACAAAAAAAAAAATAACAAAAAAATAGTAGTACGGTATTGATGTAGCTTTGATGGTATAATGTTTTCCTAATTATATTATGTGATATTCGTCTGTTCAAATGGTAAAATTGAAGTCCACGTTCATTTTATTATATTAAACTATAATACATTTATTAAGTTACATGGCGGAAATGGCTGATAAACGATCATTTTAACAGAGTATTCGATAGAAGTGGTTCGTAATTCAGCATTGAAAAAAGAACCCAATGATCCATAGAAAATTGACTCAAAATTAAGTACATTTTTCAACAGCTATGACTGATATTCAACACAGGACTCCAATGCATTTTTAAAACAAATATGTCCAGGTCTATTCCTGGATGAAATTCATTTTTTCAAGGATCACTTATGACCCTTACTGAACGGAATAAAACACATTTTGGTTTAGAAAATGTGCATTTTAAAAATCAAAAGTTTGTTTCTATTTTGAGACTCTCCCGTAACATCTGAATTAGATACATGACTGTATCAAAACACAGCATGTATCACTAGAAACAAGTATAACTACTGAAATTCATATAAATTTGCATGTAAGTCATTTTAATTTACAAAATAAAAATGTTAACTTTTCTCAGCTTATGTTGGCATGAAGAAAGTCTTTTAGGCAAGGGTTGTTTTAAATTTGGACAAAAGCCCGTTAAAATTATATACGGGGGGGGGGGTCTGATTATTATTATTATTATTATTATTATTATTATTATTATTAAATTCCACTTAAGTCTAGTTGGTGCCCTAACATCTACTGTAATCTGACTATGGACAGTGTATTCAATACAGTCATTGTCAAGAACACCCAGAGCATGGGATTCTGCATTGAAAATTGCCCCAGTAGTCGTCTGCAGGTTTCTAAGTACAGGGTGTAACGGGATGAAAACGAGTTGGGATTGGATTTAGAGAAGACACTGAAAGCAATTTCTTGAATGAGATGTTTATTTATAATGCAATTGAACGATGAATGAATCTGACCCCATACTCTTGCGCGTCAAGTCCAACAATGGATTCAACAGAATGATGCGCACTGAGTTCAACAACTGATATAAGGAAATTATATCATTGCTAAATGGAACTAACCAGAACCTGTAACTTCAACGAGTAATTAAACAAAAATCAACTTAAGGGACTTATAAACAATTATGATTGATAGATGGATCTATCACCATGGACGATCGATGTATATAATTTATACACAAATATGGACAATGTATGATTCTATCACCAAGGGTGATTATATATATATATATATATATATATATATATATATATATATATATATATATATATATATATATATATATATATATATATATATACACACAGGGATGATTCTTGATTCTGCTATATCAGTTGGAGTCGCCTGGTATTCCCAGAATTGTTATTTTGAAATATCCCATTCGAATGTTAGTAAATTTTGCTTGCCAGAACCTTTACCTCATTCCATTCAACTTGGCATTGCTTTTAAGTGCTTTTAATCATAATAAGTCAGGGACAACGCTGGACTCCAATATTTACCTCTCTGTAGCCAGAACAGATCGAAGTTGACGTGAATAGGGAGAAGCGTGTGTTCAAAGTTCAAAATAGTCACTTGAAACTACTTGTTTTATTTTTATTTTTTGTGTGTGCAAATTTTCATTTATGATGATTAAACTACTGACGAAATACTATTAGAAGTTTTTTTTTAAAAATAATAACGTTTTTCTTACACTGCTTCACTACAGTTGTTGTATGACATAAAAAGACATCCTCGAAAATAGATTACAGTCGAAAATTGGCAACCGTTTCCATACCAGCAGGCCTCATTTCATACGTCTGTATGATGAAATATTGAATACAATCATTAATTTTATTAGTAATGGACCTGAATATGTCCGCTGAGTCATAATTTGCTTCAGATTGAGCTACACAAATTAAATGTTTCAATTGCTTTTTAAAGAATCTTGTGTGATTTTTCTTTCGATAGGAATTGCGTAGAAAGCAATGTAATTTCTGGTATTTATGATCACCAAATGAGCACTAACATTGACCACAGACCATAAAATGTCCTTTTCTGTATTTCCACATTCCTTTTTGAAGAGTCAATTTACAAAAAGTCTACCTTTTACTTTGATTTTTAATGCATTGTATTGAAACAAAGGTGGTAGGGTGAGGAATGTCTTGAAATCAATACAAGGCAAAGTGAACTTCGCTGTTGGGGACTCTTTAGGTGAAATGACATACTCTAAGGTGACTATTGCTCCTAAATTACCCCCTAGCGTGGACCCTATAAGTATTCCGATTCTCCAACATATGTGCATTGTCGAAAAGCTAACACCCGAGCAGACAGCTCTTCCATAGTCGACGGATAATAATCTTCATTATTTATATTTTTATTTTTATTATTTTTTTTTTTCTTTGACCATCTGTATTGATAGTGGACAATACATATTGGGAATGATTGATACACACATTTTGTGCTTTGAATTACTTAAATTCCACATATAACCTGAGATTCGTTGGCCAATATATGCTTGGAGTCACGTAGTCTAGCGTGAAACTCTGAATGACTCTTTCGACTAATTTACTTCTAATGAACCAAATCAACCAAATCATTTTTTTTTTTTTTTGTTTTTTTTTTTTGTTGTTTTGTTTGTTTTGTTATGACATTCTATTTAATCTCCTTTGCATCGTAAAGGAAATATAGTATTTAACTGTGTTCATTATTCTAGTTTGTTGACTTGTGTCTGCTTGGTAAATATGCTACAAAGATTCCTATCCTTTAAAACAGAACTGATAAAAATTCCCAATTCTAGGGATGGGGTCCCCCAAATTTTATTGTTGGAATCATCCCTAAGTATATAACAAGGTCTGAGAGTAAAATTCACCGGAAACGTGAGTTGGGGGAGGCTAAGGTTACTATTGACGATAATGCTTAGCACCGTGTTCCCAGTTAGAACTACCAAGTAATAACCAAAAATTTATCACAATACATTTTAGTTAACTTTAGATATCAGAAGGACAACTGGGGAAGAAAGCTTATTATTTTTCTCTTAAACTCACCACGATCGTTGGCACACTGACGTTAGACTGGTCTTTATAACTTATACATAAAGAGGGATACCGATATGGCGCGGACTTAGAGGTAACGAGTTTACTTGACCAATCCAATCGCCTGAGCACTCGCATTGCACTATACAATTATGTTAGGGCAAGTATCCAAATGATCCATACAGCAAATGAGTCTCAACTAATTGAAGAATTCTTCAACCTCCAAAACTTCGGGTATGAACTCAATAAATTTAACTCCCAATCTGTTCAGTTACGACACATTTACATATTATTTTTTGTGATCAAGTGGTGTCTGAAAAATTCTGGCTTTTGCCCGACTTTGATTAATATTTGCAAGAGTCAATGGTTTTTCCAGGGCGGGAAGAAACCTATTCTTTCTCCCGACTTTTTCCCGATTTCCCGGTAGCGTGGGAACTCTGTCAACAACTGTTGATTCCAGTATTCAACGTTGAATTTTGATTTTCCATGTTTTCAACCGGGATAAAAAAAAAATTCTCACACCCGAAAATAAAACCATCAGTCTGTTGAAAGGTCACACAAAAATGCTATCAGTTTGTTATAAGGTCACTCATATTGCATTTCCGGCCAATAAAACATCAGTTTGTTACAAGGTCAGACATATTGCTTTATCAGACAGTAAAACAAAAATGCTGCTATATAACAAGCTTGTTTGTATATTCATTGTTTAAATATCAAAATGCAAGAAGCTAAAATATCGGTACTGATTTATATGTAAACAAAATCACGTTACAAATAAAAGCAGGAAGCAACCAAATGTTTTCTAAGGAAGCCAATCTCATGACATCTGTTACACTGCCCAGTCATTCTTAGCACCAGCTCACCATAACACTGAAATCGATATGGCATATCTACCAAATATTTTAAATTTGAATCTGCATTTCTAATTCTGCTTAAAAAGTAGCTTTCTGTGTAGAACACAGTCGAGTATATCCGTAATTTATAGTTGAAATTATAGAGTTTTATTGAGAGATTCTTTGGAGAAAAGAATGCGGAGGTAATCCCTTGTTGATTTTTGTTTTAAAGTGGGGAAATCCGCTTTGAACATACACAATTGACTAAAATTACTTTGTCATGCTTCATTTATAGCCGGAAGGTATAGTTCAACGTGCATATTTTCCGTGCATTGCTTTTATTTTCGTTGTCGTGCAAAGATTTTGTTGAAAGATATGAAAGTATCGTCAAGTTTTAGAAGAAATATATCCATTTGGAAAGAAAGCATCATTTCACATAAAAACATTAAATATATGCAATGATAATCATGATATACAAATTGTGATAGATAATGACAACTATAGTCCGACTTCCGGTAATATTTATCGACGGAAGGGGGAGGGGATGGGGTGGGGAGTATGTACGAGGGGAAGCGGGTTTAAATCTAGTCTCGGTTTGCTCAGACTTTATTTGCGTAGAGCATTGACAGATAGTATCAGCCTGGAAAAAAAAGAAAAAAATACGTTGCCAAGCGGTTTGTTTACATAAGGCAAATACATTTTGATCTCATCTCTTGAAATTTTTTTAACATCGTGGATATTATGGCGTAAAAAGTACGCGTTGCTTTCATACAACTAAATACTAAATTGTTCTTACAACATTCTTCCGGATTGATGTAAATTTTATTCTTCTTGACCTTAGATGTGTGAATTGGCATGTTTTGTTTTCATTATTAAATTCCATTTACTCTTGGTCAATACTCATAGCGTTGCCTAGCGCCCCAAAATTTGGGGTACCTCGTTTATCTATTTCACTTGTTTGTTGTTTTCTTTTTTGGCTTTTTTTATTTTAATTTTTTTTTCCTTTGGGGGTGGGTGGGGGTGGGGGTAGCGGGAGGTTGAGGGGATGGGGATTTTTTCTTATTTTGTTTTCCTCCCAGGCTCTGGTTTGGTTTTCTACTGCATAGCGATGAAAGCCGAAGTGGGCCCCGTCACCCAGGCTAGCTAAAACCATTATAGCAGACTGATGTGTGGGAAAACAAATACCAAATATAGCATTTGTATCATGTTATAATAGTCGAGTCGTAACAAAATTAAGTCAATACTTTTATAACAAGTGGCCACTCTAAAGTAAATAAAATACTGGTGATATTCGTATACAATGATTATTTACCTTCTGTCACGGTATAGTTACAGGAAAAGTTATGTTATCTTGAGATCAGTAACAGTGCGAGTCCATTTTTACGTCAATTTTTTTAAAAAATACGGATGTTGTTTAAATCTTTTCATTTATCTCGTCATGCGTCAGATTTTACATTGTGAGTACTTACTTATCACACAGAGTACATTACAAACTACTCTGTATTGTACAACAAATATAGGGGGTGTCTCATTTAAGCATTATTCCATCGAAGGAACTTTTATGATATTAACATATTAAGCATTCTCCTTGGAAATGTTTCTTTTATCTTTTTTCTCACAGTGAGTCAGAATTTATACTTTCAACAATTATATCTCATTTAAGGCGTCTTGTTTTGGCGAACTTCACTGACGAAATTTATTTCGATGGCATTTACTTTTTATTATTATTTAAACCATACATAGCTTCTCATCTCAATAATTTTTTTTTACAAACAAATCTATTTGGAACATTTAACTATACCCTCCGTCATCAAGTGAAATTTAAAACTCCAAAGTTTTGCTTTGTAAATTTTGTTTTTAAACACAGATATAATTTATGCAAAATATGCCAAAAGAATTTGTCTTTGCCCGATCTGATTTTGTTTTTTTTTTAAAGAAGTCAACCCCATTGGGGAAGAATGCGTGTTTAAAGCGGCCTTATCCGTTGGGATAGGTTTCGGAGCTCACCTTTCGTTACCTAAACTTGAGATACTATCTCATAGCTGGCTTACAGCCTAGTAGGCATTGAAAAGGACAAGACAGAAAAACATCAAAATATCATTTAAACTTCAAAATGCAAACTTTAAGTGGTTCTCTTGAAGGTGGAGACACTAGATATGGTGAAATAGTAGCACCCTTTGATAAACCTCCGCACCCCATAACCTTGTTCGATATTGTTTCAAAGTACACATTCTTGAAACCTGACAGATAAATCTGTCTCGATAACAAAATTTTAACGACCATCAGAATACAAATTTACTTATCAAGACAGATTTGTCGGTATACGTTGAAACCAATCGCCCTGCACCTTTAATATACAACTGCTCCTTGTTTAATACGCTAAAATTACCCTTACTTCCATTTAGCGATAAGCCAACTTTCTAGTTCTGGAGTTAAATTAGTTAAATTGCACTCCTCGGTCAGAGATGGTATCTGTCAACCAGGTATCACGTAACATAAATTCCAATAAACAGCTTAACAATTTAATATTCAGCTGGGTAAGAAGCATTAAGTAATCTTTTCGTGATTGATAACATTTGAGTGGTCGGAGGAGTTGGAAAATTTCAATCTATAGAGCCTCTAAATATTTCTCTCCATTATTTTCGATGTAACGACGGCAAAGAGTTGTGAAGGGAGCATACAGCGGCAAAAGATCTGCATGCGTATAGATCTTGACAGAAATTTTGGACATAATAAACTTGATCGTTATTTTCTGGTGTAAAACACTATTTCGATTCAAAAGTAATAGTTTTTATCTGTCTGGCAGTTACATTTATTGTTTAAAAAAAAATTATGTTCTATGTTTAAAAAAATTGCTTTGAAAACAGTGGATTAGACGAATATTAAATTCCTTTTATCAGCATAAGTTAAAGATTCGTGTTTCTGCCTCACATTAAATATCGCCAGTGCAACCATGACATTTTATATCGTATGTCATAGACAAAATATCAGGAAAAACAATAAAGTTGCAGGTGCAATGCCTACGTGCAGAAGACGGTCAAATTGCGGCTGGTATACACGCAAAATACGTAGCTAGATGTTGGTTGGAGATAATCCTCTGTTAAAAAGGGTAAACAGATTATAGCGTCTAACGGGAATTTAACATGGAAATGGAAGTTTAGCGTCAATGGGAATTTAACATTAGCCCGCCATCTTGTGGATTTATAGCGTTAAGATGGGAAATTCTAAGCTAAAGATTTGTCCATAGGTTTCACATGTTGGGTCTGTTTGGCGGGAAATGTAATATGTGGACTCTGTATGACCTCTAATGGAAATTTAAGATTCTCACTACATAATTGCTGCGTATGTTTTTGACAGTATATTTTGGAAAAATCGTTGGCTCTCAGTTTGACTGACTTTTTTCAGTTGGGTGACAAATCTGCCAGCTTTACTGTCAGCCCATTGTGTTTGTGCCAAAAATAATCTAACGCGAGGCAAATTTATTTATCAGTATTGTTACAAATGTGTGCCATTCTGCCAGCATACACTGACCGACTTTGTACCCCAAGGCCATTTCACTTGCTATACAAATGTGTTTATCGTACTATGAATGAAAACATGCTCTAGTAGCTGTTCAGAACAGAGTTACATTTTTTGTGACATTGTTAAACCAGAATTTGGAGTGCTAAATTGAAGATTTCTGGTCATGTTGCAACATTTTATTCAGACAGAGTGGCTTTTTTTTCAGTTGGGCGACAATTGTTACTAATTTGCCAAACTTACACTGACTTGACCTCGGCTTTACTTTCAAAAATTGTGTTTTGTTCTAGATTGAAGACATTCAGACTATTACAATCCTAAAAGTATTCATCGTTTGTATTGTAGACACACACAAATCACCAAGATCGTATTTTATAAAAGGTTAATGAGTGTACTTTATAAGTTATTGTTTTGCAGTCGTAGATTTTAATTCTTTAACTAAGACTGCCCATTTGTTTCTTTGATAAATATATTGGCATAAAAAGGCATCGTAGTTGTGCATCGTCCACTTTGGATAGAATTTTGTGCCAACCCAAAGATTGAGAGAAAGAGAGATTTAATAAGCCAACCTGAGACTCGTCTATGAAATTATTGCTTTCTACCCGTCTATATAAACGTTTATTCAAATTGGATACTAACATTTTGCACAATGCATTTATTAGAAAAATTCCTCAGAAATTGCTTGGGTCCTTGATACTACCATTATTAAACATCCGACATATGCTACTTTTTTTGCTACTCGTTTTGGAAATTTCCCCGTTTCAAAGATTTTATTACAAAACACATTCAGAAATTAAACAATGTATGGTAAGGTCCAGTGGTAACAAATGACCGACATCTTGTCCAGACTAGGAGTTTCATTTTTCAAGGAGTGAACACTATAAAATATTTCTTGATTTGTAATCGGTTTATTCGATTCAAAATTGTCATTCTCATTCTCACAGTACCCTCATTGTCATCGATATTTTTTATATCTCTATTTTACAACAATATGGAACAAAAATAGTCTAACCAGTCATGTCAATAGATTTGAAAATGGGAGGGTTCGCCTCTGTCATCACTACCGAAATTTGATATCAAGGGAAACAACTCTGAGGAGACTACAATATAATCCCATGTCAATGTGTGTGTGTGTGTGTGTGTGTTTGTATTTGGTGTAAATCGATGACATTAATGAGATTACACACCAACGTACCGAGGACACACCTCGAACCGAGGACGTCCTCGGTTGTAAAAAGGGTAAAATCTTGCTTCTACGGACAATTTTAACCCAAAACAGTGTAAAAACATGACTTGTAGAAATGTCCCCGTTTACACGCTTGGTGCTTGTTCGCGATTTTGGAGTGTATCTTTTCTCCAAAGCTGGCGATACACACGCCCGAAACCATGTCCTCGATTGCCCGGTGGAAAACTTGTAGAGAGATCTGCTCTATCAAATTACAGGTTTTCAAATATTGTTATCTTCCTTTAGATCCAAGCATCAAATACCAATAACTTAGCTAAACAAGAAGAAGAAAAGCTAGGGCATACAACGGTCTCTGGTATTTGTAATAATATTTCATGCATGTGAGTAAATAGTGATGGGAAACAAAATACACCTGTGCTTTACACGTCTAATACAGGCAAATAAATCTACGACATGTCATACGAAAGAGGTACAGGAAACTGCTATAAAAAAAACGTACAAATTCCTTCTAGAGTTGTACCGAACTCGCATAATTATCCGACCCGAAAGTTAAAACGCCCTGATTGCCGCGAGGTTTTACACATGTGAAGCTATTGAAAAGATGCCCTTGATATGGAATATTTTTATTATTCAGTGAACAATATGCGACCTTATTACATCATTTGCATACTTACTGTTCAAAACAGGAGAGAATGGTTATGCATCTCATGACAGATCCTGTTATAGTGACATCGAAGTACGACCAACCGAACTGAGACGTTACGTGCATATAACTTCAGTAGATAGATGGTAGTCAGACATTTATAATCAAGATCATCAGTCCCAAAAGGAAACATTTCATTACAGCAATGTTTGTCATCATCATCGCACTCATAAGACTGGCAGCTAAATGTGCAAGCTATTATTAACTGATATATGCATTCAAATGTGCCTTTATACGCATATACCTGCTTCATTTAGTGAGCTGATGACTTTGATTTACATATCATGCATTATGCTTGTATACATAGTTCTGTTGTAAATGAAATCTCATTAACACAATACAAAATATAAACGCCCAAACACCAATCTGTATAGGAGTACAGTGGTGTTAATTAGGTATTGTTACTTTTTATTTGCTTTTCCAAATTTAAGCAGGTTTTTAATGATAGCCAAAGCGCACAAGATGTTCGACAGGACAAGCCTATATACCGTAAGTTAAAAGTACATTTATTAAAAACTGTATCAGACATTAATATTCCTACTCATATAGTCTTTTTCTAGTAGGTTTTACACAGAAGGCAACATGGGGATCAGAAAACTGTTTGAAAATTTCTTCGCGTCCCCTATACAGTAGCAATCAGCAATACAAAAATCCTTTACAATGCACTTTGAATTGCCAAATGTATAATATAAGTAACTTGGAAAGTGAACCGTGAGAGTATAGTACCGTTAAAGTGTATCTTTTTCATTACTAGCGCCAAAACAACACAAATGGATAAACTGTTTGTAAGTACTATTTGAAAAATATCCCCATCCATTAACTCTATACAAACATGAACTGTCATAGAACATTTTGACCCCTTGTACTTCAGGGATATTACACGAGCCGTCAGCGCTGTAGCCATTGCTGGGAACTTCAATTCAATTAAAAATAGATATGTTGTGTTTTGGGGGTCTTTTTTGTATATTAGTATTTTTGTTTTCAGATTGATATAAAACACTCTACAAAATACAATAGAAACAACGTCGTATGCACGCTCAATTTATTCAGCTAAAAGCAGCTTGAAAAATACGATGTCACCACGAAAATACATAGTATGGTAAACACAAACATTGCCTCATATTTTTTCAACATTAAATCTGAACATGCCTGAGAGAGAGAGAGAGAGAGAGAGAGAGAGAGAGAGAGAGAGAGAGAGAGAGAGAGAGAGAGAGAGAGGAAGAGAGAGAGGGTTATACATGTATTATTCCTGCCATGAACGTTCAAATCCAGCTAATTGATATGATCTCCAGAGCGGTGGACTATTTCGAAACTTGTTATGTCACACTAAAGTCTAATTGCAGAACAATCGGCCAATCAGTCAATTAGTCAATCCGTCAACCACAATAACAAATATTAAAATAACAATGTATTTGCCATAAAGAACTGAATATAGTTGTAGATGAAACCATTGTGGAGGTAACAGTTACTTATCACTTGTATGTATTGAGGCAGCTGTTCATGTTCATTGACAAAGTTTTAAAGTCATATCGTTAGTGCACATGATGTTCATTATCCAAATCAAACAGTTTTTTAATAAGGTCAAGCAAAACTACTGATATCAGTATCCGAAAAGTATCGAACAGTTTTCGTTTCTGTATCTTTTTCTAACATGTCAGATGATTACTTTCCCATAATTTAATTTTGTAAACATTTATTTATTTATTTTGTAAAACTTTTTTAATTTTAAAATTATTCCTGATATTCATGCAGAATATTGGTGTTAGTTTGGGTTTACGATCTTGTTAATTACACCACAATAGATTAAGCATATTTCGGGACTTCGCTAAAGAAAAAGAAAAAGAAAGGTGCAAATCGAACAGCTGTATAAAACACCGACAGCGAGACCATTCAGAACATACATTATTACGACAATCCTAACTTCCAGAGTTGACGTGCTGTTTATATTTATTGCCGGTACACTGATATTGTAAATATATATCCACTGGCATTTCATTCAGGCTTTGATTTATGATCATAATTAGTTCAGACGTCCTGAAAGGATATGTATTTCTCTGCATCTATCTGGATTTCAACGAGCATACACAGGCCGAGGAATAAGTATTCACAGTCTGCACTTTCATTTGTGTGATATCGATTTTAAAAGAGAGGAAATCTAAACATTCCATGAGAAAGGTCAGAAAAAACGAAAACAAACTAACAAAGTATGATAGTAATTATAATGAGAGAGACAGAGACAGAGACATAGAGAGAGGGAGAGAGAGATTCTGCTTTTAAACAAACAAAAGGGAAAAGAAATCACACGTAAGAATTAGCGGGTTTCATTCCGTTATTAAAATAAAAAATGCGAGAAATGCTGTGATTTTTTTTCATTCCCGCAGTCACTTTTAAATTGTTTGCTAAACATGTTCCCACACAGTGAAATATACACAGCGCTATCGAAAATACAATCTCTACTAGTCCGTTTATTTGTGTGGACGCCTCTCGGACCTCAAGCTATAAAAGCTAGAAGGCCTTTAAGGTGACCCCCTATTGATCCGAAAATTGTAAAGGTTTTTTTATATCTGTTTGTATCCCCCAAAGGTCTATTGTTGTGGGTTAATAAAAACCCAAATAAAATTTGGAATGAAAAATGTATTATGGTTATGTTTTAGATTAGGGTTCATGATATTATAATTTTTTATTTGGCATACTTGTTTAGGTTCCGGTTTCCAGGTCCACATTCGCTCTGCCACTGGTCTAAAGAGAATTTACTATGGCATGTATTCCCCTCCTCAGGAATTACACTTTGTGCCTGGGTTCCATGCCATGTAGCCCATTTATTTTGTGATCTTTGCCAGAGATTCCTTTTGTCCAGTGGATGATATCTGTATGGGTGCTATATTTGTGTTATGAAGTTCTATACAATTGTATTTCTGTGTGGACGGCAATATTTGGTCAAATAATGTATAAGTTATTATTTAGTTTACATTATATATATATATACAAAGGATAATAAGGAATAAGTGAGAGTAAATGTATTAAGGAAAGTGTATATATAAATTCTATTGAGCTTGGTGTATTGCATTTCTAGAATGTGGAGGCGATAGATGGGCGTCCCCAGGACAACTATATACCATAATGGAACTGATATGTCCCTCCATCGCCGTCACAGGGGCTATACCCTAATTTTTTTTCAATATCTAGTTTGCGGCATTTCCGCAAGCCTCTTTTGGAATATTTCGAGTTTCATTAGCATTTCAATGTCATTTTTATTTTTACCAATAATAGTTAGTAAGATAACCATTTAGGTAAGAAAACAGGAATGGGGAAAATATGATAGAGCATTTCTACAAATCATGTTTTTACACTGTTTTGGGTTAAAATTGTCCGTAGAAGCAAGATTTTACCCTTTTTCCAACCGAGGACGTCCTCGGTTCGAAGTGTGTCCTCGGTACGTTGGTGTGTAATCTCGTTAATGTCATCGATTTACACCAAATACAAACACACACACACGCGCGCGCGCGTTTGTTTGATGGTTTTAAACAGCAGTAGACCAAAATTAACTTCAGGACATTACATTTTTGCCAAAACACCCTGTGCCTAGATTGAAAAAATAAATTTACAACTGTCACAATTATATTGACCTTTGGGGGTAAAAAAATGTCAGTCAGTGTATTGATCACTTTAAGATGGCTTTTTCTTAACTTTGTATCAAAATTGCTGAATTAAACTTTGGCCTCACAGTATGCTAGCAGAATTGTAACATAATTTAGAGTGCAAATAAACTCACATCTTACTATCTAAATAGAAACAAAAACTAGACGCGAATTGGGCGGTAGTTTTGTTTAAAATAGAAAAGTATTATCGGTTAGGGATATTATAAATGGAGGTAACTAATGGTCATTATAGAAGAGGCTAGGTGGTTTTTTACTGTATAAGAAGGGTTGTAGGGGTAGGGGTTGGGTGGGTGTTAATTGTTTTTATTTATACTCCTTTTTAATCCTACCCTGTGTGTCTGGGATGGTAGTTTTTTGTTTAAAAATAGGAGGTTAGATGAGTTTCAGGATATTATAGATGGAGGTAGAGAATTTTACTTTATAATAGGGCTCATAGGGCGGTAAGGGAGATAATGAAGTTAGTTTTCTAATAAGGAATTTAAATTGTATTTTATACTGCTTCTTTTACATCTAAAGGTATGGGGTCATTTGGGTGGGGATATTATAGAAGCGGGTAGAGATTTTAACGTTATAATAGAATCCTTGACAAATAAGGGGAGACTGAGAAAGTATTGTTTTAAATAAGTGATTTAATATTTATTTGTTGTATTTTTTTGCTTTTATATCCTACTTTGTGTGAATGGGGTGGTGGTTTTGTTTAAATCGGAAGGTAGGGACATTATAGATGGACATATAGAATTTTACTTCATTTATAAGAGGGATTATAAGGGTTAGGGTTAGGATTAGGGTTGTTAGTTTTATTTAGAAGGGATTTATATGGTCTGTAGTCTGTTGAGTAAAGCTTACTCTATAGGGTTGTAGTGAAGATACTGAAGGTATTTTTGTTTTTAAAAATAGGAGGTTAGAGTAGGTATATTATAAAGGGAGGTAACTAAGGGGCCTTATAGAATGGGCTGGATGTTTTATTTACTTAATTTATAAAGGGGATCATAGAGTGGTATGAGGGATAGTGATGTTAGTTTTATTTAGAAGGTTTAGATAACTGATTGATGGATAGTATATATTTGGTTGGTGGATAGTAGATAACTGATTGATGGATAGTATATATTTGGTTGGTGGATTGTAGGTCACTGGTTGGTAGATAGTATATAACTGGTTTGTGCATAGTAGATAACTGAGTGCTGAATAGTAGATAGCTGGATGCTGATAGATAATTGGTTGGTGGATAGTAGATAACTTGTTTGTGGATAGTATATTATTGGGTGTTGGATAGTAGATAACTGATTGATGGATAGTAGATAACTGGTGCTGAATAGTAGATAGCTGGATGATGATAGTAGATAATTGGTTGGTGGATAGTAGATAACTTGTTTGTGGATAGTAGATAACTGGGTGCTGGATAGTAGATAACTGGTTTGTGGATAGTATATATATGGGTACTGGATAGTAGATAATTGGTTTGTGGATAGTTGGTCACTGGTGAATAGTAGATAACTGTTTTTTGGATAGTAAATAACAGTGTATTGATAGTATTAATCAATTGGTAGATAGTAGATCCCTGGGTGTTGGATAGTAGATAACGGGTTGGTGGATAGTAGATCACTGGGCTTTGGATATTAAATAAGTAGGTTTTGTATAGTAGATAACTGGTTGGTGGATAGTAGATAACTGGTTTGTGGATAGTATATAAACTGGGTGTTGATAATAAATAACGGGTTGGTGGATAGTAGATAATTGGGTGCAAATAGTAGATAATTGGTTGGGGATAGTAGATAACTAGTTGGTGGATAGTAGATCAGTAGGCGTTGATAGTAGATAATTGGCTAGTGGATAGTATATAACTGGGTGCTGGATAGTAGACAACTAGGTGGTGGATTGTAAATAATTAAGTATTGATATGTAAGGATTATGAGGATGGTAGTTTTGTTTTTAAAAGGAGGGTAGGGTAGGGGGTGGAGATATTATAGAATAAGGTAGAGATTTTAACTTTATAAGTGGGATCATAGGGTTGTAAGGGGAGTTAAAGAAGTTAGTTTTGCTATCTAGCAAAACAAAATAAGTTATTTCATTTAGAGAACAGACAAACTCCCGTTTTCCCGGTTGACAAACTCTAATCCATTACATTTCCCTCCAAAATAGAACCAATATGTCCCTAACAGACATACCCCTCATATGAAACGTATGTCGTCATACGGCATTTCAGTTAGAGAGCAGATCGTCGCCTCATGCTACACTGTTAAAAAACATACCTTTCAAAATGGACACCTAATGTTAATGTCCCGTTTGCTCCCGTATATTATTTAGTATATTTAACACAGGACTTCTCTACGACAGTTCATTTAAAGGGCATACAAACTCTAATCCCTTACATTTCCGTCAAAAATTGAACCAGCAGACAAACTCTTCTTGCGAAATGTATGTTGTCATATAGTATTTCAGTAAGAGAACAGACCGTCACCTCATGCTACACTGTTAAAAAACATATCTTTCAACATGGCGGCACCGTGTTAATTTCCCGTTTGTCCCAATAAACTTACTTATTTTCAACATCATCTGATGTATTCTCTTCATATTTGGAATACTTATGGAATTATTATGGACTAAAGAATTTCAGCGCGTAACACATTTATTCGCCCGATTGACCTTTACAAGATCTTCGTTTGCTTTTATTTCTAACACTCACGAGCCTCCTCAGCTTTGTGATATGAGTGACCGTTTTATTTATTTATTTATTAATTTTCTTCATTTCCTTATATCTTTTGATGCGCTCTATTGATTCTGTTCATTCTGGGCGCGGATTATTCCGAAGCAACAGCTCTTGACACTTTTCACAATCTCCTGTATTTTCGTGTATGAGTAATCTCTCTTGATAGGAGTTCATCAAGAACGAGACTAAACGTGAAAAGATACTGTATATCATGATGCAACGAAAAGAAGATTGTGATGGGGAGAGGTAATCGAATCTGTGAACTGGTATTTCAAGATTCAGGAATTTTATTGGCCATCGCTTGTATTAAATCAAGTCATATTTGGTATCATTTAAAAGCAAAATAAATTTTCTACTGATTGTCTAAGCTTTAAGAAAGCAAATGTTAATTTCTAGGGTCATATCCAAGGTTTGAGCACGAGCATAAAATTCTGTCTTTGAAATAATCTGTAAAACTCTTCCGCTCCAACTGTCAATTACGTACCAGTTGCTCAACAATTTAACATAAGCTCTAACGAGCTTTTTACCGATATGACATAAAAAAACAACCAAGACATTGAATCAAACATGACTTGCAAGACATAACAACAATGGGACACAAGACAGAGTGCATTAATTTAAATAAAAGGAAGCAAAACTTTTTAAAAAGGCAGTAATTAAAAGCGAATTTAGTATTTAGGTAACTAAAAAACCACAGATTAGGACTGAAGAATGCAAAGAAAAATGTCTAAGTAACTTAAAATATTGCTTAAAATCGAAATTTCAATTAAATTATAAGCAAAAGCAACAATTTAAAACCAAAGAGCATTCTGAGATGCAGATTAAGCCTTGCTTAAAAAGAAAGGACCTAACAGTAGGGCACTTTATGGTACATAAGACAAAGACAGTAAAAACAACACGGTAAGCTCTAAAATTTCATGATTCTTTCTTGTTCCACCGTTTATAAATTTATCAACTTTCATTCAATTACATCTGATGGTGAATAACGTATTTCCCTTCATACAAACAGGAGTAAAAATAGAAGCCCTCCCATTATGCTGATCGAGATTATTGTGGTTACATGCAAAATATAATAAAATCTAGAAATTATACATCAAAACTACGTCAAGGTAACTAATGGCATGTGATCACTGTCAATATCAAACCTTAACTTACAGTTTCAAGACAATTTATAACATTTCTAAATTAGAATGTATTATTTTCTTCACAAAATTTCAGAGACCTATTTACATTTTTACGCAAGTTTTGATTTTTTTCCCCCAGCATTTAGAAATTATTATTACTGAAACCATCGGAATATTGACTTTTTCAAAGCTAATATCTGTACTCTAAAAGAATTATTTTCTCTTGAAACATCGATCACTTGTAAACAATTGAAGTGATATGAAATTCAAAGCATTTCCTAGACGAAAACGTGCTTGTGTAATATTCCCGGTGCGATGCTTTGACTATTTTTCAATATCGACCATATTAATTTTGAATGAATTCGGGATGTTTTGTTCCGTCAATTCTCGGCACGCCGAACACCGACAATACCTTCACATGTCCAAAGATGAAATATTTATCGGATAAACTTGGCTATTAGCGAAGTCTCTAAACGTATATATGGATCAACCCATCATCTCACCTCCCTACCTAGTAACCCATCGATCTTCCTAACGACGCATTTGTGCAGCTATGAGCAATATGTTAGAGAAAATTCAACATATATAAATATATATTAAAAGATTGTTTATTCTTCAAGCAAGCGCTTTGTTATATTTGCATTATGAAGATCCTGGCTTTATGCACACATACACACATTATAATTAAAATTGAAATGTCGTTCTTGCTAAGCTACCATGCTGTATCGATATGTACATGCTGCGCTTGTTTCCCAAACGATTTGTATAAATCGGAAATCGCGAGGTGTCGCCAGTGTAAATGAACAAAGTAAGACATGCATTTTCGCCAGTGTTAAATTATTTGTTCCCTGTAAAATTGCTTCTTTACATTGGTTGCCTCACTGATCTCGCTTAGTGTGACATTAAGAGTTTTTGTTTCCGGCAATGTTAATAGCGATCCAGGTGAAACACAGCAGGCTATATTATTATTATTATTAGTAGTAGTAGTAGTAGTGGCAGCAGTAGTAGTTTAGATCTTAAGCTCCTGGTAAATATTCTTTAGACTCCCTGCTAAAAAAGGAATTCCTCATTGCATGAGACGTTAAATACAATTTATAGAAAGAAAGAGCGAAATTTCGATAAATCATGAGTTAATTTTTCGCACATAACAAGAGGTGGGCACACGGTTTCAAAAATCGACAGGAACCATTCCAGTAATTGACTCGCTGAAAATACTTTCTTTTGTGCACTGTATGCACAATAATGGTACGGTATTTGATTTTCATCGGGGTTTCTACTCCTACTTCTATCTAAATGTATCGACTTTCATTTAATTACATCTAACGATTCACCAGGTGTTTCTTTCACACAGTCAGTAAAATAACAGAAGCTCTTCTGCTATACTGGTCGAGATAATTATGGGTACTTGTATACAAAATATAATAGAAACAAGAAATTACATACAAGCTACGTCAAGGAAACAAGTGACATGTGGCCGCTGTTCAACGTCAAACCCATACTTATAGTTACTTTACAATTTATAAGATTTCTAAATGAAACTGTATTTTCTTCTTTACAAACAAGCGGCAACATATTAACATTTTACCCACATTTTGATACTTTCCCGCATTTAAAAAGGAATATTACTAAATTCATCCGAATATTGACTCTGAGGAAAATACAAAGGTCAATCGATATTTAGAGCTTTTATTTTCCCTCAACTAAAGAGATAGTATACATCCTAGAGGAACTAGCCAACCCTCTATCCTTTGGTAATGACACCCGCTAACATTGCCGCGTTTTGAAGCTGCTAAGGTCTGTCATATCTGTCATAAGTGGCTTGGTGATGCCAGGGTCAGAGACCACTGCCACATCATCTGCCAATACCGAGGAGCCCGCCCATATCAGCTATAATCTCCCAGCTACGACTAAAGCCCTGAGAAAGCAAAGTTCCCCGTCATTTTTCATAACTTTAGGAACTTTGACGAATACCTGATAATGGCACCACTGGGATTGACCTCGACGGCAGTCATCAATGCCATTACCAACAATATGGAAAACTATATGACCTTTTCCCCAGAACAACTCCAGTTTATAGACAGCTACCGGTTCTTACCTGCAGCCTGGCTAAACTGGCTTGATAACGTCCCACAGGATGGCTTCCGCATCACCTGTCGATATACCGCACACGATCTACCCGTTCTGATCGCCAAGGGTGTAAATCCGTACGATTATATAGATGGGTGGGGTCGTTTTGACGAGACGCAGCTACCTCATTTCGAAGCGTTGCACAATAACCATTAAACTTTACGGGTATATCATCGTACGACTATCAGCACGCTCAAAAAGTATCGACAACTTTGGCTGCAAGACGTCGGGGATTACCAGGACACATACCTTAAGACTAACGTCCTACTTCTGGCTGATGTCTTCAAAGCTTTTTGCGCTACATGCATGCAGATATATGGCATTGACCTCCCCCATTAATTTAGCACTCTAGGGATGAGCCGGGACGCTCTACTCTATACCACAGTAGCGGAGCTTGAGTTATTGACCGACATTGACATGCGCCTCTTCGTTGAGAGAAGGACTCGAGGAAGGGTACTTCTATGGTCAGCATGAAATATGCCAAAGCAAATAACCCCAAGTACCTGGACTATGACCCCACCAAGCCACAACCTGGATCGTCTAGAAACAATCCAATAACCTATATGACTGGGCGATGATACAGAGTCTATCCACTGGCGGATTCTACTGAGTCAACCCGGAAAGATTGACTTAACAAGCATAGCCCGAGATACCTCCAAAGGATACATACTAGAGGTGGACTGTGGAATATCCGGAAGAGCTGCATAATACTCAAAGCGACTTTCCTCTGGTTCTCGAAGTCTATGATCATACTTAAGGGGTGGATATCCATCTATCAGCTATACCTGATTGATAAGCTGGAAGGGCAATACACCGGATGCACCAAGCAAATACCCAGCCTCATGAAGAAGGTGCGATAATGTTTATACACTACAGAACCTCCAGCTCTACACCAGACTTGGTACGTAGCAAACAACATCAGATGGGGGGTGTATAGCCTGACAAAAACAAGTCTCTTTCACTGAACACGAAATGGATCGCTCAGATGGATTACGACCCGGAGCCTATGGAAACATCCCAAACACAGGTGGAGGCTCTGACAAAGACTTTGACGAAGTTTATGAACTCCAAGTCGAGACATAAGCGTATGAGGATAATGAGCATGTGACGAAGCGGCTAGCAGGCACTACACAATCGTTGTTGGAAGGTTCTTCTCCCTTGCTACTCCTTCGGGTGGGAGGCCACCAGATCTGCAACACTCAGGGCAGGTCGTTCCGTACGTTCAAGCCACATACTCAGCCAGAACTCCCGAATCCCTCAAGGACGAAATGTACACGATCTGCTCAGTTATCTCCATAGTTATAGATGACCATGAAGACTCGTAGGATGGCTCTTGTACAATATATAGTATTTTGACCTGCCTGACGCTAATACCAAATAGTTCTGCAACCGATCTAATGAGACAGTGCCACAAAGCAACTTGCATATCTTTTATTTGTTCTTGCAAAAGCTCGGTCTGTGGCTTACGCGGTTTTATTTAACAATAACCTGCAGATGTTGCCTCTTGTAACAACCACATTATATTCACCCGACCTGGATCCAATATTAAAGGCGCGTTGCAATCGGCCCATGCCGCGACCTCTGTCACTGAGGGACAGTATCTCCTTTATTTGCTCTAGCAAAAGGTCGGTATATCCGAATCCACGTCGAGGCGGCCGACCACCCCATTCCATCGGGGGGCTTACCACGGTGGTATAGAAGGGGCTGGCTAGGGATTTCCCATCGGGGTGTATAACGTAAGTATCCATCGACCATTGTAGATCGGTGCCCCGGCGGGTTCCACCCACCAGCTCACCACGCCCTTACAAGTACCACACCAGGGCCATTGAGGGGCTGCCCGGGCAACTTTCCCTGCTGCGTCGCAAGTGTCGCGGGCAGGGTGCGGATGGTGTCGACTGGCCTTACGCCAGATAAGCCGGGTCACTCTCCGTTCAGGGCAGACATAACGGCTGGCAGTCGCCGAACCCACTCCTCGCTACGCGTCGACACCCCTTTCTCAGAAAGCAACAGCTCTTGGGCGTAATCGTGCCCAAACAGCCGCCAAAATAGGGTTAGGTTAATTTGCTCTACAATATCCTTGGCCCATAAATCTCCCGCCCAGGGTCGACCTGCAGCAGCTTTGGCTACTTGAGTGAGCTCCGCTTGTAGATTAGCGTCAGAAGCGGCGGCAGCCTCAGATAGCTTCCTTGTCTGTCTCAAGGCTCGGCCGCCCAATGCAGCAGCTGGCGATATCCACTCACGGACAGCGCGTAATTGTACACGCGCAGACCAGATTTGCTCGTACGGCAGGGAAACAAAACATCGGGCTTCTGGTGAAACCCTTGTTGGGTGGGGTCGAGACGTTTTAATAACTTGGACTGACGATTTTGAGCGGCGCCGACAGGTACGAATTTGACACATGGCCTGTTTTCTCTAGCCACTACTCTGGCAGTGTGTTATGGATACACCTGGCGGCGGGATGCCAGCTTGTTGTAGTCTCCGCCGCCGCCTTCGAGTAACTTGAGGCTGTAGTAGGGAGACGGATGCAAGATGGGACTCTATTGATCAATCTATTGGGACTGCCTTTAGGTTGATTGGCGACGGCCTCCGACACGTTGAGTTTGGACTTGCATCTGCCCGGCAACGAGGCGATGCGCGCCAAGCCAGCCTTGTTCGACGATGGCGGTCGTCAACGGTATGGGTACCTTTAGATCGTGGTTCAGATGTTCCACGTCGGCCTTGTGGGGGCTGGGTTGTGAATATCGTCTTTGTGCGTCAGTACGGAACAGGTCGTGCAGGTAGCACGCGACATCCACGCGGTTGACTGGCCTCTCGCCCGGCTTGGGGTGCTAGGCAGCAAGTAACCGGATGCTTAGTCGAGTCCCGGGTTCACTAGATTGCTATTTGCACGGCAGGTGCTTTTCCCGATGGACACTTACTCTAGGGCAGCCATGATGGTGTTTTCCGAGGCCGGCCCCGATTGTCGCCGCCGCGTTTTTTCTCCCTTGGCGGCCCTTCACGAATGTACACCTTACTCGCGTCATACCTAGGTGCTGGCCACAAGACGGCGCGCGAACTATTGCCCAGGGACCACCACGCGGCGGATTCGCCGATCTGTTTCGGTCTTTCACCGGCAACGCAGACAGTATCCTAGCCTTTTTGGACGCACTCCAGCAGGACGTTCAATATAATTATGGACGTCATTGATTTTTCCGCAACACGGAGGCATTAAAAAGTTATGGGCATTATTGATCCCTACCACTTTGGCGCACTGCTGATCGGCCCGTCGGGCAGCTGCAAGATCCCATCTGTTACTGAAACTCCTTGACGTGTTGGATCAAATTGGATCGGTCTCGTACGGGTTTGCCCCCAGGACCGGACGACTAGTTGTGGATCGTCCCCGGCAAGGATGACCAAGGGTGGCTACTGCGACGTGCTGTAGCAACTGTCGGAGATTGAGAGATCGCACTGCTGTGCGCCAGGCCAGTAGCGGGCAGCTTACAAACGAGGTGAGGTCGACGGCCGCAGAAGACCCGTTCTTTTTCAGCGTCGATGGGGGGGGGGTACGCCCCCGGGTCGGACAACCTTGATCGCGACAAGAACAACATTATCGTCTTAGGACGTCGTGATGCTGGAAGGATAAAGGACTCCCACCAGCCATTTGATCCACTGAAGGCAAAAAAACCCAAAAAAAACCCGACGTGTTGTACCTAGCCCAGCTGTACGTCCACATCCCCAAAATATATCCGCGATAATGCCAATATGATTCGTCCTCGTTTGCGGTACCGACGCCCTCGGCTACTGCGCAAACGTCCACGCCACGTGGTGCGCCCTCTATATCGACTGAGGAGTGTTCCGCCTAGTTTTAACCCGGTCACACTGTCATTTGCCACCGTGGACTTCACCAGCACCGGCTTGGCAAAAAGTTTTCAAGCCGGCCTTGACCTTTCTTGTGGATATGTAATTAGAGCGTGCTTGTGTTCAACCATCTCCAGCGCAGCAGTCCGCCAGTACTTCCTCGATTTGTCGGCATAAATCCCATTCACGAAAGTTGAAACAGCGCCGCAAAGAAAATACGCCGCTCGAGAAAACACATTGCAGCGCGTGCGCGGACGATTAGCAGCCCTGGAAGACGCGGAAAGCCCCACCTAGGTACGCGTCTCTAAAGGACCACCAGGCTGACAAAAGTTTACCGAAGAGGGTTCGACAGGTATTTTTTAAATAAAAGACCGCTGATGGCCGTTGGCGATGTTTACACCCAACTAGAAAACAACTTCTGTTGTGCGTTGGCGATAAAAAACACACCAATATCAAGGTTTGTTGACTCCTGGCCAAAGAGGGTGTTATCGCAAATTGAAGGGCGCAAAAATAGGCTGCAGATCCTGAGTATACACAGTTTTTGAAACAGGTTCATCCAGCATGAGGGGGGAAGCTTTAGCCGGTCGTACTCCTGTAACACTACCGTTCCGCAGGCAAGTATCGCAGCAGCCAGTGTCTTCTGGACTATGCGGACAATAACGCAAACCGCTCTTTACCGTCAGATCCTGAACTTCATGGGCCGCGACAAAAAAGTGGATTCGGGTCCTTCACGATTAACCAGTAGGACTTCATCGGACAAAAACCAGATCTACTTTCAGCTTGGAGCACCTCTATTCTAGTCCAAAGCAGTCGGTGGTAGAAATGTTCTTCTAGGCCAGACTGGACGGAACCCCAGCACCAACTACAGGAGCCTTCGCCCTTATAATATCGGATAAAACAATTCTGCTACGAGCGGGTTGAGGGAAACTAATGCTGATAGTCAATGCCCCGCCTAGATCATACAAATGACAAGCTCACTGTCTATAGATAGGATGATGATAGATAGATAGATAGATAGATAGATAGACTAGATAGATAGATAGATAGATAGATAGATAGATAGATAGATGATTGATAGATAGATAGATAGATAGATAGATAGATAGATAGATAGATAGATAGATAGATAGATAGATAGATTGATAGATAGATAGATAGATAGATCATATAATCGTCACACAAACGACTTCTTGTGTTCTTTCACCCATGTCCATATGGATAAGCTCGCCAGCCGTCCTGAAGGGGTCTATCGTAGCTTAGTACTGGTTGGGCGCCAGAGAGCTCAACGGAGTGTCATCCTATTATGCTTGACAGCCGTCCAAGCCAGGCCTTTTTGAGTGGCAAAGCAAGGCCAAGCCGAGGCGTCGACTTTTAATCTTTCCTTCCAAGCGCGGGGCCGTCGAGTTTAATCTCTCTTTCGCGGCCCCAGAAGGCCATGCAAAAGGGAGGCGGTATCAGTCCACTGTTAGCTCCTCTCCCTTCCATGGCAATTGCTGCAAAATAAAATGACATCAGTGTCGGAAACCCGTAGCCTCCTCAAGATAGGGCTAGCAAATTCATATGTTGACCATTCCTAAAACAACAACCAGGGTGGTTGTGTTGGGGATTTATCGGCGCCCCCACAGGGTCCCCTCAATATATACACAAATAAAATAGTGTGCTTAGCAATTCCTACTGAGAGTTTAAAGAGCGCGGCAAAACAAAGACTATGTTGATGTCAAAGACCGCGAATTGGTTCTTTATAGGGTAGCTAAAGCTGGCGATACCATGTGGGGTCCACTAAAATATAACACGAGAACAGAATCGCTGGTTACGGCCGGGAGCATGTTTGGTGCCAAAAGGGACGCTGCTACCCAAAGCATGCTTTGACAGGGTCGGTACCTCAGGCCTCTCTGGGTACTAAATCCACTCCCCATGATATGAAAGCTAATAAAATAGTTGGCATGTCTGCCAGCTCTCACATCGCGAAGTATCCCACTCTTCCATTTGTAACCCCTGAGGAGAGCCCTGAAAAAGATCGGCATTATCGATGCTCAGCTTAAGCGGGAGTTCGAGCAGCGACGCTCCCTCTGCAAAAATTATGGGCGGGCTCGTTAACATTTTTGACCGTGTCGGTCGACAGCGTCAATCACTGTAGCCATGTGAGTCGGGATCGGCGGGTTTGGGTGTGCTTGCCAGGATGGTTGGCTGATTCTCTCTCTATACCGCTGGAAGGCATCATCACTCATATGTGAACTCTTCCCGCTGGCTAGACAGTTTTACTGTCCGTTGTCCTCTGAGTCAAGGCTCAAAGCATGATCAAATTCGGGTTATGGCTGAGAGTATGCTCAACTCCATCGCAGACTTGGTCTCGCGAACCCTACGCGATGCACTCCCCGTCCTGAGGTTTAGTTTACTCTTAATTTGGACGAGTGGAATAATAAATTATAACCGACCCTCAAAACTGACATACGGACAGCTGCTAGAGTGTGGTTGTATTTCATGCCGCGGCAAATGACAATACTGCGGATTACTGAAAATAGGCACTCCGATCTTATCAAAAGGTTTTGGTCCTAAGGGTACAGCCTAAAGCTGTGTCATCTATTCTTTCTCTAGCCATACCATTATCTACCGGAACCAAGACCCGCCTCTGTCTATTCAGTGATTGACTGGGTTGTAGTAACTCGCCACCATTCCACTATGTATGGGTCCGCTGGCGTAGGTACCGGCGCTCATGAGCTGACCCGTTTTGTAAGGAACCTCAAGACCAATGTACATGCTCCATCAGCTACTTCTTCCTATACGATACAGAAAATTACAATCAACGTTGTCTATCTAGGAGACGGGAGTTGAGTCATGCCCCACAGCGTAAAGGTAAGAGCCAAGAAAGCCCATTAGTATTTGGTGAAGTCTGTTATTCCTAAGCGAGGTTGTATATGTTAACGGCAGCTGGAAATTATTAACTGAAGTATTAATCATCAAGGCCCAACCCCATCAGAGTCTTTACCTTCATCACTAGATAATCTTTCTCATGCTGCCGTAGAGAATAATATCGTGTACGCTTGCACGGAAAGGCCATGATAACAGCTGGTTAGTCCACAAGTACGTTTCATCTCTAATTAGGTATGTTTGTTAAGTCCTTAAAAGGTTTACGTCTCTTTAAAAAATCCAATATTTCTGATGCACCGGTACAGTTGCCCTGAGCGGAGTACAAATAGTTAGGCTCTATACCAAAACTGTTAACACCTTCCTGCACGCTCATCCTATATTGCCATGCTACCTTGTTCTAGAGATATTCAAGTCGTCTTTAAAGTTAATATCTCCTGAGTCTTTTAATAGCTCCCCATTTGGAATGTGTGGCCAGCCGATCGGTAAACCTGGGTGATGGGCTAATGGTAGTGAGTAAATCTCTTTTATCCGGTCTTAGTAGAAATGGTTTACCCCATAATCAGCTTTCCTTCTCATCTACGCTTGTCTTGTATATCTTGGCCACCCGTGTAGCAGAAAATGTCAGGGACCCATGCAGACCTCGTATATCTACTTCCTTAGCCGCCTGTACATATGAACAAAGGACTAAGGCATGGCTCTCGTTATCCCTATTGTGACCCTCCTCCTTAATTTGGTGTAGTTTGCTCGCTCAGCCGCTTCCCACACTGCGACACCTTCCACAGGAACTAGTCTACCGTCACCACAGGAGGCCTACCTAGGACCAACCAAAACGAGGTTTTTGCGACTAATATTTATACCCGCCACCCACCGATATAGCTCCTGGAGTATAGTATATATACCCACAATTAAAACTAAAAGGGTAATTAATTTCTTTAAAAATGATTGGTGGAGTTCAAAACCTCACAATACTTTTGTGTTTTTAACCCCTTAATTTTATATACGTAAAAACTAATTTTAATGTTTAGTTTGAAAAACCAGAATAAAAATTTAATATAAAAAAAAAAAAAAATATGGCAATAAATTATTGTTTTATAAAAAAAAACGATGTAGAGCCCAAACTACCGATTTTACTACTGCTAAAGTTATTACACGCATGACCTGCGAATGACTAATTTTCATATAAAATCATGAATGAAACGGAACTTGTTGGCTGCCATCTTGAATTTGTTTTAGTCCAATGCAGGTTATAATATCAATTTTGTTTTAGTCCAATACAGGCTTCACAACACGTGCTCTGCATAATACCAGTTTCTCTTGCACGGTCAAGTTAGTGTCAATTTGAGAATGGCATTGGATTTAAAAGTATAGATGTATAATAAATCTAAATATTTACCTTGCTAGTTATATCTTCTTAAACATTAATTTCTAAAA